>JARHVA010000108.1:1260000-1385000 GCA_037957365.1 Torreya grandis
AGAAACACTAGTGATGGATTTTAGAACTATGAAAATATGATCCAATCAAAGGATGTAATTTTTAAAAAATTAATGTATTTTCACTTTGAATAAGCACAAAATATATTCATGCAATCCATATGATAGGTGAGAAGTGATAAAAATACTATACAAGCAGTGCAATCAAGACATGTGGATAGTTTGGGTTTATTCTTCTACAAATCCACAAACCTAAGCTAGAATCAAAATACAATAGTAAAAATGCATTAAATTGAAAAGGAAAAAAATTACATTTAATTCACATGAATAGGTAAATAGGTTTTCATTTAAATATTTAAAGTAATAAGAAGAAGAAAAGGATATTTATTTGCTTAAATTTTATGTTCAAACAAAATTATTACCATAGATGAAAAGCCCTTCCAAAGAGCACAAAGAGTTTTCAAATCTATTTTTAAAAAATTTAGAGGGTGATTAATTAGTAATAAATATTATATAAACAATAATGGATTCTTATCTCTTGTCCTAAAACACACCACAAGAGTTCATAGACACTATGTTTGTTATAGATGTATTGGGTCTAGGTTTTAGACATTATAATGTCATTTTTGTGAAAGTGGAAAGAATGAGACCCATTATAAAAGAAGAGAATCCTTCTTATAAAAATTATCACTAATAAAATTACATCATGGACTTAAAAACTATTGTATTTCATCAATTAGCTATAAAACATGAGGTGGTTAATATGAAAACTTTTTTTGTAATGTGTTTTTTAGAACTACATACCAATATGACATGGTTCTATATCTAAATAATAAAATAAAATTGCATTCCTAAATGACATGTCCATTAAATTAAAATATAAAATACCCTAGTCCACAATATTTTATAATTAGATGATTATGTCAGATTGGATCAATTACCATAATCTGAGAGAAATTCTAAAATAGTGGTCCAAAGACCTTGACAACTAGGTCAATAGAGAGAATAGTGGAAAAACTCCTATCATGTTGTTCAAGCCTAACATCTATATTGGGATGGCCCTAATGGATATGTTGTATTGGGATTCAAATACTTAAATTCAATAAGTTTTAGGTGTCACCATATTCAAATATAATTAATGACAAGTAAGTCCCTACCTTGTGGGAAATTATTTAATTCAATTTGGGACAATATGTCATGGGAGTCAGTGATGGATGGAATTTAAATATGATATCCTATTTGGTTGAAACTACATGTACCATAATTGTATTTAAAAAGCTACACAGTGGACTCCTACCTCTAGTATCATTGTCCACTTTAAATTCTACAATTTATATTCACACAAATTCAAGGACTTTCATCAAGGAAAATTTTGACTATTTTTACCCACTAGTATACCTAGTAATTAATGAAATACCAATGCAAATAATTTATGAATAAATTAGAAAACTAATCACAATCATGGGAGTCTATTGACACTAACTAGATTTAAATCCAATTAGAATTGAGGTATTTTTGACATCTCCTCTTAAGCTACCCATATTTATTTGTGACAAGCTTGTAGAGCATGAAATTGCATATTAAATTATCCATGGAATTGGTGGAGTATGAAAATATAACAAAAAATATTTTTGCCCCGGAATTCGATAAAAGTTAAGAAAGATAATTTTCAAGATGTGGCATACAACACCAATCGACATGTATTATTTTAATTTAGAATAGCATGACCTAAGGCAATGGGATCTTGGAAGAAATGTAAAAGCACATATAACGTCACTCAGAGGGAAGGTGTTAGTAGTATATAATCATCATCCATACCTTAATGAATGGGTTTATATAAATTCAAATATGGATGAAAAGGTGGAAATAAAGATGCAATTTGAATAGGAGCATCACCTTCAAGGCAAGAATGAACACAAAAAAATCAAGGAAATACTAGACACATATACACCCTATGATGATTATCCACATAAATAAGCATATGTCAAAAATAAGATGATATAATGGATACCTCCTCCACCAATTTCTTAGAAAACACCTTCTTCTTTTGTGGTATCATAGTCTCTTATTCATCCTTTTGTTTGAATTCCTTCTTCTTCTTCACAAGTTGAAATTCTTGATAGCCCACAAGTGACATCATCTATTGAACAATCAATAGTAACTCCTCCTTATACTTCCATTCCTCCATTGGAGTATGATCCAATTTACACTCCTTTCTTAGTCCCCCAAATTAAGGTTTTGAACACTGATACTCCCAAAAAATCATTTATATTATAAAAATATACACTAGATAATTGGCTCTAATAACTTCCACTCAGAGCCCATAAGTGTCTATTTTTCCTATTTTAATTCAATCTTAACCTTTTAATCAATAAAATATTTCCCCTCTCAATATTAGTGTGATAAATTCCCTCATATTTTGGTCACTATTACAACATTAGATAGATAAGTCCCTCTAAAGGAGACCCAAGTCCAATCTAGAGCACCATTACTAATAGTTAATCCATTAAACATATTTTTGACCTCAAAGATCAATTTCATTTTTGGGTTACCTATAATAATTTTTCATTCCATATATAAACATAAGGAATCAAATTTTAAAAAATGCATATTTTATGTTGGATAAATCTAATTTTTCTTCTCTTGTAACTCCATAATCCATACCACTAGCACCATTCACCACTACTCCTTTAGTTCCATCTCCTCTTATTTCCACTACTATCCAAACCCATGCACCCATTACATGCATGATATTCATTCTTTATATCCATATTATCAATATTTTAGTGGCTACTCCACTCCCTAGTACATCATCTACCCTAGTCACACCACCTACAAATTTTAATGTAGCTGTGACATAGGCATAGGAGAACTAGATTTATAAAATTTAACTTACCAAATTAAAAATTTAAGAGATGATTATATTCAAGGAGCCTATGGTTAAACTCAAGTTTGAACAAGACACGTGGAAACTTAAAATAGATATCAGAAGAAAGATTACTAAAAGGGACACTCCTACATTATATGAGAATATATATTTACATTTATAAGGAAGATAATAACTATACAATGTGAGAGAGATGAATTTATAGATTATTTTGAGTCAATAGTGAAAGCCATAGGCAAACTATCCAAGAAATTTCTACAAGGGATGGAACAAAAAATGAAAATACTAGAATCTCAAATTAATACTATAGCCCCAAAAATCATAATCGATGAAGTAGAAAAATCCTTGAAGTCATTATTTCAAATATTGATTGATAATTGTGAATCAAAGAGTATTAGTGTCCCCATGCATTACAAGGTCAAATTGTATCAATAAAATATTGATAAAATGGAGTTAATTTTGGAAACTTGATAAATTTGATAAATAAATACATGTTTCCTCATTTGAATTTGATGAAATTAGCTTTTATACAAATTTTAAAATGCACATGAGGAATTTTGTATAAGAATGGTCAGACGACATGAGTATAGTCCTCAATTCTATTTACAATGCTTCATAAATAAATTTAGAACTTTTATAGGAGGTTAGAATTATTTCATTTTTTATCTCACATGATAAACTAGTACCTTTAGTAAAATTCCCTCCTAAATTGGCTAAATTTATTACAAATTTCAAAGGGTAATTCTCGGAGTTGAACCATGGAGGGATCACCTAAGTCATAGGCTTCATTATTTATTCTAGGGAAAATGTTGAATGAGGGTAATATAATCAAGAGAAATATCCACATCAAATTATAAAATCATGCAAGAATGGGAAAAATATAGACCCTATCTAGGGCACCAATAATAAACATGATGAGAATAAATGAGGACTATTAGGCATGTGCAATTTATTTTTAAATTCAACAAGACATCTCTTCTAAATCTACAAAAAACTAAAAATTATCTAAGAAGGAAAAGCTATTTTTGGTTGTATATGGATTTAAGAAAATAATTTTAATATTTTTCATGTTATACAATTTTTCCAAATTTAAAAAATATATTTTTAATTTTTCATATAGATATATTTCTAGATGTGGCGGTGCCCATTGAAACTTATATATACACCTAGTATTAACTTCTCAAGGAGAAAAATATCTATGCAAAAGAAGTTCATAAAGAATTTTAGTGAGTCCTATTATTTGTTAGATTTTCTCAATTTCTTAGTAACATATGAGATATTAGATTATATTTATTACTATATGATATTCATGTGCAAAATTTACAAATTACTTGAATTAAGTGATAACAAATTTGATTGTTTGTGACTAAAAATTTTATTATAATGTTGATTTTATGAATGAATGTGTATGTTAAGTGATTTATTGTAATAAAACATCCATTATTTAGATGTCATAAGGATTTGTTTTCAATCATTCTCCCTCAAACTCTTTATTGTGTTCATATAAATTTGACTAATAATTATATTTAAATGAACACTGATTTAAATTGTACATTAAATCTCAAAAAATTAATTTATTTAGGAAGATATTTCTGCTGGCTCAAGAAACTTTATTTTAAACCTTAGATTTTTTATTTTTTTTGTTTATTCTAATCAAAATTTCTCTTTTACAATAACATCATTATGGATATCAATTTTAGGATAGTTTTCCCATCTATTATGTGGGGATATTTGATGGGTAGGATTAATTTTTATAGCTAAAAACCACTTTTAATAATTATTATTCCATCATGTGGTTATTTAGAAAACTGAACACCTACAACTTGTACCCTAGGTTACCCCCTGTAATCCTAAAACGAGAGGAAATTTTCCTCTTAGATTACTAGGTGGGTCATAAACCCCACACAAACACATTTATTTTCCTCTTGAATTGTGCAAACTTTGTGTTAATCTTTTACATACTTTTTAATCATCTTTGACTTATTTTTTACATAGTTTATAGGATGTTAGGAATATTTAGTTAGTACTTCCTTAGGATTAATTATATTTTTTGAGTAAGTTGTATGTGAGTTATAACAATTCACGTAAAGATGTTATACAAAGATAATATAAGTATTGTGTGTTAGTTTTGATAAAGGTATAATCATTATTTATAGGAGATCACATGTCTATATGTAAATTCAAATCATTGAATATTAAAAATCAAGTTTTTTGTGTGTATCTTCTAACCAAAATCAATATTTGATATAAAAGCAATATTAATCCTATGTCTATAATGGAATTTTGAGATTAAACCAAGGGAAACTATTATTCTTCATTTACACCTATCATGTTTGAAATTTTGGCTTTATAAGCCTATAAATTGGTGTAGATTAAATTTATGGAAGTTAAGGTATTTATTTTCATAGGTAATTTTTTGGAGATTTGCATACCTATGACTATGTCAGATCTTATACTTATATTAAATAACTATCTAATAGATCCCCATTTAAGTTCAACCGTGTTATTTATTTTTTCACTCATGTCATAATTGAAATGATTCCTAATTGATATTTTGGTGTAGTTTCATAATTTTCATGGCTTATACCATCATGATTCTATCTATGTTATATTCTATGTTTGACCTGTGTTTTTTTATATTTGGTCATGCATTCTACTAGGGTTTATTTATTATCTCATGTGTTTATTTTATTTATTATGGATGCTAGAAACATGATTACATTTATGCTTCAACCTATGCATTTTTTTATTTATATTAGTTCAATATGTCTCCCACGCATCATTTTTATTTGACTTTTGCATTCTTAGGTAAGCAACAAACCTATAAATTTATACTTTATATTGACAACTTCCATGCATATAATGACCATGTCATTCATGCATTTATAATTTCATCTAATCAGGTATATCAGGGAATTTTTATCATGTTAGTTTTATTTTATAAATGTTTAACCCTAAATTGAGATGGATCAATATAATATAGGGTTAATAATATAGATATGAATAAACACAAGGGTGATAAATAGATGTATAACAGGCCAATTAATTTCAAACTCAAATAAATAATATTATAAATTTAAATATTAAGATATGATAAAAATCATAAGTTGATTTTGTAATAAATATAAAATAGGAGTACTTACCTAGTTTACTATGTGCATGCTAGAAATAGATTGGATATGTGTCCTAAATCAGTCATCATATTTTGTAAATTTACACTTTGTATCCTTAAACACTTTCATCATCCTTGGATCGTTATGTCGACTCTTCTATTTGATTTGGACACATGTGTCTAATATGGACTACCTATCAAATATGGATGAGACCACTTATAATAGTCTAGGTTCTACATCACCTTTGTTATAGTGTGTTCAAATTTGGATCATGGGTTGTCATTCCTTGTAAAATAGAAAAACACTAGTTTTTCATATTTATAGTGATTGTGAGAAAAATGGGTTAACGAGCTCATAGTGTCAAGTTATCCCCAAACACCTATCTACTAGTGGGTGCTACCTACATATCCACTACAATGAAGAGGGTCTCAGACTAATGTAGTTATCCCCTAATGTGTTATATTTTATGTGCACAAGGGTGCAATATATTGAAAACAAGTATAATAATGACCTAGCTTGTAACTTGGAAAATAGGAATCATGGGGTACTCCTCCATTACTTTATACTTTTATATGTGTTTTACTTATGACTAATATGAAAATAGGATAAAATAGGGATGCTTTTCTCACTTGAATACTTTACTGAATGATTTTGTTAAGTTTCCTTATGAGTTGTTAGGTCAATGCTAGGTGTTGAATTCATGAGGATTGATCATGCATATATACCAATCATATATATATATATATATATATATATATATATATATATCACATTAAATCACTTAGGATGACCATAGAGACACACTATAATTTGTAAATTTAATGACTTTAGGGAACTAAACACTTCATTGGTACATGAAACTACATCAATGTAGGAGTTTGACAAGGATTCAAGTGTATGGGAAGCTATAAAATAAATATAGATCCAATAAAAATGGAGATAAAAGATAAATAACTTTACAACATCCTAAGCATGATAGAAGGCTTGGGTCATTAGAATAACACTAGTAGGACTAAGAAGTAAGAAATTTGTCATAGAGAGAAGTGCATGCAAGCCTTTAGACAGTAGGAAGGTCTAAAAATTGATAGGTATAGCCATAATACGTAATTTCTAAGTGTACAAGATTAAGGTGTTATATTATTCAAATTTAGTGTCTACAATAGATTAGTGTGTATTTTTTAGTGATTAGTTTTTACTAGTCTAAATGTTTGTTTAGTAAATATCAAAATAGCTATTTTGGGCCATTTATAATTTTTATTTAAATACTCTATATTTAATAATTATTTTTTAAATTAATGTTTTTTCATTTATATACTAATAACTTATTATTTATTTTATTAAATAAATGGTTTTATTAAAAAATTAGTCTTGATTTTGTAGTTATTATTATCCATGTTGACTTTAGATGTAGTCTGTAATAAGGTCAACTAGTGTTGATCCAAATAAAATCTTCTATATATCATCAATTGACATCAAAATGTCAAAAAATAGTCCTTACAGTGGATTCAATATTTATCAAAACTGACATCATTGAATCATGTGTGGTGTGAATAAGTGTAAACGAGTGTTCCCATTTACATATATGATTGTGATCTAGTGTATGCATAAGGTATATATGTATTATAATCCAACCTAGATAGTTGAAGTGATTTTATCCATGTAAGGTTGATATGTTCCTTGTAACTTGGATGGTCAATATGTATCCATATATAAAAGGTTGATATGTTCCATGTAACCTGGATGGTTGATATGTTTCCATATATATAAATTTGATATGTTCCCTATTCACTCTTGAATGGCTAAAGGTCAATGTGTTACCTATCCATCAAAATTTGTGGTTGATGAAAGGTTCATATGTTTCTTGACAATCCAAAATTTATATCGCATCACATGTTCTAAATCATGCATATTTATCATTTCCCCATGTCCATAATAAGTGGGAAGAATGTTAGGAATATTTAGTTAGTAAATCCTTAGGATTAATTATATTATCTGAGTAAGTTATATGTGAGTTATAACAACTCATATAGAATAAATGTTATGGTGAAGAATATAGGGACTGTTGGATGGTGGAGCTTGATCTTATTATTATAATGTAAAATATTGTAATTTTGTAGTAAATCTAGATTGTTCACTATTAGGTCACTGATTTAATGGTATAAATTATGTTTTTGCATTTTTTCCCTAATATGTAACCCTTATTTGATATGAGGGAATTATAATCATGGTAGTATACCATGTGTGAGTTAAGAGGATATTAAAGTGGATGTATTTTAGATTTTTTCTTTCATTTGTTGGACTAAATAATAAGGACTGGTTGTTTTTATGTGGGTGTAGCCCATATTGGGTGAACCACATTAAATATGTCTCTATTATGTTGTTTTTTCTACATTTTATTTCTATCTTTAATTCATTAATATTTATATGTGTTCTATATTCCTAACAGGGACTCTATGTTAGTGGTGATAAAGGTAGACTCCTAATGTATATGATATCACCTTTCTATATGTAAATTAATATAATTGAATAATAACAACATTTTTTTTATTTTTTATTTTTATTTTTTGTGTATGCTCTGACTAAGATCAATAGAGGCCTTTTAAGCCTTCATCTCATTTTATTTTTTTAAATAAATGTATTACAAATATATAATATTTTAAAAATAAATGATTCACTATTTTTGTTAGCTTTTTTGTTATTTTTTTAAATGTGATGCCATATAATTTTTTTGTATATTAAATTTGATATTCCAATGAATGTCTCCATATGCTAAAAATTAACTACAGTGATGGTCATTTGACCATCAAATTGTTCTTTAAATTCAAACAACTTATTTTAAAAATTTAGGAGTTTTATCCTCATATATGTTAATTTTTAAAATATTTTAAATCTAAAAAAATTATTATTAAATTAAAAAATTATTTTCATTTCATTGTAACTATTTGGGAATTTATTTTCTATAATGTTTTTTTAAAAAACAAGTTATTACAAAAAATAAAAATAAAAAATTGTGTAACATTTATCTCTTTGTTGTTATTTATGACAATCAAATTAAAAGAAGTGATAAAATAACACCTTTAAATGAGTAAAAGTTTGAACCCTTTTTTGAGCATTGCAAAAAGGTGCATATGTCTTATGAGTCCCTACCCTGGCAAGGGACTATAGGAATAACTTTTTAATTAGTTAGATTTTTTTTAACTACTCAAATGACATGGAATATATATCATAATATAAATACAAAGTTTTTATAAAGTTAAAAACATAAATAAAGGCATATTTTTTAAGGTGTTATTGGAGAATATTTTACTCTATTAATTTCAAATATAAATGCACTTGATTTTAAAACTATAAAAATATAATTAAAATTGACTAGAGTATAGAAAAAATGACAGTTAATAAATAATTGATCCAACAATAATGCAAGACAGTAAGATGCGTGCCACAAACTTCATTTGAAAAATATTAATAAGTTATTTTTTTCGTATACAGACAAATATAAAATGGTTTAGTGTCATCCCCAATCCTTGTATATACAGACAAAGCCAAATTAGTCTTAATGAAAAAGCAATTCTATGAAAATAAATCTATAATTTTGTTTTAATTATAATCTATACAACAAGAAAGATTAATGTAAGCAGAAGCTTTCCATGTTGGCAATTTACATAAAAAATTAAGCCTTCTTTACTCAACATTTACATACATGATTTAATTCAAATGAACATAATATGGACCCCTTTACACCCTATTTTGGGATGACAATTTTTTTGTAGGGCAATTCATAGGATAATATCTATGTACTTTTTCACAAATTAATATGAAACCTTCTTTTTATTTTCACATATTTAACTTGACTAACCTTATGGCTTATTACAAGAGTTATCTATATTATTATTATTATTAAGTAATTAAAAAAATATTTTAAATTTATAAAGCATACAATAGTTTATTAGCTTGTTTCTTTGTATTCAAAGCATGTAACTCGTAACCTACAACCTGAGCAAATAATGTAATATGTTGATACCTATATGTGTAATTAAATCCTTTTAGTATTTTACACTGCTAGTTTTTCCTTAGCCTAAATATTATTTAGAGTCGCTAAAGTTTGTTTGAACTAATAAACCATGGATTGATTTCCATGTGTTATCTACATGTATCCCCTTGGCCATCCAAGCTACTTTAGCATATTTTCTCTGACACAAGTTCGAATAACAATTTAAGCCTACTTGTGATGTGAAAAGCTTTTATATTAAATCAGCACAAAAGGCCTTAAGCTACTTTGTAGATGACTAAGCATTGTTCCTAAGCTAAAAACCTTCCACTAATTTTTTGTGAACAATATTTATTCATAAATGACATAAAGTCAATATTTACATTACACTTAATCAAAATACCTTTCGTTTAGATCATTACAAAATGAAAGCTCTAGATACAATAATAATGTAATTTTTATTTTTTGCCTGCTATTAACTATTGCACTGACCTTGTATTTTAAATTTATATTTAAACTCTACTTAAAACAATTTAAAATATAACAGTAGGCACTAACCCTTATGCGACTCTTATTTCCTTTCAACTTTCATAAAGCTTTTAAATTTAAAACTTAAAAAATGTGAATATTTGGTTTTTATGCTTGTGTTAAGATTTTAAGGCTTTAAACATGTTTTTAAATAGATTTTATCCACGTACTTCAAAAATTTAAAAAACAATTTTTAAACTTGCATTAGTTTGGTAAGTTATGGATTTTATTTTTATTTTTTAAAGTTAGATATTACAATGAATATGTTAATAAGTTTTATTATTGCCTTTAAATATTTGATTTTATCTTTCTATACTTTTTTTTTTTTCATTTTTGTTTTTTTTTTAATAATTTATAACTCTCTTCTAAAACAATATATCTTATTTTAGATTTATAACAAAGTAATGGTATTCAATAGGTTTTAAATAGATTTATTTTTGATGATTTTAGATAAATATTTTAAAAGGATTATTATTTTTTTATTAGTTTATATTATTTTGTTTATTATAATCATTTATAGAGGAATTGTATTTTAGAGGAACCTTTTTTCTATAAATTTTAAATCAACATTATTTTTTACTTTTAAAAATGTTAAACAATAAATTACTTTTAGATATAACAAAATTTATGCTATTAATTATCTAGTGTAAAAAATGTTTATTGATATACATAAAAATTATGCATAATCTATTAAATACTTTTAATTTTAAAATTATATATTTTTAAAAATATTACGTCTCTAATATTAAAATTTAACGTGATCATTCTTCTCATTCAAATAACAAATGTTTATGTATGTAAAATTATTTTTATAATTTTAGTTTAAAAATTATGAAACTAATAATATAGAAAGGAGGTGACCTTGGTAAAAATGAATAAGGTGTTGAGGTCAACATACCCCCATTTCTAAAAAATGAGGACCCTTGTTCAAATTTTTCTAATTATGCTATAAATTAGGCATTTAACTTAATCAAAATGCATTGTTGAACATCATGGTTTGCTTCAGCTTTCATTGGCATGTTAGCATATAAGCTTTATTTGATTTTATTTGATGTTGCTAGCATTTGGCTTAGGTGTTTCTATCTTGCAAGATCCATGGATCTACACTAGAATGAACAAGTGTTCATGAGTTTAATTTTTAGTGTTAATTTGACCCTTAGTCGGTTAACTAATATGGTCAAATTTGAAACATTATATTAACATTTGGTCCTAATTGATTAATTGAATCTAAGTTTAAACAACATTTAAAACTTTAGTCTAAATTACTTTAGCCTAGTTTTTATTTAAATAAATTCATATTTTACATGATTCATTTTATTACATTTTAATCTTAGCTTAATTTTAACCTATGTTTTAATTGATTTTAACAATTCATTAAAACCATAGTCTAAAATTACCCTAAGTCTTTATACATCCTAAGCGCGTATTCATTAATTTTATTATTCATAGATATGAATTAAATGTGTAGCTACCAAGTGGAAAAATCTTAGAAGATCGATTCCAAGATCAATGACACGTTGATGAGCTCTAAAGTCAATAAGTCAAAGTTCTTGAATTAAAGATCTATGGTGCATGTTCCTATATACAAATTTTGATTGACAATTCATGTTGAAGATTGGGGTTAAAAGGTCAAGATTAAAGATCAATAGAGTGTGTTCAATCCTATAATAAAGATCTAATGGTGAGCATGAAGTTAAAATGTCAAAGCATCCTAATATTTAACATGGTGCTACCAAGTCTCACACTCATGGTGAATTAGATGTAGATCAATGGTCCACATTTGATCATGTGCGTAGCAGATCAAAGATGCACATTTGATCATTTAGATCAAATATCAGCAGTTCACATTTAATCCTATAGATGAAGATCAATGATATGAAATGAGTCAAGGAGTTAATGAGCCTAGATTGTACATGATGCTACCACATAACACAAGAGTGTTAACTAGATAAAGATTATGTACAGGGTAAATAGGTTGAATGTGGAGCTATCAAGTGGCATAATCTCATAGGCATAAATCCAAGATCAATAGTTGGGTTGAAATTCAAGGCTAAAAGATTCATAATGAGATTGATAGAGTTAATTCAATCAATTCCAAAAAGGCATGAGATGATGACACATGTCCAAGGCAATAATGGACAAGTTTTGAAATTAAATAAATAGCATGATGAAGATGTGACACATAGGTAAACACGTTGGATTTAAATATTTTATAGACTAAGAATGCGAATGCAAGATCCAAATGTGATCTGAGTCACAAAATCACATATTTTAAACTCAATTACCACCATTAAAACTCTGTCTAAACCTCCAAAAAACCCTAAAATGTATGAAAAGCCCTAAATTATTCATATATTCACTAATTCAAGCTAGAATATAGAGTTTGGTGATCAAAATTATTCAAGGAGTTCAACTAGATAACTACAAGATTTGAATTATCATTTTAAAGTGCACAATTCAATCAGGATCATAGTAATGGAAACATATGGATGTACTTCGAAGAAGGAAATTGAATTATACCTATCATCAAATGTAGAAGGCTAAGTTTTTAAGGATGCAAATTTCATAGCTTCCTCATTAAACACTAGAGATAATAATTATTCAAGTTTATTCATGATAATTGATAACCAGGGGATTTTAATCAAAGAAAAAGAGAAGTTGTTCCCAGTGAAGAGACTCTATGATGAATTAGTGGCAATTCAGATGACTAGACTCCATTATGTTATTAATAAACTAACACTATATAAATATTCTAAGTCCTATTTTTAAAGATACTAAAATTAACAAGGGTATGTTGATTCATGAAACTAGTCTAAGGAAAATTGAATATATATCCCCTATTACTTTTGAGTCTTACTATAAATTACCTAGGCCCCAAATAGACCTAGCTTCCATTAATACACGGGCCCAAAAACATGTCATGATGGATATCTTAGTGAAATGGTTAGAAGTTGGTAATAATGTCATTGTAGATCCTGTAAAGAAAATCCCTATGAGATAATTTAGACCTGGGATTAGAATGATCATGACCATGTTAAACAAGCTATATGGATTTGCACATACAACACATGTTGAACCAATATGTGTGCTTTTTATCTATTTCATCATTGAAGAAATGGTAGTTCCCCATTTAGGTGAAATCATTAGCATTTCCCTAAGCAGCCAAATATATGGGATTAAGAAAAAGAAGATAAATGAAGTATAAATGATGTCATATCTACTAGATGTCCTATGTGCTAGCACTAATATTCTTGGCCAAATAGAATGGTCTCTTAATGATATTCAAACTATGTCTCAATACTATTCAAAATTACACATTTATAACTATAGAGACCATAATCAATTTATTTGTGATTGTGTCTACCCTACCTTGAGCCAAGTCATTGATGGTATCTCCGTGATGAGGATAAGTCCTCTAATAAATAAATCCATTAAGACAATGGAATACATATGGCTATATCCAAATTGCATAGATATAACAATTGAAAGAACCCATATTGTTCCTTTCAAATTGCTAGTTCATGTGCCTAATAAGTTAGTAGAATAATAAATTGCATACCAATTGTTCAATGGGATAGATGGCATTTTCAAGACTAAGATAAAGGGATTTTTACATGGTTTTCCCATGATAATTAGTAGAACCATTTTCAAACAATGGGATCACATTAAATTTTATTCAAAGTCTAGACTCTCTTTTAATTTGTAAGTAGATGATCACAGGCAATAGGATTGTTATGGTAAAGTAAAAAATCATTTGAGGAGTAAAGGTATTCTGGATATGCCTTATGAGCATAAACCTAGTGCATTTGAATTTTTATACTCAAGGGTAGCCACCTACTATGAAATTTCTAGAAGGCTAAAAAAACACAATATAAAGCCTAAATCTATACTATAAAGAGACCAAAAGCCAAAATATAGATGACAGTTAGGTTTAAATAAATATCATCTAGTGGATTTTGGTTCTTCTAGGCTTCCACCAATAGATGTACCATTAAAACATAGGATTGAAGAGAGGAGACCAATTGAGTTTGTTTCAAGTTCATCAGTCCTAAATCTTATAGAATAGTAGAGCAAGATTTGCCTCAAGAGGATATTCACATTATAGCTTTAGATCCCCATGAATCTGTTGAAGATGCACTCATAATGCTTTCCATGACATATGAATTAGATTCAGATGTATAGGAAGAGAAGATTGAGGAAGCCAAGTAGGATAAGGGAAAAGAAAAGTTTTTGGATTTGGTGATTGTTGATCCTCCTAAAAGGAAGGTTGAGACTACAATTATCTCAAAATATAAGAAACCAAAAGTGGTCATCACTCCTCCTTTGAAAGAGATCAATCTCTTTAGTGAAGATAATCTAATATATGGACCAATTATACCTGAATGGTTCATATATGAACCAAGGTTGGAAAGGATTCCTACTGCTTATCATCTATGGGCCATAATAAAGACTAAAGACATTCTTATGCAATAAAAATTAAAGCCTTAGATTATTGCATTGTAAGATGAAGAAGTAAAGAGATTGGCTACTCCAAGTCAATCAACTAACATATAAACAAAGGTGCTAATAAAAAAAATGGGCCAATCTTTAGTTGGGGTTAGATATGATCCAAATTTTGAAAGCTTACAAAGAGTCACTAAGATAGTGGTTATTGAAGGAGGCCAAGAAGTTCTACATCAAAAGGTGGAGCCTTTGATTCATTTGACTCAGAATAAAGGACAAGGACTAGGGAAGGATCCCATAATTGAAGAAGATGTCCTAGAGTGAGCTCAATCTCAAGTAGAGAGGTTACTAGATGCCATCAAAGGACTGAAACAAGAGAAGAATAATCTATAAGCACAATCCATTCTATCAGTCCCAATGGATATTGTTAATAATTTTGAAGCAACCATTTATTATACATTCAGTTCTTTAAAGATAATAAGGTCTAAATTAGACATGATGAACAAATAGCATACCCTATATATGAAATAAGTTAATCAATGGTAAGCTTCAAATAATAAAGTAAAGGAATTAATCAAGATATTAATGGAATGCTAGATCCCCAAACTCAAAATAGTCAACCTATCACATTTGAATATGGCTATGATAATATTAATGGAGAAGATCAAGGATATGAATAAGTGGTCTAAGGGCATGGAAGGACTTTCAAATTATTTCAAGCAATTGGAGGATAGAATGGTACAAATACTAGGAGTCTTGATCAAGGATCTAACCATCCTTATTCTTCTAGGCTTGATAACTAATGAAGATTTCCATCACAAAGCTATCTAATTCATCCAAGAAGCTAAGAATAAAAGTAGAGGCACCACTGGGGCTACTAACAAATGTATATTGTACATGATTTTGTCATCAAATGAGAATAAGGGTGATGGTAGAAGCATTAAAATATCCTTGGATAGAATAGAAGAATTCTTCAAGGGTTTAGCAAGATAAAAAAAGAGTTGTTCATGGATCCAATCATCAATCTCAAATTGATTGATGAAAAACATGATAAATCCATGAATATCTTATCACAAAAGCAAAATGTTGTAACTTCATGGGAATCTCAAGGTCAATTGAATTAACTTAGAATATTCTTTTGTGTCAAAGATCATGTAAATTATTTGAAAAGAATATTCTATTTTGTAAAAGCATGTGCAATGTGTAATGCACATTGCATGTAGGTTAGTCATATTTGAAAATTGTCATTAGTTATAGAATGTTGTATAAGGACAACTATCATCGACACTTGTCTAATTCTTATTTGGTAATGGCTAACTAACATACCTCATAGGTTTCCTATAAAGGGGATATTGTCATTGTAAAGGAGGAGGAAGTTTTTAGAGCAAAACTTGTGTAAATTTTGGATCAAGTAATGCAAGCAAGATAATTATGCAAACATTTTCTCATATTTGTTTCTTCATTTGTTATCATGGTTGCTTCCTCAAATTTTTGGTTTGATGTTTAGATTCGAATTGCTTTTATGAATTCTAGATGTGCATATGTTAATGCAGAGTTGTTAATTGGAGCTTATACTAGGTTGACTGAAAGTTTTTAGTTTTATTTCAATTTCATTAATTTTCTTGAAGATGTGTTAATGCAATTTTCTTGTGGAAGAAAATATTTAAAGTGAATCTAATTTATAATTTGCATGTTTCAAATATACTTAGACATTTGCCCAGTATATGATAGGATCTATACTTTTGGTAATTTCATGTCATATATTTGTTTGAATTACATTTCTTTGATAAAATTTTAGCTTTGTTGTGATGTCTAAACTCAAAATAGAAACATCCTTCTTTTCTACCCTACCCTACCTATTTTCTCATTTTTTGATCAAACCACTATAGTTTACTTTTCATTGTAAATATTCATGTTAGATTAGAGTTTTGACCTTAGATTTTGTCCATCATTAGTTATACTTAGTTAAGATAACTTTCATCTTTCACAAAAGGATTCAAGACCAAGGTCGCTCCCAACAACCATTTACATATTCATTTGTGAAATAATCAAGTAGCTTGGCCATTATTCCACCACAGATCTCAAGAAGATCAAAACCATCAACTCATGTAAAATATTATTTGAATCTTGAAATGAGAAGTGTTTTCAACACTATGAGAACCCTATGATGAACTTACATGCATCAACATGCCATTTAATTGGTGCTAGAGGGAGGGTGGTGAGATAATTTTTTATGAAATCAAAGTGTCTTAAACTAATTTTAGTGAACTTTATTCAAAGATCAATTGATCCTTTGCATATTTATGTTTTTATTAGCCTAAATTTGTAAATATCACTGATATTCATGGTTTTAGACTAGTCTTTAGGTTTATTTAGCTAAAGATAGTCATTCTTTGAAGATTTATGTGAAATTGTTGCAAATATTACTTAAGCTTTGTGAATCTAACATGTTCAAGGTTAGTTATAGTAATTTTGTTCAAAGATTAATTTATTATTTACAAATTTAGGTTTATTTAAACTTAGAAGTGTAAATATCATTGATATTCACAAGTTTAGATGTATCTTTGAGCATATATAGTTAAAGATAGTTGTTCTTGGAAAGATTTATCTGAATTTATGCAAAATTTTATATAAGGGCATTTGTCTTTGAAAATATAAGGTTTATACATCTTATTTTGAATATGATTTAGATTATATAAGCTAGAAATACCATGAATAATAACTAGGTCAAGGTCTAAGACAAGGCTACATCTTATTTCTTTGGAAATTCATAGGAGAACAAGAGCAAATAAAGGTAAACATAGAATTTTTAAATCCCAACCTACTTCATCTATTTCTATTATTGTGTTCAATCCACATCAAGGTATGGCTTGGTTATCTATATCCTCTATCAATGTTCCTAGTTAGGTACATGACTTACCAATAAATCTAGAGAAATATTTACCTTCATTTAGTCCGACATGTGTTTCCTCTGCTTAAGAACATATCAAGTCTCTTAAGGATGCCTTAAGGTTGTTAAATGTTTTTTCATGAAGATGTTGCTTTCAAGTTGTTTCATTTTAATTTTAGAGATACATCATGTGATTGTTTTCTTAACCTTCTGAAGAATTTCATTACCATTTGGAATGATTTCAACAATTATTTCATTGATCATTTTGGAAAGATCATTACTCCATGTGTCTTATATCAACAATTCACTACAACAAAGAAAGATTTAAATGAAACCATTATAGCTTTCAATGCCATATTTAAAAATATTTTTAGCATAAATTTATCTCCGTATAGGCCTTATGAATCCTTAGCCTTATATATTTATAAGGATTCTTTAGATCAAATGACTTCTATGTTTCTAAAAAGATCTATTGGAGTCATAAATACATTAGCCTTGACTTATGCTAAAGCTACGTAAATTGATGATCAAATGAAATCCAAAGGTCAATTAACATATGTTATTCCTAATATCAATCATAATTTACCTATGTTAAATGTCATTCCAAATTCTAATCGTAACATGTCTACTTTAAATCAGACTCCAATTTTAAACCAATTGCCTTTGAGTCATGCTCATCCTGGTCAAAACCTAGGATTGGTGAATAACTCTAAAAGTGGATCCTATCCACAAGATCAATGAGATATGGCTCCAATATCTATTATTATTACTCAATTCCATAATTTAGAGGCACCTAAGAATGAAAATGAATCCATATTAAAAACGGTTCAAAAACAAAGCACTAATTTTATTTAGTTACAAAGACAAGTAGGTAACACTAGGGAGAGTTCCAATAGGGACTATTCTTATAAAACATTTAATATAACTATGAATAGGTTTCATAATAGCAAAAAAAACAATAATAATGAGTCATCTGCAACTAAGAATACACCTAAAATAAACATTTGTGATGTAGCTTTAACTAATTATTACAGGGTTCATAACACTATAAAACACGGTGAGTTAGAATGTGTATAATTTTGTAATGATTTTGAAGTATTTCAAGATGAATTGGATACATTTGAATTTATGCCTAACAAATATAATGCTGTAGGTACATTTGGATCTTTAGAGACATTTAAATATTCTAAACAACTCTTATGGTAAAGACTATTGATTTTCCATTTTAAGAATAAAATGAACCTAAAGATACTCTAGAGGAGATCCATGTTTTTCAAGAGTATCTAAATAATATTTATCCATTGAATAACAAAGAACAAAATCAATAAATGATAATTTCTACTCCACCAAACAACTTTGATATTCCTCCTGATCCCAAAGTAGATAACAATCTAGAACCTTCAAAGGGAAATGACCCTTAAAATAATGTTTATTCATCTCATTCTTCTATTAGGAGTGGATATAATATAGTAGAGGATATGAATAAAATCAAAGCTAATATCACATTGCATGAATTGACTCAAATAACTTAACAAAGAGACTTGTTGCTAGAATATTTAACTAAAAAGTTGAGTAAATCAAATAAACCTATAAATGCAAGTATAGTGATGTACAAGAATAAAATAGAGGTTCCACATTTTTTACTAATAATTAGAGTTTTTTGTAAGAACTTGCATAATTATCTGGTAGATTTAGGTGCCTCTGCAAATATCATGCCAAAAGGTATTTGTGAAAAGTTGGGTTTAAATCTTATTAAATATAATAAAGTAATGACTCAATTAGGCAAATCTAGAGTTAAATTGATTGATGAATTATTGAATGTGCATATGCAGCTTGCTTCAGAACCAAGAGTGTAATAATTCATTGATATTCAAGTTATGGACATTCTAGATGCTTATGGGATGTTGTTTAGCAAAGTTTGGACCAAATATTTAAATGGATATATGTTAACTAATTTCTCTCACATGTTGATACCATGGTCAAATTTGAATTGAAAGGGAACCAAAGATGAAACATATGATCACTGAATACAATTTAGCTAATGAAAGTGTCAATTTGGTTAATTTTTATTTAGAGGTTTACACCCTTGAAATTTCTCAAGTATGTAAATCTAAATAATCTCATGTTATTCCTAGACTTTGGAAATTGTATATTGATGGTGTTAGATACAAATCTGGGTCTAAACTAGAAATAGTTTTAATCAATCCCATTAGGAAAGAATATATTACTCATTACAAACTTCAGTTTCCTTACACTAATAATTTGGTAGAGTATGAAGCATTAATATTAGTATTATAATTTGTTATCAAACATAAGTTTAAATAGCTACTAGTATATCGTGATTCTAAACTAGTAGTCAATCAGGTTAGAAGCAAATATCAATGTAAACTATCTTATCTAAAGAAATACAAGTTTAGAGTATGGGACTTGATTAATATTTTGATGCTTTCAATATTATTGCAATCCCTAGAGAAGGAAACTATTATGTTGATGAACTAACTTTAGGTGTAGCTAACCTAATGCTAAATCAAGATTCCCAAAGGCTTAACATTTAATTGGCCCCATGTCCCTCAGTACCTGATAATGTTAACCACCTACAAGTGTTTAGTGATGACCAAAAAATCATTGAATTTATGAACAACTCAAGGGTGTTTGAGTCTCATATTATTGATGAGGTCAATGAAAACACTTTTGATGATGATAGGATTAATGACAAGATAGTACAACTAAATGACAAAAATATTCCCAAAAGCATGATTGCCTTGGAAAGACTATTTGACAAAGATAAGCTAGCTAAAACTACTAAAATTCCTAAAGTGAATGGGAAGGATTAAAATGTAGTTAACATAGGAACTCAAGGTCAAACTTATCTAGTAAACATTGGTACAACATGCACAAATGAATAGTCTAGAAAGGCTAAAGACTTATTGACTAGATACAAGGATGTTATTACATGGTCTTATAAAGACTTGAAGATCTTTGATCCTTGAGTTAGCACCCATACCATTCCATTGAAAGAAGATTGTAAACCATTCAGGCAAAATCAAAGACCAATTAATCATATAGTGAAACCATTGATTTATAAAGAGGTCAAGAAATTATTAGATGTAACAATAGTTTTTATAATTTGACATTCTACCTAGGTAGCTAATCTAATACCAGCTAAAAAGATAAATGGAGAGATTAGATTATGTATAGATTTTAGGAAATTAAACAAATATTCTAAAAAGGATAATTATCCTTTGCCATCCCTTGACCAAGTGATTCAAATAGTCAATGGTTATGCCATGATTTCTTTCCTAGATGGCTTTTTAGGTTATAATTAGGTACTTGTTAATAAGGAAGATAGAATGAAGACTAAATTCACAACAAAATGGGGCACTTTTTCCTACAAGAGGATGCCTTTTAGACTCATCAATGTCAAAGTTAATTTTCAAAGAGATATGACCATGTCTTTCAAGGTCTCATAAGTAAATGTATCATTATATAGATGGATGATCTAACTATGTTTTCCAAGAACAGGGAAGATCACTTAATACATTTATAACAAGTATCTAAACATTTTTAAAGGTATGGAATTTTCCTTAACCCTAAAAAGAGTATATTCTATGTGACTAAAGGGAAATATCTAAGATGTGATAACAAAAGATAGGATTTCTATAGATCCAGATAGAGTCAATGCTATATCTAAAATAAAACCCCCAAATAGTAGAAAAGAACTAAAGTTTTTCTTTGGGAAAATCAATTTTGTAAGAAAATTCATTTATAGTTTTGCATAGATTGTGAAGCCACTAAATGACATGTTAAATAATTATTCAAAGTTTGAATGGAATGAAGAAATGAGTAAAGCTTTCAAGGATATCAAGGAAGCAATAGGACAAACACTTATGCTAATAAGTCATAATTTTACAAAAGATTTTTTATCTTTATTCTTTTGCTTTTGAACATACTATAACAGTTGTTCTAACTCATAAATTTGATAAATTTGATCAGCCAATTGCATTTATGAGTACTAAATTCAAAAATATGAAGTTGAATTATTCCCTAATTGATAAACAAGCATTGGCTTTGGTTAAGGTAGACAAAAAGTTTAAACACTATATTCTTAAGAATAAAGTATATGATATATTACTAGACCCTGCTACTAAACTCATGCTAAGTAAATGTGAGTTAGGATAGAGAAGAGGTAAGTGGATGTCTATACTCTAGGAATATGATCTTGAAATGAAAACTACTAAATTGGTTAGGTGTTAGGAATTAATCCAAATTATTGCTATCACTAATCCTAAAGTGAACATCATGTAGGTTGACTAATAAAAATTTCAACCAAATGACTAGTATGATGCAATTATTCATTTTTTGATCAATGGTTATCATCCTATAAGAATGAGCAGAGAATAGAGAAGATCTTTGAGGCTTAAATCAAATCACTTCTTGATCAAAGATGGCATATTTTACAAGAAGAACTATGAAGGAATATATTTGAGATATGTTTCAAAAGAAGAATCAGATGAAATATTAAGTACCTTTTGTGATAAACTTGGAAGTGGACACCCCTTTGAGAAAATAACAGCTTACAAAATTCTAAGGGTAGGATATTATTAGCCAAACATTTTCAAGGGTGCTCAAAAGCATGTCAAGGAATGTCATCAATGGCAAATCTTCAATACAAAATAACTTAAAGCATATATGCCCTTGAGTCCAGTTTTAATTGATAAACCATTTGCCCAATGGGTTTTGGACTTTGTAGGGGTTATCAACTATAATTCTTTAGCTAGACACAAGTATGTTCTAACTTCCATAGATTATTGTACAAGATGTATAGAGGCAGTATAAACAAAATAATGTAAGACTAAAGATGTCATCACATTCTTGGAAGAGAACATTTGCACCAGGTTTGGGACACTAGTATCATTGGTCTATGATAATGGATTAGCATTTACATCTATACAGATGACTGAGTGAGCCTATGAAAACAAAATAATTCTTAAGTTTTCATCTAACCATTACCCTCAAGGTAATGGAGTTTTAAATTCTACAAACAAGAATTTGATAAAAGATATCAAGAAGTATGCAACTTAAAAACCAAGAACATGGCATAAATTTCTAAAGTATGCTCTATGGGTAGATAGAACCAGAGTAAAACAAGATATTAAATAATCACCATTTCTTATATGGATAAGATCCAATCTTTCCAATTACTCTTAAATTTCCAATTTACAAGTTTATGTAGGAGTATATGGAAGAATATCAATAATATACCGAACTCAGGTTGCTTGATATCATTCAAATAGAGGATACTAGAGGAAGCATTTTCTAACTTCAGTAGATGTCAAACCACTACCAAAATATGGTTTGACAAACATTAAAATATCAAGGTGTTTAGAGAAGAAGACCTAATTCTCCTATGGGACAAAACATCTGAGCCAAAATGGAAACATGGAAAATTCACTCCTTTGTGGATTGGTCCTTACCAGATTACTAAGACATTGGTAGAAAACACCTTTAAGTTCAAATACTTGTAGGGAGTAGAGTTAACTTTTCTAACCAATGGGAAATATCTCAATCATTACATCTATGTTGTTCCACCTCAAGTCTTTATGGATTAATCTGTAATATTAGTTAGAGTAAGTGTCAGTAGGATTATATTAATTCATTCTTGTTCCTTGTTTTTAAATAGTGTTTGTGAATATTTATTTGCTTATGTTGTGTTTTCTTTCTTTGTTTTGTTCTCTATCTTAAAATAAATCTTTCCAAGATATGTCCTTAAACTTAAAATTCATCTAAGTGCTCAAAATAAATTCATAAACCAAGAATGAGGATATGACTCTTAAACATTGGTTTATATGGATTCTGAAAATTCTAAACTTAATTTTATGATTCTAAGAAATTGATGAAGATTAATAAGTAGATTAGTTTTTGCTTAAAATATTAAACATTATTTTGATCTAAGTTTGATTTCAATAAGGATTTCATGTGTTGGAGTAAAATTTTGAATTATTAGAATAAAGTCATGTCAGCACTTACAGAGTAACATTTCCTAGGATGAAGTCAATGACCAAGGATAATTGTCTACAAATCAAACATTTAAAAAAATCCTAAAGACCTCACTAATTTTGGCTCCCAACCTTTGTTGGAAAACTAAATATAGCGGAAAAAATACAAAAAATAAAATCTTTATTGAAAATCTAAAAAAATCTTGAGCTAAGGTAATTTAGGTAACCTCCATCAAGGCTATGGACTCCTGGCTGGAAGTGGAGTAAGGCCTAGAGTAGAACCAAAGGTATCTTTGTCGGGGCTATGGATGCCTAGTTGGCAGCAGATCAATGCCCAAGCCTTCCCTTTTATAAAGCATGATCCATAATGAATATCTAAATATGCTAAAAGTTTATGTTAATGATTAATATCATGAATTTTCAAAGTTTTTATTTGAATTCTAAAGGTAATTAGTAAATGAATCAAAGCACACACATAACATGACTGAGTTTTGATGTTTAAACCTAACTCTACATTTATAAGACTTATTTCAATCATGAATTGATCTTCATAATGATACTTGTTCATGTGGAATGATTAATTTATTTATTATTTTGAACCAAGAGTATCTAGATTCTAACATTTTATAATGTTTCCCCTATAATCACCATTTGTTGAGGTCAACATACCCCTATTTCAGAAAAATGAGGAGCTTTCTTTAAATTTTGCTAATTATGCTATAAATTAGGCATTTAACTTGATCAAAATGCATTGTTAAACATCATGTTTTGCTTTATCTTTCATTGGCATGTTAGCACATAAGCTTTATTTGAATTTATTTGATGTCACTAAAATTTGGCTTATGTGTTTCTATCTTACAAGATCCATGGATCTACATTAGAATCAACAACTATTCATGGGTTTAAGCTTTAGTGTTAATTTGACCCTTAGTCGATTAATTAATATAGTCACATTTGAAACATTATATTAACCTTTGGTACTAATTGATTGATTGAATATAAGTTTAAACAACATTTAAAACTTTATTCTAAATTACTTTAGCCTAAGCTTTTATTTAAATAAATTCATATTTTACATGAGTCATTTTATTACATTTTAGTCTTGGCTTACTTTTAACCTAAGGTTTAATTGAGTTTATTAAATACATTAAAACCTTAGTCTAAAATTAACCTAAGTCTTCATATATCCTAAGTGCTTATTCATTGATTTTATTGTTTATAAATACAAATTAAACATTTAGAAGCCAAGTGGTAAAATCTCAAAAGATTGGATCTAAGATCAAAAACACATGGATGAGATCCAAAGTTAATAAGTCAAATTTACTAGATCAAAGATAAATTATGCATGTTCCTACGTATAAATTCTAATTGATGATCTGCATTGAAGGCTGGGTCAAAAGGTCAAGATCAAATATCGATGAAGCCCGTTTAATCATACAAATTAAGATCTAGCAATGAGCATGACATCAAAATGTCAAAGAATCCTAAGATTGAATGTGATACTACCAAGTATGACATGGCAAATTAGATGTAGATTAATGTTTCATGTTTGATCATATGTTTATTAGATCAATGATGCATGTTTGATAATTTAGATCAAAGATCAATAGTGCACATTTAATCTCGTAGATGAAGATCAACAATGTGAAGTGATTCAAGGAGTCAATGAGCTTAGATTTTACATGATGCTACCACATTTCATAAGAGCATTAAATCGATAGAGACTATTAGTAGGGTACATAGATTGAATGTGGATTTGGCAAGTGGTATTATCTTAAAGGCCCAAATCCAATATCAATGGTTGTATTGAAAGTCAAGGTTAAAAGACTCCTAATGAGATATATGGAGTGAATTCAATGAATTCCTAAAAGGCATGAGATGATGACACATGTCCAAGGCAACAATGGTAAATTTTTGAAATTAAATAAGTAGTGTGGCGAAGAGGTGACACATAGGTAAACACTTTCGATCTAAATATTTTATGGACCCAAACATGTGAATGTATAAATTCAAGTTCCAAATGTGATCTAAATCACCAAAACACATATTTCAAACTTGATTTCCACCATTAAAGATCTGTCTAAACCTCCAAAAAACTTAGAATGTATGACAAGCCTTAAATTATTCTTACAATCACTAATTTGAGCCAAAATATAGAGTTTGGTGATCAAAATTATTCAAGGGAGTTCAACTAGATAGCTACAAGATTTGAATTATCACTCTCAAGTGCATAATTCAATCAGGATCATCGCAATGGAAACATATGAAGATACTTTGAATAAGGTTGTTAAATTATACCTATCATCAGATTTAAAAGGCTAAGTTTTCAAGGATATAGAGTTTGTAGCTTCCTCACTAAACATTGGAGATAATAATTATTTAAGTTTGTTCTAGACAATTTAGAACTAGAGGATTTTGACCAAAGAAGAAGAGAAGTTGCTCTCAATGAAGAGACTCTATGATGACATAGTGTCAATTCAAATGACTAGACTACATTATGTTGCTTATAAACTAGAGGTACTACATTTTATAGATATCTTGAGTCATATTTTCAAAGATACTAAAATTGACAAGGGTATGTTGATTCATGAACCTAGTCTAAGGAAAATTGTATATATATCCCATGTTGATTTTGAATCTTACTATAAATTTCATAGTCCCCAAGTATACTTAGCTTCGATTAATACATGGGCCCAAAAACATGACATGATGGATATCTTAGAAAAATAGATAGAAGTTGATAATAAGATTATTGTTGATATTGTAAAGAAAATCCTTATGAGCCAATTTAGACCTAGGATTAGAATGATCAAGACCATGTTAAACAAGTTATATGTATTTGTATATACAACACATGTTGAACTAATATGAATGCCTTTTACCTATTTCATCATTGAAGAAATGGTAGTTCCCCCTTTAGGTGAATTTATTAGCATTTATCTAAGCAGACAAATCTTTGGGATTAAGACAAAGAAGAGAAATGAATTATACATGATATCATATCTACTAAATGCCCTATGTGCTACCACTAGGATACTTAACCAAAGATAATGGTCTTGTAATGGTACTCAATATGTGTCTTATTACTATTTAAAATTTCACATCTATAAGTATGGAGACCATATCCAATTTATTTTTGATTGTGTCTACCCTGTCTTGATCCAAGCCATTGATGGTATCCCCATGATGAGGATAAGTCATCTAATCAAAAATATCAGTGAGATAATGTGAAACATATGGATATAACCATATTTCATAGTTATAAGAATTGAAGGAACCCAAACTACTCCTCTTAAACTGCTAGTTCATGTGATTGATAAGTTGGCAGAACAATAAATTGCATACCAATTGTTCAATGGGATAGATGGCATTTGCAAGACTAAGAGAAAGGGACTTTTACATGGTTTTACCATGACAATCATCAAAACCATTTTCAAATAATGGGATCACATTGAAGTTACTTCAAAGCATAGATTCTCTTTCAATTTGCAAGTAGATGATCATAAGCAATGGGATCCCTATGGTAAGGTAAAAGAACATTTGAAGAGTAAATATATTCTAGATGTGCCTTATGAGCATGGACTTAGTTAATTTGACTTTGTATACACCAAGTTATCCTTGTAGAGTTAAGTTTTTATAAACTAAAAGAACATAATATCAATCATGAATCTATATTACAAAAAGGCTAAAAGATGGAAGATAGGTGGCAGTTAAGTCCAAGGCAATATCATCTAGTGGATGTTGGTTATTCAAGGATTACAAAAACATATGTACCATCATAAAATATGATTTAAGAGAGGAGATCAAGTGAATTTGCTTCAATTTCATCATCTCTTGAATCTTCTAGAATAGTAGACCAAGATTTGCCTCAAGAGGAGATTCACATGATAGATTTGGATCCCCATGAATATATTGAAGATGCAGTCAAAATGATTTACATGACATAATAATTAAATTGAAATGTAGAATAATATAAGGCTAAGTAATCCAAGTGGGATAATGGAAATAAAAGTCTTTGGATCTAGTGATTATTGATCTTCCTAAAAGGAAGGCTAAGATTACAATTGTCTCAAAATCTAAGAAACCAAAAGTGGTCATCACTCCTCCTTTCAAAGAGATTAATATATTTAGTGAAAATAATATAATATATAGGCCAACTATACCTAAATGGTTCATATATGAACTAAGGCTAGAAAGGATTCCTACTTCTTATCATCCATGGGCCATAATAAAGACTACAAATATTCTTATGCAACAAGAATTGAATCCTTGGACTATTGCATTGAAAGATTAATAAGCAAAGAGATTAGATGCTCTAAGTCAATTAGTAGACATACAAGCAAAGGTTCCAATAAAATAAATAGAATAGTCTTTAGTTGGGGTCAGATATGATCCAATTTATACAGGCTTACAAAGGGTCACTAAGATAGTGGTTATATAAGGAGGCTAAGAAGTTCTACGTCAAATGGTGGAGCCTTTGATTCATTTAACTCAAAATAAAGGATAGGAACTAGGGGAGGATCCCATATTTGAAGAAGATGTCCTAGAGCTAGCTCAATCTCAAGTAGAGAGGTTACAAGGTACCATCAAAGGACTAAAATAAGAGAAGAAGAATATAGAATATCAATCCATTCTATCAGTCCCAATGGATATTTTCAATAATTTTGAAGCAATCATTTATGATACATTCAATTATTTAAAGACAATAAGGTCTAAATTGGACATGATGAATAAATATTATACCCTGGCTATGAACCAAGTTAATCAATGACAAGCTTAAGATAATAAAGTAAAGGAATTAATTAAGATATTGATGGAAGGCCATATCCCCAAACTCAAAATAGTTAGCCTATCACATTTGAATATGGCTATGATAATCTATTGAAGAAGATCAAGGATATGAATAAGTGATCTAAGGGCATGGAAGGAATTTCAAATGATTTCAATCAATTTGAGGATAAAATGGTATAAATACTAGGAGGTTTGATCAAGGATCCAACCATCCTTAGTCCTGTAGGATTGATAACTAATGAAGAGTTCCAACACAGAGCTATCTAGTTCATCGAAGAAGTAAAGAATAAAGTAGAGACACCACAAGGGCTAACAACAAATGTATCATGGATGTGATTTTTTCAAAAAATGAGAATATTGATGATGATAGAATCATATAAGAAGCCTTGGATAGAATAGATGAAGTCTTCAAGGGTTTGGTAGGACAAATAGAAGAGTTTTTCATGGAGCCAGTCATCAATCTCGAATTGATTGATGAAAAACATGATACATCCATGAATATCTTAGTATAAAAGCAAAAGGTTGCAACTACAGGGTTATCTCAAGGTTAATTAAATTGAATTAGAATATTCTTTTATGTCAAAGATCATGTAAATCATTTTAAAAGAATATTCTATTTATTAAAAGCATGTGCAATGAATGCACATGGCTTGTAGGTTAGTCATATTTGAAAAATGTCATTAGTTATAGAATGTTTTGGAAGGACAACTATCCTTGACATTTGTCTAATTATTATTTGATAATGGTTAATCGACATACCTCATAAGTTGCCTATAAAGGGGGTGATGTCATTGTAAAGGAGGAAGTTTTTAGATCAAAAATTTTGTGTGAATTTTGGAGCAAGTAATGCAAGCAAGATAATTTTGCAAATATTGTCTTATATTTGTTTGTTTATTTGTTATCATGGTTGCTTCCTCAAATTTTTGGTTTGATGTTTAGATTTGAATTGATTTTATGAATTATAGATGTGCATATGTTAATGCAAAGTTGTTAATTTGAGCTTATGCTAGGTTGACTGAACATTTTTAGGTTTATTTTAATTTCTTTTCTTTTCTTTAAGATGTGATAATGCAATTTTATTATGGAAGTAAATCTTTAAAGTGAATCTGATTTCTAATTTGCATGTTTCAAATATCCTTAAACATTTGCTTGGTATATGATAGGATCTACACTTTTGGTAATTTCAAGTCATATACTAATTTTAATTGCATGTCTTTCATGAAATTTAAGCTTTTTCATGATGTCTAAACTCATAATAGAAACATCCTTCTTTTCTACCCTACACTACCTATTTTCTCATTTTTTGATCACATCACTATAGTTTACTTTCCATTGTAAATATTCAAGCTAGATTGAAGTTTAGACATTAGATTTTGTTCATCATTCATTAGACTTAGTTAAGATAACTTTCATCTTTCACAAAAGGCTTCAGGACCACAATTTTTCCCAATAACCATTTACATATTCATTTGTGAAATAGTCAGGTATCTTAGCTATTATTCCACCATAGATCTCATGAAGATCACAACCATCAACTCATGCAAAATATTATTTAAATATTTAAATGAGAAGTGTTTTAAAACTATGATAACCTTGTGATGCACTTACATGAATAAACACAATGTATTGTTGAACTTATTTCTTTTAAACCTACTTCAAATTTTAAAAGTCTTAGTTTATTGAATCTAATATTAATATAAACTCATAATGCACTCTTGATCATAGGATAATTCATGATAGTCCTTTAGATCTAAGAATCAATATACATATTATTTTGATAGTATTTTAGTTAAAATATTTAACATTGTGATAATTGTGGTAGAGATGGGCATGATATTTTTAAATTTTATAAACTACATCTTTCTAAAATTTATGGCATCAAAAATCATGATTTTTATCATTATTGAAAAAACCTAAATCCACCCATTCAAAGGTTAAATAAATTTGAATTATTAAATTTTTGGTATCTTCAAATAATAATATTGTACCTTATTAGATGATTATTCAACTTAATCATGTGATATATGTTTTATGAAAGGCTAAATAATTTATATGTCTCATTTTCTTGTTTAGCATTTGCATTATTTTTTAGTATTTTTTCAAAGCTAACATTTAGTATTTTTTTGATACACTCTTAACGTATAACATGTTTACATATATGTGTGGCTAAGTCATGGATTGCATACCTTCCATATTATCTTATTGCATTTCTCTATGTTCTTAGTGAGGTTGGCCTATGAAATAACTATGGATAAGTAGAGTATATGTAGGAGGTAGTGGATAGTCTTTGATCATCATAATGTGAATTCTAATCTTATTGCATTATTGTGGAGGTTTTTCCATTGAAGTAGTTCAATCCTATTTATCAATTATTTTTCTCTTTCATCAATTATTATTTTGGATATAATTACTATGCTTTTAATTTTATGATATATTATTTTATTATTATGAAACATTTAAGTGATTTCATTATAAGTGGAATCAGAGCATCGATTTAACTAAGTTTTTGTAGTGTTTTTTTTTGGATCTAGTATTATGGTTTTCCTAAGAGTTGAATAATTAATTAAATATAACTTACAATATGGGAGTAATGTTATTTTTGTGTCACTACATTAATGTTCAAAGTATTTAAAAAAACAATTTTGAATTTGTTTTCACCCTTGTGAAAATTAACAATCATTGGATTCATCTTGGAGATACAATCATAACGGCATAATCTAATGATAAATTTTAATCAATCCTAAACCCTCCATTCTATGGTTTATATACGGTTGTTCCTAACACTCATGGGCATGGGAAAGGGAAAGACACTCCAAAAACTCCTCACAAGGATGACATGGAGTCTAAAACTTTAAATGCTTTATTTTGTGAGGTAGTTCATTAAATATAATTATATATACAAAGCATGGTGAATAATTATGATCTTGATTAGTAAAATTATACATTAATGGGGTTAAAGGGGACATAAATTTTATAAATAATCTATTTGAAAATATCAGTGGGAATTTGACCACTCTTTCAACTCAGGTTCCATAAAATAATCCTCCACGTTTCCATTCAAGCTCTCCCAGCCAAAAAAATCACAACATCAATATTGGTTTAAAGCACATGATGTAAAACTTAGAAGTGTAAAAATTTAATTCTAAGTACCTACTCATGTAGATCAATAAAATAGAAATTTTATTTGATCTACATTAGACCCCATGTACATAAAATGTGGGCATGGCATCTCTATATTTATAGCCTAAATATTTAATTTGGTATAGGGGGTTTTACACTCAAAATAAATAGAAAGGCCTTCTTGTTACCTGGTTTGTGTTTACTGAGGAGCTACAGATGCACTATCACAATAACATCTCAAAAAAATACATTAGTCTATTAGAAAAGTTGTGACAAATAGAAATTGTTAAGGATTATATTCAATAATTATAGACTCTATCCTTACACATGGATGACATCAATGAGAACATGGCTGGCCTATTCCTAGGTGGACTCAAGGATAGCATCAAACTTGAGGTTCACATGTCTAATCTAAATTTAATATCTAAATACATACCATTAGCATGTAAGGAAGAGGAAAAAATATGGTCAAATAAAGGGGTTTTCTAATAGTTGTGAATGAAATTCCAAAACATAGTCATTTCTTCATCTTACAAAAATGACCCCTCATAAAATTTAAGAGAAGTGTGCAAAAGGGTTATGTTTCAACTATGACAACAAGTGGATCAAAGGACATAAATGGGTTGAAAATAAGTTCTACATTGAATTTTTAAATGAATATTAATAATAAGATAAGGCATTAGGTGAGAGTTCAGAAGAGACAAAAGTAGAATACGAATATTCTCACCCTACTATCTCATGTCATGCACTTTTGGGTATTAGTACTCATCAAAATATTAATATAGTGGGTTTCCTCAAGAAACATAAGGTGATAGTGTTGATTGACCCATGAATTACATAAAACTTCATCAAGAATAAGTTGGCTACTTGTTTGAACTATTTAATTTACCCAACTCATAATTTTGGGTCATGATTGTAGATGGTGGCACAGTCAATTATTCTAAAAAATGCCATAGTGTTGAGCTTTTAATGAAGACTACATGCTATATTATCCTATGTTTTTTATTATCATAGGTGGAGTTTGTATTATTTTATAAGTACAATGGCTGATAACTTTGGGAAAAATAGAGATGAATTTTCATTAATTATTCATGCATTTTCATTCTAAGGGTAGGACACTTGAACTACATTGATTATGGGCATAATTAGTTTGTATAGATAATAATTATTCTTAAAAATGTGGATGAAGGATTTTAACACCATTATTTTCCATAAAATTTCAACCAATATATGTGTCTACACATCCTAACTTACAGATGATTCTTGATGACCACCCAACTATTTTTGGTGACATGTCAAAAAGACTACCACCAAGAAGATAACATGATCATGCCATAAGACTATTTATAGGTAGTACACCACCAAAAATCATAAGATATATGTATCCATATGCCCATAAGAATGAAACTAAAAATATAGTACATGAGATATTGGAGGTAGGTATTTTCAAGCATATCTAAAGTGAATATTCATATCTAATGGTCATAGTATGTAATAACAATGACACTTAGAGGATGTGCCCAGACTATAGATAAATAAAAAAATATGCCATAAAAGATAAATTCCTTATAGTAATTTATGGTTTTTTATATGAATTATGTGGTGTTATTTATTTTACCAAACTAGATCTTTGTTCTGGATATCATCAAATTTAGATTAAAATTGAGCATATCCCTAAAATAGATTTCATAACTCATGAAGGCCATTATAATTTCATTGTCATGTCTTTTGGTCTCATAAATGTACCCTCTACATTTTAAGTTTGATGAATAATGTTTTTAGCTATTTATTAATGAATTTTGTGTTGGTTATTTTTTATAGCATCCCAATATATAATAAAATTTGGGAAGAACATTTGAAATTTTAAAACATGTACTATAAATTTTAAAGCAACATCAACTTTATGCCAAAATTTCAAAAAAAATATTTTACATTCAAAGATATGGAGTACTTGGCTCATAATTTATTACATGAAGGATTCAAATTCAACTCTAAGAATATCAAATCTATGATGGAGTGGAAAGTGCCAAAAACCCTCAAGAAACTTCATTGATTTTGTGGGCTAACAAGTTATTATCACTATTTTTTTTTTAAATATGGTAGCATATCAAATTCAATCAAAAACTTGTTGAATAAAGACTCCTTACATTATAATAAAACAACTACCAAATAATTTTAAAAGTTGAAAGAGGATATGTGCACCACTCTAGTTTTAGTTACCCATGATTTTTTTTTAAATGATGTTGAATATGATACATCAAGATATGGCATGAAAATAGTACTCATGAAATAAATAAGAACCATTTTATTTTAGATTATTTAAATCAAATGAAAAAATAGGTTAAATCTAATATATGAGAAAGATATTATGGGTATTCTTCATGTAGTCGAGTAATGGATACCTTATATGATGGGTAGAAACTTTAAGGTAAAAACTGATCATGATAGTTTAAAATATTTTATAAAGAAAAATGTATCATCAAAATAATAACAAAAATGGGTAAATAAAATGTTGGGATATGAATTATAAATATTTTATAAGAAGATAAAAAATAATGTGGTAACATATTTAATATCTAGGGGGGATGAATCAATTGAGGTATTGTTATGAGAAATGACCATTGAGTATGCATATTTGCTAGAAAAGGCAATATGTTAATAGGAGAATGACATGGATACATGGGTTTTGATTTAGAATATTTAGTATGGTTCTAGTGTTTTTGAAAAAATTGAAGCAAAAGGGAACACATTTGGTATAAAGATAGATTACACCTATGTAATAATTTTATCCTCAAACACAAGATCTTTCATAATCTTCTTGCATCTCTAATAGAGGGGAAATTGATATTTTTAAAGACCTATCATAGAATAAAGCATGATTTATTTTAGGAAGGAATCAAGGGGATACATAATTTTTTTTAGTAGATTGCATGGTGTGTCAATAGAACAAAGGTAAAACAATTAAAACACTAGGTCTTCTATAACCTTTATCCATCCCTAGCTAGAGGTGGGAAGAGGAGTCCATGGATTTTATTATAGGGTTTTCAAGATATGAAGGTAAAAATTTAATCATGGTAATTATGGATAGACTCACAAAACATTCTCATTTTTTACTTAATGCATATATTTTTATCTATTACAAGAGTTATTAATTTTCTCAATATAGTTCAAAATATGCACAGTACTCCAAAGTTCATTGTAAGTAATTGTGATTCCATATTTACCAATAAATTTTGGACTAATTTATTTGCATGTTTGGTATTTATTTGGCACATATATCTTCATATCATCCTCAATTTGAAGGTCAAACAAAAGTGGTAAATTTTTATAGAAGGGTATCTCATTTGTTTTGCATTAGATAAACAAGAACAATGGGTTTGTTAAGTATGATGCCAATATGGGTACTAGAGTTCTATTTTTATACTTGGTATATTTTGTATTTTTATATATTTTAAAATTTTATTTAATTTATTTATAGCTTTAATTATTTTTTTGGTCACATGTGGACACTTTACAATGATTTCATAAAAAATAACTAGAATTACTAGTTAACTCCAATTCATTGTTTGAGTATTCATATGAGTTCTAAATTGTAGGGTGCCTTTTACAAGTTTTATTAACTAAATTTAAGAGTGTTTTAATCAATATAATATTATATGTGTATTTTTGGATGTAATTTTATCTCATTATAGCTTGCATTAGTCAATTGATGGTAGTTTTTTGCATGATGACCAAAAATCTATGAGTTAGTGTTAGTGGTACTCTTAGTTGTCTCTTGAGTCAATTTTTAGTTAGTTTAGTTATATTTGATTCCAATTTTATAATTGTAACTATATATTACTTATTTTTTAATTAAATTTTTTTATTTATTCTGTACTTTATGTTTTTTTTGAAATAACTTCCAATGCAAGTTATCTTGTAATAAGCTTATTTTAAGCCTTATTATGAATAAAAAGAATTGTGCACAAGTGTAGCACAATAATTCATTTTATAAATTGGTGTTTCATATTATTATATTTTTTTATGTATTCATAAATTAATACCAAAAATCATATATATATATATATATATATATATATATATATATATATATATATATAAAGTTATTCAATACAAGTTTTGGTCGACAATCTCACTTACAACACAACTAGTTTAATAACTAGTGATTCTGAGATAGGTTGGTTAATACATAGCTTCAATTTAATATTAATTGAGAGATTATTTTGAATCACTCTATACATTTAAAAAATCATTCAGTATCATATCTATGTTTAATAAAGGTTTGGAAGGGTCTTAGGCCATTATCAAAAGAATCAATGGCTTCAACAAACTCTGCTTCCATGGATATACCTATTTTTAAAGGTGAAAACTTTGAGTATTGGGGAGATCATTTGAAGAGAATTATTGTGTGGAAATGATTTTGATATAGTTTTATCCATGGATACACATCACCTCAATATTATAATACCTTGACAAAATATTAGAAAAGAACAAAAAATGATGAAAAAAGGGAGATGCCCAAGTTTTTTTCTATATTCAGAGTGTCATAAACCCAATCATTTATCAAAGAATTTTAGGATGTCATGATGAATGAAATACCTTAGATAATTTATATTTAGGATATATTATGGTAATATAATAAAAAATATAAACATTTAAAATGAATTTTGATAATTTGATAATGTTATTCTAAAGGAGTAGGGTATTATTGCATAAGGGTAAATGATTTAGTTCATAGAATGAGGGTTTAAGGAGAAACTATAAAGTATAATATTATAATAAGATTTTTTTTTGAGATATTTAAGATAAATATGGATTAATATTTTAATCATTATTTAAGAGTGTAAATACATTAACATTTTAATTATTATTGTGTTATTGGGTTATATATTGTCTCATGAGGATAAGATGAGATTATATGCATGAGATGTAGAGCATGGTCTATAACAAGCACTTGAACCCAAAGATTTTTAAAGACCAAAGAGAAAAATAAAAATAATAATAAGAGATTTAAAAAATTTATATTCAAAGGAAAAAATTAAATAAAAAATTACATGTAAGAAAAATAAATACTTTACATGTCATTACTACAAAAAACTATGACACATGATAAAAGATTGCAAGATACTAGCAACTAAGAATCAAGCTAATCAAGAAAGGGAAGATATTTTCAAGATGAAAAAAGTGAGTCTTAAGAGGGATTATATTATTATCTCACATTTATTTTATAAAAATAATAATAAAATATTTTTTCTATTTTGATTTAGTTTGCTCAAATCATGTGACAAGTCAAAAACATGATTTCAATAAGTTAGATGATTCCTTCAAAATCCAAGAAAAATTAGGAGATGGAAAGTCCATCAAATTTAAATGAAATGGTAGCATTAAAATATACATTATAATAAAATATTATAAGGGTGATATAATTTATCTTAAGAGTGTTGGTGAAAATTTCATAGGATATAGTGATGAAATAAAAGCATACAAATTTTATAATCTTACTAATAAATCCAGAATTATTTCTATGGATTGTATTTTTTTTTCTAAAATTAGGTGTATAATGATTTTGATCATGTAGATTAAAAATTTATAATTTAAAAAGGGGAATATTCTTTAAGTTTATTTTGAGGACTTATAAAGTCCTACATAGGTTTCTAGTTCAATAAGAAACAATATTAGCTCTTTCCAAGAGACTATTCATCCATCTACATCAACACCAAGTAAGAACAAGTGTTTCTTATAACATTATCCAACCAATAAAATGTTGGATCATAATTATAAGATAAATATAAAAAGGATATAATTTTTTAAAAAAAGGTAATTGATTTGATTATGTTTATGATGAAAATGGCATGTTTGCATTATCATTAATGACTAGTGAACCTAGAAGTTATGAAAAAGATAGTAAAAAAAAAGAATGGGTTGATGCTATGAAATTAGAGATGTATTTAATTTAGAGGAATGATAAATTCAATTTATTTCATCCTTCATTGAATAAATGTGTCATTGTTATAAATTAGGTCTAAAATACCAAGGTTAAAAGTGATGGGATATTTTTGTTGATAATATTTTCAATTTCATAGTGAAATAAAGTTGATTTTCACTCCACCAATTCATTAAAAATCTTAATTTGGTATTATAGCACAGTTGACAAGATAAAATCTATACTAGTTTTTAGATTTATGGGTAAACCATCACTCAAGCATTTGCAATCAGTGAATAAAATTTTTAGATACATGTTTAATCCTAAAATGAAATCTAGATTGGTGTTATCTAGATTATTAAAAGGGGTATATAGAAATGAAATGGCACAAGGGTGATAATCAAATCTATAGCATGCCAATTATATGTTAAACTTAGATATAAGCATGGATTTAATTCATTGTGTTGATATAGTTTAAATATATAATTTACAATTATGATAGATATATAAATGACAAAGAAGTGAAGTACGTAGCATGTTTTGTTGCTAATGTAGTTATGGATCTGGAACAAGATGAAAACAAGTAGGAAGAAGATTCTATAAAAATCATAAGATTCTAATTTTAATGGTTTTAGCTCTACAAATAGTACCATTAGTCTAGGATGGTTGTGATGCTAGTATTTGGGTTTGAAACTAATATTTTGTATGTAATATCTACTGAAATAGGATGTGACCACCTAGATATTTCTAGGCTTTGATTTGACTTTATTTTCATGCATTCATATACGGATCATGTAATGTTACTCCTTGTGAAATATAAAAAACCCTAACTTTCTATTTTCAATGCGACCTTAGGAAAAAATGGGCTAGGGAGTATATGGTGTTGATCTTACACCAATGACCCTTCTATAGAAGGATACTGCCTACATAACCAATACTTTGAAAAGGTCCTTAAACTAATGTAGTTTTCTCCTACATTTTGGATTGTGTGTGAATCATATAATATATGCAAAGCAAGTACAATAATGACCTAACTTAAAACTGGTAAAATTGAGATTTTTGGGATACTTATTTAGTAATTTAGACCTATAGATGTTTAATCCATATGTCTAGTATGAAAATAGTAATAAATAGGGAAGTTTTATTCAATTAAATGCTCGTTGGTATTTTTACAAGGGTTAGCTAGGTTTTGTAGGTGAATAATAAATTAGGGTTGATCTTGTATTAATTTCAATGCCTTTGGACTAATAACTCACTCTTAATCACTTAGTTTGACCATTAAGATACATTTCATTTAGAAATTAGATGACTTTAAGGCACTAGACACTTACATTAGGTCAAAACACTAATGTTAATGCTAGTGTTTGACCCAGATGCTAGTGTCCAAGGAGAAGGAGAACAAGTAAAAGTTCAAAAATTATAGATATGGAAGATAACTAAATTTTAAGTATTTTGAGAAAGATATAAGACCTAGGTCATCAATATGATACTAGTCAGACTAGGATATATAGGCCAAGTGACATAAAGATAGAGTAGATGCGAGACTAGTAAAAGTAGCAAAAGTTAAATAACTAAGAAGAATATTCAAGATATGAGTTTTTTAATTTTATAATATTGAGGTGTTATATAATCATAAAATATCATCTACATTTCCCCCTCTTTAATTTAGTAATGAAATTTATAGTTTAAAGGAAAGAAATGCATACCTAGATTTATATGCACATCTTGTATTTTTGTGTTCCCAACTTAAGTACTTTGTTGGTGACTAACCTACAACCAAGAACATGTTATAATATAAAATTAGTGCATATAAAATGGGTTTTAATTACTTGAAATACATTGAAATTGAAAGAACAAGGTTTAGAGTATACCTATGTGTCAATGTAACCACCTTGCCTATTGAAAAGTTGTTTTGAAAAAGATTTATCATTGTAAGGATCTAAAATTAATATTAGAATAAATTTATATAGGTATTTAAAGTTCATATATCCAAGGAGAGAGAAATATATTGGAATGTGCATGCCCCAAATTTGGAGCAAAAGTGAGTTGCCATATGGTAGTTGAGATTAGCTCAACTGTGTAACCCAATGATACATATAACTTGGTAAGGTTGCATGATCAAGTCAAACCTAAAAAAATTTAAATATTGAGTGATTTGATCACCTCAACCATACCAAAAATAAAACCAACTACTGTAATATATTAAATCAATAAAAGTTCATAAAAGTCTATAAGGTATCAGTATGAAAAAGTTTGTGATATAGTAATAGTCCATAAAATAGTTTTAAAATCTAAAACTGATTTGGATTTTTAAATATCCGACACACATTGCATATCATATGCACCTTAGATATGTCTCATTTTGAAATTATGTATAGAAATAATATCAATGTATTGAATTATGCCACAATTGTGAATATGAATCATATAACTATGTGTTTTGGCCAATTTGGATAATTGTATAAGTGTGGATAACATGCTTCCAAAATATTCCCCCACTATATATAGATAAATATGAATACTAATATAAGTACCAATTTGAAATAAATGTTTCTAAAACATGCCCCCACTATAATCTATAGATCTTGAATATTGAATAGGTGTGAAGAACATGCTTCTTAAGCATGCCCCCACTAAATCTAAGAACTGATATAAGTACCATATATTGAATGAGTGTCGATAACATGATTCCAAATAATTCCCCCACTAAATTTGAGAACTATAAATGTGTGGAATCCATGCCCATATGATATACCCCCACTAAATCTAAAAACTGATATAAGTACCATGTAATGAATGCGTGTGGAGAATATGTTTCCAAAGCATGTCTCCACTAAATATAAAAACTATGAATGTGTGTAATTCATGTATATATGATATTTCACCTAATAATATGCCCTTCCTTTGATGTATAGGAATGATAGGAACTAGTAGTTACCTCACCTTAAAAGGATAAGATAACTATATAATTTGTGAATGTAACCATGTAGCATATAGAAGGGAACAAATCTAGGTAAATGGATCATTAAAGCTCATAGAACCAATATGATCACATATATGCCTAATATGCATGATAAACACCATAGAAACATCTAGATAATAACACTATAAGATCAATAATAAAATAAGCACACATAAAAGAGCATTCACAATCAAGTCAAAAGGCAATAGTCTAAAGAGACCATAAATAAGGGGCATGTTCAAATGCCACACAATCGAATGGACATGACTTAGTCAAATATACATAAAATATAGAATGACATATTTAAATGTCCATCTAACAAATAATTACATATGTAAATGTTAATGAAGGTATACATAGGCATGAGGGTTGCAAGCAAAGGAGTATATTCAAATGTTCAAAAAAGGAAAACAAGACACTCAAAGAAGTGCATAAATTAAAGCATAAGAAACCAACATAAACATGTCATAGTATCCCATGCATCAAATGTGTTTGGAAAAGTATGTCATGTGTATAACATATCAAGTACCCTATGTAAGATATAATCATCAAAAATAGGTTTGTGTAAGTACATATGTAATCTCAAACATGATAATGTAGAGTGATCATTGAATCATATAACTATTGTGTATAAAGGCCAAAGAAATGGATGACCCCAATGTCTATATGACATGAGTAGAGGGAAATCCCAACATCCAAAATAGGAATGTATCATGTATCTATGTATGCCTATATCACATCAAGTTCACCAAATATTTAACCCTAAAATGACATCTATATTGGTGTTATCTAGATTGTTAAAGGGGTATATAGAAATGAAATGGAATAAGGGTGATAATTAGATCTATAGTAAGACAATTAGATGCTAAACTCAAATATAAGCATACATAAATTCATTATGCTGAGATAGTATAAATATGGAAATTATAACTATGATAGATATATAAATTACAAAGAAGTGAATTACTTAGCTTGTTATGATGCTAATGTAGTTTTGGATCTAGAATAGGCTGAAAGTAGGTAGAAAGAGATTATGAAATAGTTGTCATATTCTAGTTTTAATGCTTCTAGCTCTCTAGATAGTAATGTCAATTTGGGATGATTATGTCAACACTACTATTTGGGTTTAATACTAGTATCATGTATGGAATATCTATTGAAATAGGATATGACACCTAGGATTTTATAGGTTTTGATTTTCCTTTGATCTAGTCTATTTAGATCTAGGTCATGGATTATCACTCCTTATGAAATGGCAAAACTGTAGATTTCTATATTCAATGTGACCTTGGGTAAAAATGGATTAAGATTTAATAACATTATTAATTATTATTTATTATATAGGTTTAAATATTTTAAACCTATTATAGCATATTAGTTAATTTGTTAGGAAACATATTCTTGTAATATTTATTGTTACCCGTAACTATTCCAGGTTACGTGATCCTAGTTTCTAAGAGGTTGTTATGCTACTCCATGGCTATATAATAGCCAAATGTTTTATATCGAATATGCAAAAAATAATATAATATAGTGTGAATAATTATTCTATATATTATTTAACTCTGCATTACTTGAATTAAAGTTTTTATCAACTCTCCAATTTGCCAACAATTGGTATCAGAGAAAAATCTATAATGGAGTGCAATATGGTGTGTTGAGTTTTGAAGGGGAATCTCCAAAGTCATGGATGCCTATGGTAATGTGAGAGATTAGTTTTTATTAATGCAAGTATTATAATTTTAATAATAGTTTTTTTAATTTTAAAGCTACAGTGTGTACCTCATCAATAATATTCACACTTTTACATGTTGGTTCCCAACGTCTTCCACCATAATGCATTCAGATCTCTATTTCATTTAATTTTTGATGTGACTACAAAATTTGGATGATCTCCATTACCAACACTTCCATTAATATTATTATATTATAGAGATAAAACCCTTGTTGGTTGCCACTCTACGCATTATCTCATGTAAATTTTATTATGTACAGATCCATTTAGTATCATATTTTTAGTAAAACCAAAAGGATCTAATCTATATGCATACACAATTAGAGGTTTTTTGATAAAATTCTATGTTGTCCATTTTAGACCTAAGCTATTGTGAAATGTTACCCCTAATATCTACACAATTTCATCGCATACATCAATAAATTATTTGTAGATTTGTTATGTCAGAGTTTTAATACATCTATTGACATGTTGCTTTTGATCTATAATATGTGTGAATTGATATTATTTACTGTGATTAAATTTGAGATCAGAGTTGTTTGGTGAGCTTATCCCTCTATTGTCATTCATGTTACACCTTTTTCTAGTTAAACCTTCTATGTAGTTCCTCATTCTACCATCGACCACCAGACAATTATCATACAAGCCCACCAGTTTAGGTTTGTTCAAGATATTTGTCTTGGATGATTACATAATAAGTAATATTAGGTCAATAGTCTTTTAATTGTTTTTAATTTATTTATTTTATTTTGGTCAAGACAAAGTTTGTTATGGTGTCATGTATACCACCTTAAATTAATTCATGCATATATATATATATATATATATAAAGTGTCACTTAATTTTTAAGTTGTTTTAGGTTTAAGTTTTAATAGCTTGTTAACATTTTTATAGAACATCTTTTTTTATTTTAAGTCAGTCCATGTCAATAGTCATAGTTTATTTTAAGTGTCTTTGGAATAATGTCAAATGTTAAAAATAAAAGTAATAGTCATGTTAGTAGTGTTTTATAAGTTGTGTCAGTTTTTTGTAAATGTCAAAAGTTTGTCAAAATTTGAGTCATTATTATCAAAAAGTTTAGAGTCAATTTTTAAATTTGTCAATAATGTCATCATTCCTAAAAGTCCTTTATATTAGTCAATCATTAAACTTCAAATCCTTTATTGTGTGGATCATTAGATTGCTTGTACATGACATCCACTATTATAAATTGAGGTTCACTATCAAATTTTCTAAGTAATGCTAACTAGAGGCTAGATGATACATGAAGGATGGAGGACAATTGGCATCCTCTCATCAGTCACCTATGATGAGGCCACATCATTGCTATGGTGACATTTTTCAATGTGTTTATTTTATTTTGTGTGTGGTGTGGTTTTATTGTGTAGTGTCCTTTTCAATAAAATATTAAGCATTATTTTTCAGTTTGGTACCTCCTGATGAAGAAAATTATTGGAAAAAAAAGTAGTATAGTAGCACTTGGTTATTGGAAAAGGGTTTGTGTAAATATGAGAAACCACTGAAGTGGTTGAGACCTCCTACACCTCCAAGTTTGTGGTTAACCTATAGCAGAAAACCATATGGGTTTGTGGTAATCTAAGAAACCACCAAAAGTGTTAAAGAGAGAGATGAAATCTTGTCACTTCCAAGTTTGTGGTAATCCTACAAGGAAAAACTAGTGTGCTACCAAGACCATGAAGCCAAAAAGATAGTATGCCACCTCAAAGGTGAGTAGGCTACATGGAGAGTGTAAGAACTTTCTACCATGTTTAAATTAAGGGAGTGCTAGGAATTAATAATGTTAAGGGGGTGAATGTTAGGATTTAATAACATTATTAATTATTGTTTGTTATATAGGTTTAAAATTTTTAAACCTATTATAGAATATTATTTTATTTGTTAATAAATATATTCCAATAAGATTTGTTGTCACTCGTGACTATTTCAGGTTATATGATCCTATTTTCTAGGAGGTTGTTATGCTACCTCCATGGCTATATAATATCCAAATTTTTTGTATTGAATATGTAAAACATAATATAATATAGTTTGAATAATTATTTTGTGTATCTCTGTATTGCTTGAATTAAAGTTTTTATCATCTCTCTTTTGTCAACAAAGCATACATTGAATTCATTATGCTAAGATAGTATAAATATTAAAAATATAACTATGCTAGATATATAAATTATAAAGAAATAAACTACTTATATTTTTTTGATGCTAATCTAGTTTAGATCTAGAATAGGCTGAAATCAGGCAGGAAGGAGATTATGAAATATTTTTTAGGTTCTAGTTCTGATGCTTCTAGATCTCTAGATAGTAATGTCAATCTAGGATGATTATGTCAACATTACTATTTGGGTTTAATTCTAGTATAATGTATGTAATATCTAATGAAATAGGATGAAAACACCTAGGATTTTTAGGTTTTACTTTGCCTTCAATCTGGTCCATTTAGATATGGGTCATGGATTATCACTCCTAGCAAAATGGGAAAACCCTAGATTTTCATCTTCAATATGACCTTCGTTAAAATGGATTAGGATTTAATAACATTATTAATTATTGTTTGTTATATAGGTTTAAATATTTTAAACCTATTATAGCATATTAGTTTATTTGTTAATAAATATATTCCAGTAAGATTTGTTATTACCCGTGACTATTTCAGGTTATGTGATCCTATTTTCTAGGAGATTATTGTGCTACCTCCATGGCTATATAATATCCAAATGTTTTGTATTGAATATGTATAAAATAATATAATATAGTGTGAATAATTATTCTATGTATTGTTTGGCTATGTATTGCTTGAATTAAAGTTTTTATCATCTCTCTTTTGTCAACAAAGCATACACTGAATTCATGATGCTGAGATAATATAAATATTAAAAATATAACTATGATAGATATATAAATTATAAAGAAGTGAATTACTTATTTTGTTCTAATGCTAATCTAGTTTTGGATCTAGAATAGGTTGAAAGTAGGTAGGAAGGAGATTATGAAATAGTTTTTAGGTTCTCATTTTGATGCTTCTAGATCTCTAGATAGTAATGTCAATCTGGGATGATTATGTCAACAATACTATTTGGGTTTAATGCTAGCATCATGTATGTAATATCTATTGAAATAGGATGTGAACACCTAGGATTTTCTAGGTTTTACTTCACCTTCGAACTGGTCCATTTAGATATGGATCATGGATTATCAGTCCTTGTGAAATGGAAAAACCCTAGATTTTCATCTTTAATGTGACCTTGGTTAAAAATGGATAAGGATTTAATAAAATTATTAATTATTGTTTTTTATATATGTTTAAATATTTTAAACCTATTATAGCATATTATTTTATTTGTTAATAAATATATTCCTATAAGATTTGTTGTTACCTATAACTATTCTAGGTTATGTGATCATATTTTCTAGGAGGTTGTTATGCTACCTCCATGGCTATATAATAGCCAAATGTTTTATATCAAATATGTATAAAATAATATAATATAGTGTGAATAATTATTTTGTGTATTATTCGGCTCTACATTACTTGAATTAAAGTTTCTATCATCTCTCTAATTTGCCAACAATATGGTATCAGAGCATAAATCTATAATGGAGTGCAATATGGTGCATTGAGTTTTGAAGGGGCATCTCCAAATTCATGGATGCCTCTGGTAATGTGAGAGATTAGATTTTGTTAATGCAAATATTATAATTTTAATAATAGTTTTTTCAATTTTAAATCTACATTATGCCCCTCATCAATAATTTTCACACTTGTACATTTTGGTTCCCAACATCTTCCACCATAATGCATTCAGCTCTCTATTGTATTTAATGTTTGGTGTGACTAAAAAATTTGGATGATCTCCATTACCAAACACTTCCATCAGGATTCTTATATCATGGAGATAAAACCCTTATTGGCTACCACTCTATGCATTGTCTCGTGCAAATTTTATTGTGTACATATCCATTTAGTATCATGCTTCTTGGTGAAACCAAAAGGATCTAATTCATATGCATACATAATCTAAGTTTTTTGATATAATTCTATGTTGTCCATTTCAAAACTGAGCTAAAATGTCTCCCCTAATATCTACATGAATTCATCACATACATCAACAAATTATTTATAGATATGTTATGTCAGATTTATAACACATCTGCTAACATGTTACATTTGATCCACGGTATGTTTGAATTGATACTTTTTTACTATGATTAAAGTTGAGATCAGAGTTGTGTGGTGAGCTTATCCCTCTACCACCATTCATGTTGTACCCTTTTTCAGTCAAACCTTCTATGTAGTACTCCATTCTTCCATCCCCCACCAGACAACTATCATACAAGCCAACCATTTTAGTTTTGTTCAAGATATTTGCCTTGGATGATTACATAATAAGTAGTATTAGGTCAATAGTCTTTTAATTATTTTTAATTTATTTATTTTAATTTGGTCAAGATAAAGTTTGCTATGGTGTCATGTATATTGCCTTAAATTAATTCATGTACATCATATTTTAAAAACATATATATATATATATATATATATATATATATATTCAAAGTGTCACTTAATTTTTTATTGTTAGGTGGTCGAGTTGTTTTAGGTTTAAGTTTTAATATGTTAACATTTTTATAGAAAGTCTTTTTTATTTTAAGTTGATCCACGTTAATAGTTATAGTTTATTTTAAACATCTTTGAAATAATGTCAAAATTCCATATAATGGGTTAAATGTTAAAAATAAAAGTAATAATCATGTTAATAGTTTTTTATAGGTTGTGTCATTTTTTGTAAATGTCAAAAATTTGTCAAAAGTTGAGTCATTATTATCAAAAAGTTTAGAGTTACTTTTAAATTTGTCAAGCGTGTTATCATTTGTAAAATTTCTTTATGTCAGTCGGTCATTATAATTTAACTCCTTTATTGTATGGATGCATTATCGCTTGTACATGATGTCCATTATTATTATTGGAGCTTCATTGCCAAATTTGATAAGTAGCAGCAACTAAAGGCTAGAGGATACATGGAGTATGGAAGACAATTGGCATCCTCTCATTAGTCACCTACAATGGGGTTGCATCATTGCTAAGGTGACATTTTTTAGTGTATTTGTTGTATCCTATGTGTGGTGTGATTTTATTATTAGTGTGGTTTTTAATAAAATACTAAGAATTATTTTCCATTTTGATACCCCCTAATGAAGAACATTATGGGCATAAAAAGTACTAAAGTAGTTCTTGGTTCTTGGAAAATGGTTTGTCTAAATATTATAAACCACTAAAGTGGTCGAGACCTACTACCACCTCCATTTTTGTGGTCAACTTACACCAAAAAACCATGTGTTTTTGGTAATCTAAGAAACCACCAAAGGTTTTAAGCAGAGAGATGAACTCCTATCACTTCTAGGTTTTTGGTAATCTTGAAAGGAAAAACCAAGGTGCCACCAAGACCATGAAGCCACAAAGATGGCATTCCACCTCAAAGGTGAGCAGGCTACATGGAGAGTGTAAAAACTTTTTATCATGTTTGAATTAAGGAGGTGCTAGGAATTAATAATGTTAGGATTTAATAAAATTATTAATTATTATTTGTTATATAGGTTTAAATATTTTAAACCTATTATAGAATATTAGTTTATTTGTTAGGAAATATATTCTTGTAAGATTTGTTGTTACCTGTGACTATTATGGGTTATGTGATCCTATTTTCTAGGAGGTTGTTTGCTACCTCCAAAGCTATATAATAGCCAAAAAAAATTATTGGATGTGTATAAAATAATATAATATAGTGTGAATAATTATTATATGTATTATTTGGATCTACATTAATTGAATTAAAGTTTTTATCAGTTCTCTAATTTGCCAACAAAGCATACACTAAATTCATGCTAAGATAGTTTAAATATGGAAAGTATAACTATGATAGATATATAAATTACAAATAAGTGAATTACTTAGGTTGTTGTGATGCTAATGTAGTTCTAGATCTAGAATAGGTTGAAAGTAGGTGATGAAACTGGCCTTGGACTGAAATTCATTTTCATATATAAATCAAAATGATTACCCTGCAGAGTTCGTAGTTTCTAGCCATTCACAGACCAAGTAATACTATGACACCAACTCACCTCCTATACCATAGACTAGAATGAATTCAAAAGACAATACTCCTCAGAATAGAAGATCCCAATAGCACTATAGGGATACCTATACTTACACTTGCTTCGTAGATATTACAGGTTAGTTAATACACGGCTTTGCCTATTCCTATTGTATAACAGATGTAAACTTGAATAGATTTAGAACTACAGGGATAAAGATGTTTTTGTTCCTTATCCTGTCCCTATCTTATACATGGATTGATATTTAGACCTTGCTTACTTGGATACATCTTTTAGACCTTTCTTACTTATAGGAGGAGATACAACAAAATTTCAACTTGTCAAATAATTGAATTGGCTAATAAATAGATACTGCATGCTCTATATGATCTACATACTGCTCAAATAAATGTGTTCCACACAGTACCTTCTCCTTCACCACAGTATTCATGTACATATTTTATCTTTTCAATGGACCCATGAAACCTCTCTACGCTTTTAACAGACTACAATTATGCGTTTATCTCCATGTCTGGGCAGGACACATATATAAGGTATATGTATTGTGGTTGTGTTTCTTCACTGGAGCCTCTTCATGTCTGAAACTTCTTTATTGTTTACAAACTACCATGCTGTTGAAGTATTTCTCAGGAAACATTAAGTGGCAAAGTGTATGAATCCATGATACCCTTCAAGAAAGCAAGATACTTGGGAAGAAGTTCTTCAAATTCATCAAAAATGAAAACACGCCTCACAAACAACTTAAGATTTGACTTGCTGATATAATAACTTTCATAAAGATCATGAGGAACCTTCTGAACTCAACATCAATTGTTGCCGGACATATTATGGGATGACTACAGTATATTGAACTTCAAATTGCAAAAATAGGGGAAGCATCAAAGTTTCTGTTAAAGCCAGTTGAGTTCTCAAACTCGATGTCATAGGCACAAGTGGAATATGTATCACAACAAATACATGTGTTATAAAATCCTTAAATTATTGAATTAAAACACATTCGGCTTTATCTTTTGCAACCTTTATTCTTTTCATTATTCTATAGAATCAATTCCTACAGGCAACTTCTACACAGTTCTCTATTTGTAAAGACCCCAATAATTCACAAATAAGTTTGAAAGCACAAGATAACCAATCTTTGTCATACACAGGCCTGTCACTATTGAAACTAGAATGCTTATACACAAGACTATCACCAGAAGTCCATAAAAGAAACCATAACATAATCATGGGAATCAAACTTCTTTTCTTATCTCTTCAAATAGAATTACTTAGAATAATATTCATTGATTAAAAGCTGATGACATCTTCATAGACACCTCCATGCTTATTCTTGGACTCCACCTACAACTTCTCTTTCTCCTTCATTCTTACATCCTTTGAGATCCTCTCCTCTTCTTCTATCTCTTCCCTTGAATGAGAGGCCTTTTTTTCCTCTCTATCCTTCCTCTCCTCTTCTACGTACCTCTCATCCTCCTTTATAATTAATTTTCCTTTTGCTCTTGTTAAGATTCTCCCCTCTAACTTCTACGCCCAATTTTGGGCTGAAGGTAAAATAGAAACAGTTTGCAATTTTTGAACAATATACTAAGGTTGAAACATTTTCAACCACTCCTCCCTTATTTCCTCAATAGCCCCAACAATCATTTTTTTTTATCTCTTCACTTTTTACTTTTGACAATTACAATTATTCCTCCTTAGATAACATTTTGGAGGCAAAATACAATAATTTGAAATTCAAATTTAAACATGATTTGTAACCATGTCTTGCCAAGAAAATGAATGTAGATGCTCCTACATTAGTAGGTAGGCAAGAGATTATGAAATAGTTGTTTGCTTCCAGTTCTAATGCTTTTAGCTCTTTAAAGAGTAATGTCAATCGGGGATGATTATGTCAACACTAATATTTAGGTTTAATGCTAGTATCATGTATGGAATATCTATTGAAATAGGATTTGAAGACTAATATTTTTATAGGTTTTGCTTCACCTTCAATCTAGTCCATTTAGATCTAGGTCATAGATTATCACTCCTTGTGAAATGGAAAAACCCTAGATTTACATCTTCAATGTGATATTGGGTAAAAATAGTGTTGAGCTAACACCAATCACCCCTCTATCAAAGGACACTGACTACATAGCCAATACTTTGAAGAGGGCCAAAAATTAATTTAGTCATCCTCTAATGTTGGCTTGTGTGTGAAAGAAACAATATGTACAAATTAAGTACAATAGTGACCTAGCTTGTAACTTGGTAAATCAAGCTATTTGGTTACTCATTTAGTAATTCAAACCTATAGATCTATATTCCCTATGACTAGTATGGAAATAGGAATAAATAGTGAATATTTATTTAATTGAATGTTCTTTGGTATTTTTCTGGGGGTAGTTAGGTTTTTTAGGTGAGGAATGAATGAGGGTTGATCTTGTATTTATATCAATCCCTTTGGAGTAATAACTCAAACTAAATTACTTAGTCTAACCATTAAAATACATTTCATTTTTAAATTGGATGACTTTAGGGGACTAGACAATTGTGTCCAGTTAGGACACTAAGATTGGCATTAGTGTCTGACCTAGACGTTAGTGTCCATGAAATAGGAGAACATGTACAGGTTCAAAACTTATAGAGATGAAAGATCAGTACATTTTAAGAATTATTTAAAAAATATAATACCTAGGCCATCAATATAAGACTAGTCAAACTAAGAGATAGAAGATAAGGGGCACAAAAATAGATCAAATGCAAGACTTACAAAAGCATAAAAAGGTGAAGAACTGAGAGGAACAACCAAGGTCTAATTTTTCTAAGTATACAAGAGTAAGGTGATATATAATCTTAAACTATCATCTACAATGTATAATAGGTAATTGTAATCATGGTGTTCATTTTAGACTATCAAGTTCATTATGTCTATTTAGATACACATATTCGGATGGAGAATATCTCTTAATGGTAGGAAGTTAACTTCCAGTTATTAATTCACATTGGGAAGTGGGTTGGATTTTTTATCTTTTAAAAAAAGGATAAATTTGCATTATCTTATAATAAATATGAATATAAAACCCTTATATCATATTTCACACAAGGAATATGGTTGATATTTCTAGAGAAGATTCATGGAAGACTCAAGAAGATGATAGGAATCTCACCTCTTTGCATCAAAGGGGGGAATGTTGAGTATGAAGCCAATATGAGAAATTGAGTTCTATTTTCATAATTAATATATTTTATTTTTTTATATGTTTTGTATGGTTATTTAATTTATTTATGACCTTAGTTATTTGTTTAGTCACTTTTGGACACTTTTTAATGATTTCATAAAAAATAAATGGTACTACCAATTAACTCTAGTTCATTGTTTGAGTACTCACATGAGTTCCAAGTTGTACGTTTCATTTTCTAAGTTATATTAATTAAATTTATGAGTATTTTAATCAATATATTATCATATATGGATTTTTTTACTCTAATTTTTATACGTATAGGTTATGGTAGTTAACTGATAGTGGAGTCTTGTATGATGACCTAAAAACTATTAGTTAGTGTTAGTAGTACTCTTAGTTGTCTCTTGAGTCTATTTTTAGTTATTTTAGTTATCTTGGAGAATAATTTTAGAAGTATAATTATAAATTACATAGTTTTAAAGTAAATTTATTTGTTTAATTTTTAATCTATGATTTTCTTGAAATAACATGTCATGCAAGTTCTCTAGTAATATACTTATTTTAAGCCTTCTTTATTAATAAAGAATTTGCATAAGTGTAGCACAATAATTCATTTTATAAATTAGTGTTAAACATTTCTATCTCTTATTTTTTTTGTATTTATTTATAAAGGAAGAATAATAAGCACATGTTTTTAGTTTTGAAATTATTAAGTAAACTTTTTGGTTGATAATCTCACTTACAACACAAATAGTTTAATAGCTAATGATTTTGAGACAAATTGGTTAATACATAGATTCAAATTCAAATTAATTAGGATATTATTTTCACTCACTACATACGTTTAAAACCTTCATAGTTTAGTTTTTGTCACTAATATAATTGTGGTATAACAATTCCTTCCATACCTCTTCTAAAATTTCTCTATTTATGGCACCTCCATCCATAACTTCATCCATGAAGGTATAACCCAAGGTTTGAGATGTTGAAGAATAGATTCAACATCAATAGGAGGTAATATCTAGTTTTAGATAAAATTTATCAATGGAACATAATCAAAATGATAAACAAGTGGATCGACATTGTAGTGAGAGTCATTTTTACATGGGTGACTGGGTTTTTGTGTGCTTGTATCCATATACTTAGATGTCTCTAAAATAATAGAAAAAGGATTAAAATTTTCTTATAAGTACTATGGCCTTTAAATCCTACAAATTTTTGGCAATGTGGGATTCAGTATAGAACTATGCCAATTTAATCACATATATCTTGTGTTTCTTGTATCTTTCCTAAAGAAGGTAATTAGATAGAGAACTTTTACCCAAACTGAGTAACCAAAACTAGATGAAGAAGGCAAAGTCATTTTGGAACATGAGGAAATATTTCACACATGTACTAAAAAGCTTTGAATAATAAATATTAATAATTATTTAATCAAATATAAAAATCTCAAGCATGATGATGCAACATGGGAGGATGAAGCTTTCCTATAGCATCATCCATAATTGGTTCAACATTGAGGGAAATATTGTTTTGAAGTGGTGGAGTATGTTATGTATTTAACCTATAGTGTGTCTAGGGATATGTGTGGTTGACTTATGACTTACATACATTTCATATTATCTTGTCACATTTATCTATGTTATTAGTAAGGTCAACCTATTGAATAATTATGGATAAGTATAGTATATATAGGAAGTAGTGTTTTGTCTTTGATCATCATATTGAAAATTCTACTCTGATTGCATTATTTTTTATGTTTCCAACTCAAAGTGGCTTAGTCACATTTATCAAGTATTATTCTCTTTCATGACTTATTTTTGTCGGTCTGATTATTCTACTCATAGTTCTACAATATATTATTATATTGGTGTGAATTATCTAAGTAATTTCATTACACTAGTTATCATTTAGATGGTGCAAAATTTGTGATTCAAATTTTTTGCTCGTTCTAATCCCTATAAGGTTTTTTTCAAAAAAATGTCATCAATTAATAGTGGAAAATAGTGTAAGGTTAACTTCCACATTTGAAGCTACCATGACGAATTATGGTGTGATGTAATAAAAATGGACACTTGTCAAGTCTTATTGGGTAGACCATGTCAATATGATAGACTTTCAATACACAATGGGAGGAAAAAATATTTTGATTTTACCAATGAATCATATGAGGGAAAATAAAGTAAGAAACTCGATAATGTTACTTTTAGCCAAATAATTTCTTAAAGTAGTAAAGAAGATGACAATTTGTTTTATTGTATTTACAAAGTCAAAACATGTAAAATATCAAGAAATGCCTACTAAAGTGGCAGATTTGTTGAAATAATATGAAGTGATAGCATCAAGGGACTTAATAAGTGGATTTTCACTTGTGATAAATATTTCTTGTCATGTGGATTTATTTGATTCCTAGAGAAAGTTTTCCAAGTAAGGCTAAACATAAAATGAATCCATTTATGAGTAAATAATTGAACAAGAAAATTCAAGAATTATTGGATAGTTAATTTTAAAATAAATCCATTTAAAACTGATGAATAACATATACACAATTATAAAATGGATATTTATTATATGTAATGGGTATAAAATGACCTATCCAACATATCTTTTAATATATATCCTTTATGTTGTATATATGAATCACATGTAGTGCAAAAAAAACACTAAAGTAGATGAGATTAATCCTATAGATACTGATCATGGAGATAATTTGATGTTGGGAAAAATTTAGTTGAAGCCAAAAAAGTAAGAGAATGAGCACTGGGAAAGGAGATTCAAATTCAAAACTAAGTGAAAAGTTGTAGGTAAGAGTGTTAAGTTGTGGAGCTAAAAGCTTCACTGATGCAAAAGTGGAGGTTGTTAAGTTACAGAGTAATCGACGTCAGTAGGCCAACCAACGTCGATCATCTCCAGTGTACATAGTAATCGACATCGATTATAGTCAGCTGGCATTGGTCAGACAGGAATCGACGTTGGTCACCCGTGCATTCCAAAACTAGTCTAATTTTAGATGGATAGTTAGTTTGCATGTAAAAGACTAATTCTAGTCTTGAGTCTACTTTTCTAATTATTGTTTACTTGGGATCTATTTAAGAGACCCATGGGGATATATTGTAATTAAGGACAAGGTCAAGGACTAAAGGACTAGATCCTTCAAAGTGTAAGATCAGCTAGATCTGCAAGTGTGCAAGATCAGGGAGATCTACATGGTAAGTAAGATTAGTTAAATCTGCAAGTGTGCAAGATCAAGGAGATCTACTTGGTGGTCTATGGACGAGTATAGGTAACAACAACCATTGGGTTGATTGTCACATGGAGGGAACAAAAACTCAGTGTTGAGTTAATTGTTGATTGTAATTGATTGAGAGAGAGAACTCTTGATGGAGAATTACTAGACACCCAAGAGGTGTGGGAAGAGTGAGATTTCTTCATTGTATTTTCTTCTGGAAGATTATTAATACAAATTGTATTATTTCTTGTATCATCTATTCTTTACTATTTTTGAATTCTAGTTACTTATTACTTCTAGTTTAATTCCATGTTTAGTTGCTTATACAAAGGTAATCAATTATACTCTTAGGAGTGGATCCTAACAGTTGGTATCAGAGCCAAGTTCACTAACAAGTGGTAGAGCAGGTTAGTGTTTGTTGATTATAGGTCACTCATAGGGGTTTCTATTTGAGTGGGAGTAAAGCAATGGCAAAAGAAAGTATGCTAAGAATGGATAAATTCAATGGCAAGAATTATCAATTATGGAGGATGCAGATAGAGGATTATCTATATCAAAAAGATCTGTACTTATCATTGGGTGGGGTTTCAAGTAATCCCACATGTATGCTGCATGAAGAATGGAAGGTTCTTGACAGAAAGGCTCTAGGAGCTATAAGGCTGACCCTGGCAGCTTCTATGTTTTCCAACTTATCTCAGGCAAGGACAACAGTAGAGTTAATGGAATCTTTGGCAAATTTATATGAAAAACCCTCAGCTTTGAATAAGGTATTTCTTATGAAGTAATTATTTAATTTGCAAATGCTGGAAGGTGGATCGTTATATAGTCATGTTAGTGATTTCCATGGTTTGGTAAACCAGTTAAATTTAGTCAAAATAGTTTTTTATGATGAAATTAAGGCTCTCTTAATCTTATGCTCTTTACCTGAAAGTTGGGATAGCTTGGTAATGGCAGTTAGTAATATTGCATCTACTTCAAATATCTTGAAAGTTGATGATGTTGTTAGTGTAATGTTGAATGAAAACATTCATAGGAAAAGCATAGGGGAATCATCAGGTAATGCTTTAAGTGTTGAAAGCAGGGGAAAGCAAAGAGAAAAGGTCAAGCAAGGGAAATCAATGTCAAAGATAGGTAGGAGATCCAAATCTAGGTATGGTAGTATAACCTGCTGGAATTGTGGAAAGAAAGGGCATGTAAAGAAAGATTGTTGGTTGGTAGAAGATCAGCATGAAGGAAATAAAGAAGTAAAAGATGTAGGTATTATTGCACAAGATGCTCTTGTATGTTCCTTGGATAAATTAGAATCTTGGGTTTTAGATTCTGGTGCCTCTTTCCATGCAACCCCAAATAGGGAGTTTTTACATGATTATGTCTATGGAAACTTTGGAAAAGTTTATTTAGGGGATGGTAAGCCTTGTTGAATTGTTGGCAAAGGGAAAGTGCAGCTGAAATTGCAAACTGGCAACATATGGGTGTTGAAGGATGTCATGCATGTTCCCATCCTGAAGAGGAGTCTAATTTCTGTAAGAAAGTTGGGTGATGAGAGTTGCACAGTAACTCTCATAGTGGAATCTTGGAAAGTTTCCAAGGGTGCACTTATACTAGCAAGAGGTAAGAAAGTAGGTACACTTTATCTATCTACTTGTATTACTGATTCTCCTTCTATTTTATCTACTTCAGATGTAGATGCAAAGATGTGGCTCTATAGGCTTGGTCACATGAGTGAGAAGGGAATGCATGTTCTTAAGTCTCATGTTTTTGACACATTTAAGAACTAGAAAGCCTTGGTTTTCAAGGAGAAGATGATGGATAGAGATCAGCTCAAGGGGCTGAATAATTTTGAGTAGGGAAATGTTGATATGGACAAGGTTATGATCCAAAATGAGCTTATGGGTAAAAATCATCACTCAAAGGAAAAGATAGAGACTGACATTGGTTAGGAAATCAACATCGACAATCAGGTAGGAACTGATGTCAATTAAGTGCAGACTGAGGTCGGTGATGTCGAGTAGGTGGACACTGACATCGATCAGGGAATTGATGTCAGTGATTAGGTGGAAATGACATCAATCAAGTGCAGATTGAGGTCGGCTAGAGATGACCAAGATCAGTGACTATTAGAATGAATTTTGGGTGGACAGTAAGATGTCAATGAGTCTCAAATGCCCATGTGGAGGTTTGAAAGGGTAAGTAAGCCTCAAATTCATTATTCCCCTTCTTTATGCTACTTGTTGCTCACTGATGGTGGAAAACCAAGAAGTTTTAAAGAGGTAATGCAGGTAGAATCCAAGAAATAGTGGGAGCATGGCATGTATGAGGAAATTGATTCCTTGAAAAAGAACCAAACATGGGATTTGGTTGAGTTGCCAGCTAGAAAGAAAGCACTGAAAGATGAATGGATTTACAGGTTAAAGAAAGGAGAGAATGGACATGTGAGATAGAAGGCCAGGTTATATGGTCTTGAGTAAGCTCCAAGAAAGTGGTATGGGTTTGACAGGTTTATGACAAAGCATGGATTTAGTCAATGTCAATGTAACCATTGTGTTTATTTTACCAGGTTGGATAATGATAGCTACATTATCCTATTACTGTATGTAGTGTATATGCTTGTTATAGGGTCTCTCATGTAAGGAATTGCTGAGCTAAAGGTAAAAGTAGCTCAGACATGCGCTAGGAAGGATTTAGGAGCAAAAATCCTTGGCATGAGTATTTCTAGAGATAGGGAAAGTCACATGTTGATTTTGTCTCTAGAGGATTATGTGAATAAGGTAGTGGAGAGGTTTGATATGTAGGATGCAAAACTGGTTAGCACACCTATGGTTGGATAGTTCAAGTTGAGCTATGAATAGTGTCCTAAATCACATGATGAGGTTGAGTACATGGTATGTACTAGACCTGATATTACCTAAGTAGTGGGAGTTGTTAGCAAGTTTATGGCCAATCGAGGAAAGGAACACTAGAAATCAGTTTAGTGGATTCTCAGATATCTAAGAGGGATCAGTAGTAGGTATTTATGCTATGCAGGGTCAAACACTTCTCTACATGGGTATGTAGATTTGGATATGGCAGGTGACTTGGATGGTAGGAGAAGTACCACAGGATATGTGTTCACTATTGGTGGAATGGCAGTTAGCTGGATTTCAGAGATGTAGAAGGTTGTTGCAATCACAGAGGCTAGCAAGGAGAAGAACCCTACGGATATGTTAACAAAGCTAGGAAAAAAGGAGAAGTTGAATCTTCATTCAATTTTTGTTGGTCTTCAATACTAAACTTGAAGATGGAGATACAAGCCAAAAACAAATTAGAGGACGTTGTTGTATAGGTATAGGCATAGCTATTTATCTCCAAGTGGGAGATTGTTAAGTTGTGGAGCTAAAAGCTTCATTGATGCAAAAGTGGAGGTTGCTGAGTTACAGAGTAATTGACATTGGTAGACCAACCGATGTCAGTCATCTCTAGTGTACACAGTAATTGACATTGGTTATAGTTAGCCGCCATCGATCAGATAAGAACTGATGTTGGTCACCTGTGTGTTCCAGAACTGGTCTAATTTTAGATAGACAATTAGTTTGCATGTAAAAGACTAATTTTAGTCTTGAGTCCACTTTTCTAATTATTTTTTGCTTGGGATCTATTTAAGAGACCCATGGGGCTTTATTGTAATTAAGGACAAGGTCAAAGACTAAAGGACTAGATCCTTCAAAGTGTAAGATCAGTTAGATTTGCAAGTGTCCAAGATCAGGGAGATCTACATGGTAAGATCAGTTAGATCTTCAAGTGTACAAGATCAAGGAGATCTACTTGGTGGTCTTTGGATGAGTGTAGGCAACAACAACCATTGGGTTGATTGTCACATGGAGGGAACAACAACTCAGTGTTGAGTTGATTGTTGATTGTAATTGATTGAGAGAGAGAACTCTTGAGGGAGAATTACTAGACACCCAAGAGGTGTGGGAAGAGTGAGATTTCTTCATTGTATTTCCTTTTGGAAGAGTGTTAATACAAATTGTATTATTTCTCATATCATCTATTCTTTGCTATTTTTGAATTCTAGTTACTTATTACTTCTGGTTTAATTTCATGTTTGGTTGCTTATACAAAGGTAATCAATTGTACTCTTAGGAGTAAATCCTAACAAAGAGTTTTAAGTTAATCATAGAAAGTAGTAGCTAGATTATCTAGGACATAGTAGGGAAAATTGAGAGGGGAAAACCAAAATACCATCAATCTTAATCACAATGTGGAATTAATAATACTAATAGGCCTTGATTTATTTAATGGATTTTCTTATGATAATTTGGGAATAAGGTGTTCAATCATGGCATTATACATGAGAAGATAAAACTTAGTGAAAATCTATTCCATGAACTCTTGCAAAGAAATAGACATATAATCTATTATATTGAATATAAATTGGTGAAATGGAATAATTGTGCCACTTGGCAATATGCATGATTAAATTTCATAGTATGACAATTGGCATCCCCAAGATATGACATAATATAGAAACTATATCCATCTTCCACCCCTTTTCTTTTCAAATTATACACTTTTCTTAGTAATTTTCTTAGGCTTCTCATATTTTATACAAATTTTATTCTCTCTTGGAAGAAATAATTATGAACATTTTTATATTTTGAAATATATTTGTTCCATCTTTCAATGATGGTGGGTTTGTCTTCCTATGTACCAATTTTTCCACTTGACACATATTGTGTTTTAACTCTTTATTTTATGTTTTATGCTTCCATATATTTCATTGTGTACTCTTTAACTATGAATCATTATTTTAAAATTTGATCTTTGAATGATATCTTTCATATCATTTTTATGCACAAGTTATTTGCAATGTCTTCTCCAACCTCATCATGTGCTACCTATTTTTATAGTATCATAGTTTCTCTCACTTAGATCATCCTCTCCAACTTATAATATCTTCAAAGATAAATTTAAAAATTAACATTTAATATGAATTATTTCCATTTTATAATGTCATGTGCATTCAATGAATTCACCATCATCATTATTTTATTATGTGCCATCTAATCCCATATTGATGTATTAATTCTTATCCCTACATTTATTACTTACACACTCTTCAGTCATGTACACCCTTTTCCTTTTGAAAACATACCCTATGATTTAAATTCTAAAAATATGCTTTCATAACTTGCATGCCATATTTCACACACTATTTTATGCAAAAAATATACATGCCCTCTTACTTGTTTTGAAATTTAGCATGCCAATTGACAAGTTTTCATCCAAAACTAAGAGTTTGATCAATTATCCTTCCAATCCACAAACCATTTTCATTCATTCATTCCTTTTCACTTCACTCATTTTTTTCCAAGACAATTATGTACTAAGTGTTCTTGTGCATTTTATTCCTTCACACAATATATTTCCATGCCATTATTTCTAGAAACATCCTAACAATCAAGTTGAAAAAAGTTCATCTTGTTATAAAATCCTCACGTATGCCTTTTACTCACCATATTATATAAATGAGATTTTATCTTCCTTATTATCCACTAATAAATGCAACCCTTCCTAGAGATACTCATATTTATAGCATAAAAAATATTAAAAATTTCCTTTCTTGACTTTCTTGACTTCATTTATAGGATTTCTCACTCTTATTAAAATAAATTAAAGAACATGTTAACCAAAAAGAAACTTTAAAGAAATAATTATTTTTGTGGTATAATTTTTTATTATAAATAATTCTTTATATATGGCCCCTCATAAGAAACATTTAAATAATAGATAAATCCTATTTCCCACAACCTTTCCATGGAATAGTTCAATGTGGTGCCATTTTTTCCCTTCGCATGTGTTAATCAAGTTAACTTTAAGAAACTAAATCTTATTAAACTTTATCATTTTCTTAAAAAATTCATGCACTTCCATGTCCTAAGTGAATTTCATTTCCATGAGTGGCATATAATCTTTACACTCTTCCTTGGTGCCTTCATTTCCTAATATTACAAGATCTTTTTAACTATAAATTTTAGTGCAATATCTTTCATTTTATATTTTTATGAAAATCCTATGCCTCCCTAGTCTTTTATACTTGTGCCTCATTGATTAATTCCCTCTTATTAATTAATGTTTTTATACTAAAATAGATACTACTCAAAAAACCCATGTTTTCACCACTTTATGTTCCTTCCTTCTCTTTTTTCTCATTACAACTTAATATCGAACCTCTTCCTGTAGAAGATGAATGATTGCTCTACCTCTAAAAATTTATACGATATGAACTTAAATGTGCTCATATCCTAATGGTAACATGTTTAGATGGTAGTATCAAATTTTCATTCCTCACTAGCCCAATTCAAAGCTTTATCCTTCTATGGACTCCCCTTTTTTTACCTATGTAGTAACAATAAATAAAATATTATCTTCAAATTTTGAGTCCACACCTTCCACATACATAGTTCAATCTTCCTTGTCTAGGGGAAGGCCAACTTTTTTTCCCATTTTAAAAAATCATGTATCACTATGTATAGTGTATAGTATCCTGGTTATTATAATACCATGGTCTACTTAGCAATAATAATTTTTATCCATAGCCATTTATATTAACTCAAAGTCTACTAAGAATATGACCCCCATGATATCCATATTTGTGTTATGCAATAACCCAATAGGTATTAGCTTTGTATTGTTTTCCATAAGCAACACATTTCTCAAAGTTTTCAATAATGGATTCCCTATACTTTTCCATGCATCTTTCATCAATATGTTGACCTATGCTCCCACATTAATCAAGTTTTTATTCATCTCCCAATTGTTTATCTAACAATCAATGATGAATTCATTGTCATATGGTGTGTTTTTCACTATGTGAATTTTCCTATGCTATTTCTTGAATTAATTTTGGTTATTCTTCCACACATTTATTAAATAAAATAATTAAACAAAGGTATCACCCTTTTTATCTTCTATAGATATTATAGCTCTAAAAGCTTACCCACTTCTTCCTACAAAGGTCTTCCCCCAGTAAGTTTCTTGATACTTTCCATCATATCATGAACTATATTCATCTCACCTTATAAGGGCTTCATTGTGTCTTATGCCTTGACAAGAATAATCATTTATGCATGTGCATCTAGGTTTTTGGTCTTTTTAAATTCCTTCATGCACTACACTTTTTTATTCTATAGATAAGGATTATATACCTAAATTTACATGGTTTCCATCTCACTCCTTAAAGTAATATTTATTTTGGAATCCCCACTATCACTTATAAACATATTTTGTGCCCAAACCTTCCCTTGACCTCATCCAAATCATACCTACATATTTTAATGCTTCATATTTTCACAATATTTTATGGCATAATTTAGTATAGTATTCCATTTTTTATCACCTCAAAAATGTGTGGATGTGAGGTAATTAATGCAATATTTTTGATAGTGGAATTATCCACACATAAAAATTGTAAGTGGACCATGTACTCTCCCTCTACCTTCTTCTCTACCCATATAATATCTTAAACCTTGATTGTAACCCCCACCTTAGTTTTGGTTAAAATTACAACCTTAATGATGGTTATATTTTCATAGGTTTTGATAGTTACCTATTTATATCATTACAACACCATGGTAGATTGACATAGCCACATCTCTATTTCATCATTTACATAGAAATTATCCATGTCATGTCTATTTATGTCACATATTTTAGAATATAATGTGACATTGATATGCTTCACATGATACAACAATAATTAATTAAACATATCATGATCATCATGAAATACTTCACAAGACATTATTACCACTTGTACCTTCTTCTTGGTAAAATTCCCTCTTGTGTGGCCCTCTAGATCATAGTTAGTACATAACAATGCCTTTTTCACATGATATACACTAGTTTATGTAAAAATATATAGTTAGGTAACCCATTTGAAATTTTTGCCTCCAAAAATGAGTTTATTCTTGTGAAAATTTCCTAATAACTTTGATTCTAAGTGAAACATCTAGTGTTTCCCACACATTAGTGAAACTATTCATTTCAAGATGCCTTTTTAACATCATAAGCAATCATCCCATAAACCATTACACATGTTACAATTGATGTATGTTACAAAATGAATTTGAAATCAATATATTAAAACACACACCATAAGCATTCAATATCTTAGAAACATCATATTTAATCTTGTTAAAAAAAATATACTTTATTATTGTACTAGACCCTAGGAGGATACCTAATGGATAACCTACTTAACATGGGTTAAAAAGGTTATCTATAATTGATTTAATAAATGAAAAATGACATGAAATAAAATTTGGTAAAGAAATTGGAAATAAAGAATAAAGTGACAATAATATTAGAATTATAACAACAATTTTATATTATTCTAAGTTATGACAATCTAAGATATCAAATGTAGTATCACAATTCTTCCTAACTCTATTTTTATATGTAGTTCAAAAATGTGTATTGATAATAATACAAGAAGATGAAGCATCATTTGAACCATTACAATTATTGGTAAAAAACTATTTATAATCACAAATTTTGATGTCATTAGTCACTTTTACTAATAAGTTAGTAGTTAAATACTGACATCACTTATACAGTATGGTAATGTAGGATGGATTTTCAAGGAATCCTTTTACACATAGATACGAGATCCACTAAAATGAGTACTGATGTAAGCATAATTATATACATGAAACTATGGTAATATCTAGTATGACTAAGTTATCCAGATCCTCTTGGATCAATCACCCCTCCTTAAAGAGAAATGGTCTCCGTTACATGTAGTTACAAAATAAGATGTTGAAACATATTGGAAATATATAATTATGTAACCCATTTTATTTAGGAAGGCTATTCACATATTTTGATGACCTAAAAGAGAATAATATATTATTGACATGTTTGTTTAACTTGAGTGCCAATGAATTGATTTGATTATTCTTGAATAGTGCAATCTAGATTGATTTCTACTTGTTGAGAGTTTTTACAATATCTAAAGTATCCAACAAGAGTGGAAATTAATGTTGTAAGAGTTATGTGTTGAAGATTGGATGCAACCTAAGATAAGTTAGTATATTAAGATTAAATTAATTATCTCCTAATTATTTGGTGATGGTGTAGGTCCCATATAAAAGTGGATGAAGATTTTAGTAAAGTCTTATCAATATTTCATTTTGTGCGTGTATCTAAACTTAATCACCAATAAAAAATTGTGTGGTGTCTTAAGTTTGTCATGGCACTAATTGTACTTTGCATTTTCTTTTGGTATAATGGTTTGAACCTATTATTGAAGATAGTGAATGTGCTCAATTAATTGAACATATTTCTAAAACTAATTTTGGGTGGAAAGATTTACTATTGTTGTTGGTAGAATAGGATAAGTTATTTTAATGGCCGCCAAGATTTAGAAATTTAAACAAACCTAAAAAGGGATATATCTGATAGATCCATGTAGATATATATTGTTTTTGTGCTTAATTAAAGGTAAAATTTCATCCCAAGTGTGTTACTTATTCAAATTGTACACTCTTGGAAGATGCATTATCATCATATTGACCACTTCCATCTATCCATCAATTTATAGATAGAAAGCAGTGGAATTATTTAGCTTTGTGTCCAGCATAGACCAAAGTGATTTCCATAAATGGCTTAAAATTATATTTTATTTATTATATAAGATAGTTTTTTGGATTATAAAGTGAATTTAAACACACTAAAAATTAAATCAAGTTGGTTCTAGAGCTAATATAAAATTTTTACAAGGTATGAGAATACCATTTTTTTGAATTTATCAACTATTACATATACATAATCATTGACATGTTTAATATTAGGTTATCCTAAGAGTAATTCCATGTAAATGGATTCCCATAGTCTCATTGGAAATGAAAAAGGTTTGTAGATACATTGATTCTTCTTGATGGCTTGGCTATGATACTTGTGGTACATGGCTTGATGTATCTAGAGTCATTAGAGTTGATATGTGGTTAGTATAAATACTTATTCAACACCAAAATTATATTTTTAATCCAAAAATGTATCTCAACCTTGATGAAATTATCCTCCTATATTATTTTATATATATCTACCTCATGCAGAACATGAAAGTGCTAAATATCATAGGGAAGACCATCTTGCAAGTAAAAATCTAGAACTAAATTACCACAATGAAAATTCTAATAGATATATATGAAATACATGTCAAATGGATATAATTATGACCATGTGTTGGCATCATGTATACATGTTTCAAGTAAAACAAAGAGATATTGAATCATATTATGGCTCAAGAAATCCACAATAGGGTTTTCACTTCCCTTCTTATGCTTGATGTTCAAATGGAACTGTTGAAGGTAATAAAACCATTTTTAGTGATGTTCTTATTTAAATAATTTATGTGTATACTAGAAATAAAAAAAATTATGATTTAAGTGGATCACAATATCCTTACCCAATATATAATTATTCCAATGCTTACATTCTTAAATAATAATTTAAATATCATGATCATATGTTGGGTAGTTCCTTACCAATGTGGTAAAAATTTTATTATGTTAAGAAACCAAGTGACCATGTTGAGTGATAATTATTCCAAATGTAAATTTAGAGGCATTTGTATATAACTCAAATAGTTTTTGAATGTATAGAAAAATAAGTAATAGTGTGGACTAGATTCTAAATTTTAATTCCTTAAATGTTTTATGTTATGCAGTAGTCCATATGAACTTTGATTTAATGCCACCTTGGGTAAATTGGTGTAGAGGCCAAGTCACATGAGACAAATAAAGTAAAAATATATAATATAATATTTTGAATCCCATAAAGATATAAATCTCTATAATATGCTCTGGTTGTGGTCAATCTTAGATGACTTGGATCTTAACCAAGTTCAAATGCACTCCTTGTGCATCTACAATGTATCCATAAATATTGGATCTATGACATGTAAAATGAACATTTTCCATGTTTTTATATAGTTTGTGTTTTTTGAAAGAGTCAAACACTTGCTCAATATGACATAGGTGTCCATCTCATGTTCTATTGAAGATTAGGATTTCATCAATTCATATTATGATAAATGAACTTGTGAATGGCCTCAAGATATCCTTTATCAGTCACATGAATGTGATTGGGGCATTGGTCAAGAAACACTTCATGAATAACCATTCTAAAAAACCTTATTTTTCCTTGAATTTTATCTTACAAACATCTTTAGGATCAACCAAAATATGTTAATACCCAGACTTTAGGTCAATCTTAGTGAATTATTTTGCACCACATAACTAGTCCAAAATATCCTCAATCTTTGGAAGGGGATAAAATTTTTTAGTGTGATCTTATTAAGTGCCATATAGTTAATGTAGAGCATCCATGTGCCATCCTTATTTTACATAAGAACAATTGGGATAACACAAGGAAATGATTTGGGCCTAATACATAATTTGTCCATGAGTTCATGGATTTGTCGCTTAATCTCTTCATTTTCAAAAAATGATTTTTAGTATAATGGAGCATTAAGAATAGGTAGTCTAGGGGTCATATCAATAGTTTGCTTTACTACATAGTGTGTAATCACTTATTTTGGTATCTAGAACACATCCTTTTATTCATCTAACTTGAGCTATAATGAAAAATTTTGCATTGACACTAGAGGAACTATGGTAGCCATAGGTGCCATGATTAATTTATTTATTTTATGTCTCTCCATCAAAAGCATGAACTTCTTATTATATGTGACTAACTTGTTACACTACTTGGCACTAATGAGAGATAGTTTAAAAACTAATTTTGATATGTTTTATCTTAAATCACCTACATTTGTGTCAACATTTTTAGGATTTACTTCATAAATTACATTCTAATGAAAAATATATGGTTGACCCAATAGAATATCACATACCTATAATGGAGTGACAACACAAATGACTATATCTTTAAATGGCTTGATGTTATACACCATTTCACACTATTGAGTGATGCATTTATTAGAACCTACACTAAACCATATAATGGAGTTTAGTTATGGGTGAGGTTTCAATGGAAATTTCAATATTAGAACACTTAAAGAGAAATTTGGTTCTTATAACTTCTATTTTCAATAATGAAGTGTATTGGTTGTGCATTGATCCACATTTGAGAATGGGATAATATTTGTGCTTTCTCTATTTTCACAATGGTAGTATAGATGGTTTTGATACTTACCATGGTGATAGGTTTACACTCAATGATCTATTTACCTTTTTCTAGAGTTTTGGTGATGGTTCCAATGGCCTCAAACTATGTAAGCAGGGTTTTCATAACATGACACTCCTCATTGGAATAACTACTAAAGTCATGAATTAAACACCACCTATTAGTATTGGACTAGTTGTTCTAATCATCTGATGATTTTTGCTTCTTCTTTACTGGTTGATTTTAGTTATTCCCTGATTTGAGATTCTTCTTGGAAGATTTAGACTGCTTCTATTTAGTCTGAAACTTTGAATCTTTTATTTTAGTCTTATCCTTGGCCTTTGATTGAAACTTGAAATCATATCTATAATCTTCCCTAATATTGGACATAGTTAGGAAATATAGTTCTAACTAGATTTGTAGTCTCAAACTTGGCCTATACTTCAGAATCAGATCCTTATCTAAATCCTGAATCTCAATTTTAGACACTAGGATATGGAAAGTATCTATGTATTGATGCATAAAATACTTTTTAGATTGGCAAAAATAAGAAAACTTAATATATTGATAGTCATAATTTCCAAAAATATAATAGGTTACCTTGAGTGCTTATATAAAACCATTCCATGTGTCTACATATGTGTTTAAACTTAGGTCCTCTTCATGTGTTTTATAATAATTTCCCACCACTTTTTAACTAATAAATAAAATTTCATAAGAATAATTGTAATTTTATCTTGGTTGAATAAATTATTTACCATGTAGTATGAACATATGAGGTTAATCTAGATATCTAGTGAATCAAAATCCATTTCACCTTTAATTATGTGAATGTCTATATTGACTTGTACTTTATATGACATTTGTGCAAAAGGCCAATGAGAATGAGATGTTGTTAGAGAATTCTATTACTTGAAAAATAGAAAAAAGTGATCAATGATACTTTCTCATTCCCACACATGAATTTCATCCAATTTATCCATTTTTTACAGCAAATCATCTTTTATCATTTTCTGTAACATATATGAAGTTGGCATCATTGTGGTTTTGTCTCACATCTAAGGACATGAAGGAATGTATGATGAAGGGTCACAAGCATCAATCCCTAACTTCATATAATCATACCTCATATGCATGCACATAAAAACAATGAAGAGAACTTGAAAACATAATGATACCATTTAGGAATGATATGAAGTGTGTATGATCTGATACCACTAATCCAAGACCTAGAAGGAGAATTGATGGACAACCTATTTAACATAGTTTAAATAGGTTATGTGAAGAATTTTATTACTAAATGATATATAAAATGAAATTAAATTCATAAAATAAACATGAAAGAAAGAATAAAGTTACAATAATATTATAATGATAATAGTAATATTATATTATGTTAAGTTTTGTATAATTTGAGAGATTAGATGTGTTTCCAAATGGATTCCTAACTCCATTCCACTATGTAGTTTAAGACCATGTATTACTAATATATAAATAATAGAGGTGAAGATTATTATTCAATGCAAGAATATGAAGTGCCAGTTACACCATTACATCTACTAGTAACAACCTCTTTGTAACCACAAATTATGGTGATGTTATTAATTAGTGTTAATGATAAGTTGTTAGCTACAATATTGACATAGTTATTATTGTGTGGTAATGTAGAAATAGATTTGTAAGGAATCATTTTACATATAGGTATGATACCCACTGAAGAATATATTTGTGTAAACACAATTCCATATGTGTAACTATAGTAAATGTGGTATAATTTCATGACCTAGATCATCTTGGATCAATTATTCAAAATATATTATGTGGAACTCATACAAAAATGCTACCTTCAATTAGTCAAAGTCAATCACCATATGGTTTGGGTGAGACTTTTAATACCAATTATGCACAAAATACATCAACATTGTCACAAATTGAATAGCCTATCTCTCAAGTAAACCTAATCCCTTAGCCTACCAAGACATATCATATTTTTTGATGTGATCGACTATATCTTTGATTCAATGGTACTCATGTAATTTCATCATCATTTAATAATATATTTTCAAATTAACTACCACTTATTATTTTTGTTGTTGTGTGTTACTTATTGAAGTAACACTTTTATTAGATCCAATAATTCCTCCTCATGTTTCAATTATTTCTAGCCTTATGTTTCTTTGCTTGACACCTCCTTCACTTGAAACTATGGGGTTTACTATTATAAAAATTCCTTAAACCAATGGACATTGAAAACTTTCCCCTTTTGTCGGTCTACAACACTCATAATAAATATTAGTTACATGCTTTCCATACTCAAATGTGTGTTGTCTTTTTCCACTAGAATATTAAACATAATATACTACATAATCAAATCTTCACTATAATATATATCCAATATATCAACTTTAAACACTCTCGACTCGATTTCCTCTTCCTCAAAATCTATGCACATATGATTTTTTTCTCTTAGAAATACAAAGTATAAGTTTTATCCATCACTTGGGAACTCCATATCATATTTTGATATCCATCATTATTCTTCCCATGGATCTTCCTCAGTCAAGTAATCCTTCATGTTATAGATCACTACTTTCACAGGAATAGCTCTCTCCCTTATGCAAGCCAAACACATGCTATTTATATTTCTTATGGTTTCAACCATAATTTCACTTTTGCCCCTATTTTATTTGTATATTTATTAATATCCATCACATTTTATACATTTTCATTATACCTATGCATTATATCCGCCATTCACTAGAAGACTTAATTTCTCAAGAAGTTATTTTCTTCATCAGACTTACAAAAAATCTCAAATCTTCTCATAATTTACCTATCTCATATGTGATAAATTTATTTCCTCATCAATATTCTCATAATTTACACACCAACCATTAACATATTAATCTAAATGAGTATTTTCATAATAAAAGAACCTCTAGGTTCACATAATAAAATTTTGGTGGACCCTATTTCAATTGAATAAGTTTGTTGTCTTTTCCTTATAAAAGGATAAAGCTTCTAGGCCTAATGTCTTTCCTACAATTATTTTTTAGAACTTTTGGGATATTTTTTAGATTAATGTGATTGTGACCATGGATAATTTTATTTATTAAAGTAATATCCTAAGGTATCTTAATAATAACTTCCTTGTCCTTATACTTAATAAGTCTAGAGCCAAAAAAATTAAATACTTGATGTAGGAACATCAAGAAAAATAATGTAAATCTAATCATGAGTAAGTATTTAGGTGATGATTAAGTGTTTTTGGTCTCATGACATCCATTATAAGGGGATTGAGTGATTACAAGGATCTTTAGGTGTCCTTTACTAGCCCTATGGCATTTTCCCACCAAAATGGGCTTTTTGAATATTTAAATTATGCTGATGTGTTTAGGAGTATTTTGAGTAAATGTTAATAAGTTTCATGTTAAAAAATGTTTGTATAAGGTAATAAATTAACCTAGATGGGTGTAGGAAGGTTTTTTACATGAATATCATGAGGAAAATGACATATACTAAGAATATTGAATGAAATTACCATGTAAAGGAAGTTGTTAAGAAAGTAGTTACCCTTGTATTTAGAAGGAGAATACAATGATTTTTTAGTAGGAGGAAGGTGGTATATTCATGACAGGATTAAGATAGATGTTGGTAGGAGATAGAGGTGTGGATGAGAATTAGGAAAGAATGAAAAAATTGAATAACTCTATATTTTATCCACGGTGACAGAGTTGGCAATGTAAAAAGAAGTAATCAATGAAAGTTAGTATGTTTAAAATGTATACTTTTGTACCTTTGTGGTGATCTAATTTTTTTAATGTATTGATGTGATTAACATCCGTAAAGGTTTTAGAATACTAATTTGTAATGTAAGTACAAAGGTTGGTATCTTGCTAGACTGTGATAATATTATGTGTTGTTACATTGAATCTGAGAAACTAGTGTATAAAAAACCTATCCAAGTAAATTAATGTGAGTATGAGGGTGATATTATGTAGATCATACACTAAAATTATATCACTCTAAGCCTTCCATCATAATTCACCTTGTGGACTGTGGGTTATCACTTTTTGTTAAGGGTTATCTTATTCATTCATCATGCAAGTAACTAAGATTCACTTGATATTGTTATGGTTTCACTTGTCTTGATTTTTATTATAATGGTCTCTTTAACCCTCTATTATCAGTAACCAACTCTGTCACACCTTCCAAGTCTCAAATCCTTCCTTTACTCAACTCTGCATACTCTTCACATGATCCTTCTAGCCCTATTTTTGGGCTTATTGGCTTTGTATGGCTTTGTACCTTTATAAATTTGAAAAATGACACTTGATGTAGATACTCTTTATGAGATTCTAGCTAGTCACAAATTTACATGGCCCAAGTATTTTTATTGATAACTTTTTGAGCTCCTTATAGGGTTTTTTTAGGCTTATTAGGCCTCTCTAAGGCTAGTTTTCTAGAAATCCTCTCTAGGAGTAAAAAACCATATGAAACAATAATGGAAACTTCAAAATAACTTGAAAACAACTTTTATTTGTTTAATTAAAAATTTGTATGGATTTTGGATAGTTCAAACTCAATATATGCTTCAAACCCTAATTTAGGGTTTTTATTACCCTATCACTACCCAAGAGAAAGGAAAATACACTATGAGTGTTTATAAGGGTTTCAAAGATCTAGGAAATGTTTTCTAGGTCTGTCTTGGCTTGGTTCAAGTCCTCTAATCCTTATATGTCATGAATAAATCCAAAAAATTAGGTTTCCACATCAAATATGTTTGATTATGCCAAAAGAATGATAGTATATAGGTCCATATTCTTGTATGGATGAGAAACACACTATGCAATGGAACACAAGATCCAAAGAAGATTCATTCACATACAAATAACTTACCTTGGATTATTAAGGCTCCTAAGAATCAAATTAAACTATATCCTTTCCTTAGAAAAAACACACAATTTAGTCACACCATGTCTACTATAGGAACAAGGATACATCATAAAACTAACTGTGAAATAAAATGTTCTTGGTTATATTTGATATTTACACCCTTAAATAAGATCAAATACCCCTTCATGAACCTTCTTCATTTAGTTTCTAATTCCTTTTATTTAATGATCTTGTCATGCACATTATGTATGTAGTTCAAACAACTAATAATAGTGTTTGTACATATATTCTTTAATCAAGGTTCCTTTTTATGTCTTGGAGAAAATACACATTATACAAACATTCTACTATCCTTCTACCACATATGAAAAAACTACCAATGTCATTCATATATTAATAGGACTAATATAGTCTATAATAAACAACTTATATAAGAACAAGGGTCTATACTATGTGACAATCTTCAACATGGATTCTCATTGTTCTTTATCTTTTCAAAGTTTCTCTTCAAAAAAACATACGTAAACCTTCAATCACACTTAGAAAAAATTCCAATCTCATTCTTTCATTATCAAAACACATGCAATTAGCAACAATATTAAATAACCTCAAAATAGGAGTTTGTGTTACTTTTTTCAACAGAGATTCTAAAAACATCAAAAACTCCCCTTCATAGAAAACTTTTCAATACATTATTTTCTCTACCTTGAATGGAACATCAATCTACCACTCCCAAAACTAACTCTCATCACTCCTAAAAGGATGCATAACTACTTCTTGGCTCCTTTGCCTTAGAGAGGTCCTTTTGGTTACAATGCATAATGTCTTAATTTACACTATATGGACTATATAGAACCATAACTTTTAGATTCATAAACATTTATGGACCTCATTCATTATCAAAACCCTTATACATGTTTGACACATCCTACCACCTTCAAAAATGCATAAAAGCCCCTAAAGGAAAACTTAAAAAGATTTAAAATTTGAAAAATATTTTTGGTAGGAAAAGTTAGAATTCAAATTCTATGCACCTTAAGACTATCTAGACTCCACATATGGATTTTTTAGGACCTATAGAACCTATTTGACACCAAATAGACTATCTTAAGAAAAAAATGAATCAAATTTAGAGCCCTTATATGATGCCCATACATCATGATCCTAGGACTAGAACCATATGTGAGTGGTTTTTTTTCATACATATATGTCTAGGTTTTATCCCAATAACAATAAGGGTTTAAGTTAAGAATCTATGAGTGCTTTATCCATAAGTGGCAGTCAAGAAACCTATATGTATGCTCTTAATAATGAATTATATATATGGGTAGATATTTTTGAGGTATGAAGATAATGTATAGGGTCAACATGATGGAAGAGAATCTTTAAGGATTTTTTCAAAGCCTCAAGTAAGCAAATGGGTACTTAAAACCCTGTATTAGCTTACTACAGGAAGACTATGTTATAGAATACTATAGAATCCATGATTAGAACATGACTAGAAGTTTTTATAAAGAATTTAAAGATTTAAAATTTTGAAACTAGGTAAGATAGACCTTATCCAGGGCTTTAAAAGTTTTAAAGTCAATAAAATATTCATTAAACCAAATTTGAAGCCTCTTGGGTCTGTATAGAACAGGGAACCCCTAGTTTAGGGTTTAAACTAGAAAGTAGAATATCAAGATTTTCCATTAGTGAAAATTTATGAAATTTTGTCATATGAAATATTATATTATGGATAAAAGTATTCAAGTGTCTTTGGTATAGTACATAATTTTATGATAGTTGTATACATTCTTGGTGCATGAGATTGGCCTCAATAGATAATCAAACAGAACAGGGGTCTAGAAAAGTGATATCCTTAATAAGTGAGTTCATGAAATTTTGTGATCATTTTAAGGAAGATAGAGGGTGATCAAAACAAGGTTCATTTTCTAAATAATCTTAGTGGATTGTTTAAACTTTAGTAATTTACATAAAAAGAGGCTACTATGAGGGAAGTTTGGTTGAGGGTTTGAGGAGTGTAGAAGGTAGTTGAGGTTATAACAGAGTTAAAGTTGATTTTAAACAAGTATGTTAAGCCCAAGAGAGGTTATCCATGTTTAAATATTTTATACATGAGATCTATATCCATAATTAAGGTTATTTGGATCTTGATAAGTATTAACCTAGTGAAGGTAGTGTCTGATTGCATGAAATGGAGATAGAAATGAATGAAATTAAAAGAATGGATGAGTGTGAGGAGTATAAATCATCTAAAGTTAGATAGAAATAATTCAAATAATATTTGTGAATAGGATAATGAAATATAATGATATCAAACCTAGTGAGGGAGTTGATAAACAAGAAAATATTGAGAAGATGGGATGCATGAATTGATAATTATAGGTATTATAGGTATAAAAAGAGAATATAATGATGCCTCTCTACATCATTTGGTATTAGAGAATAAAGTTCTTTGGGATGAGGATAAAATATAGTCTTCAAGCACAATAAGGTACATATTGATTTCATCTTTCATTTTATGTTTTTGATATGTTCATGAAAGAGTATTGAAGTACAAGTGAAAGTTGAGATTGTGGTAAGCATCCCTAAATCCATTGAGGTTTGATAGAGAGAGAGATCTATTGAGATATTAAGGATATCCTATAGAGATAAATAGGAGTTCTAGGTAAAGTATAAGAGAGTGAGATACACCCAAGTGAGGTCATAGAGTGAGAAAGACCCAAGAAAGGTCATGAGAGGCAAGTAGATGAAGCTTGTCAAGAGGAGTAGGTCCAAGTGAGACCAATAATATTTAGATATAGGTAAGATGAAGAAAAATAAAGATAATATAAAATAGGTCATGGCTTAGATGAGTTATCACAAATAGAAGAAGGTACAAGAAGACACTATGAGAAGAGACATAAAAAATAAATGATAGAGGTAAGGCAATGTTTAGATGAGTTGATGCTCATACTAGAGAAAATGAAGGGAAAGGAGAACCCATACTATGGATGGTTCATTAAGAATAAGATAATCAAGTGGCAAGTAAAGAAAAAAAATGAATAATAGAAAGAGGAAATCTATGTGAGAAGAAAGATAGTAGAAAAGGATTCTTTGTAAGCAACTCAAGAGAGAGATGAAAAAATTTTAGGTGAGTGAGTATCATAGTGCGCAAGAGGATGAAGTCAAATAGTACCCTGAAGAAGATGAGGTAAATTGGAGAGAGGAAAAATAAGTTAGTTTCAGCTAGCTAGATGATGGGAAATATGAAGAGAAAGAGGAAGATCAGTTTGTAGACCTCAAAGAAGGTGTAGAAAATGAAGTACAATTGACTGACAAAGGCATAAAATTTTATTATATGTTTGTTTATAATAATCAAGAATAAATGGAGGAAGAAATAATAGCACTAGAATAGGCCTTGAATGGTGAAATTATGAATAATGAATAGAATTTATGGGTTACATTAGTTGAGAACATCATGATGGAGGACAAAGAACATGAGGAAGAATTGATGACAATAATGAGAGAGTTAGAGCACAAAAAGTCACATGTAAGTTTGAATCTCAGTGAAGAAGTAGCTAGGCATGAAATTTCATTTGTTTTTATTAGAGGATTTAGGATCACATCATGGGAAGATAGAATCCATATGTACCAATAGTGTTTTAGGGCATAGATTGCCCATATGATAGAGGCAACGAGCAAGGTATGAGTACACATCAAGTGCTAGTTGATGCAAGCAAGCAATAGATGAAGGAAGGTAGAATTATCTTTGATAGAGTCAAAAATGAGATCATAGATAAATTTTAGTTGAATCATGATGGATTAGTATCAGATAAGGAATATCCATGGAGCAAGGATTGGAAGACCAGAAATAAGAATAGAGCAGTCTATTTGAGTAGACCTCAAATATTTTCTTTCTAAGGAGTATGATGCAAGAGTATCAAGGAAAATAATGTAAATTTAATCATGATTAAGCACTTAGGTTATTATTAAGTATATTTAGTCTCATATCATCCCTTATAAGGGGATTAAGTCATTAAAATGGCTTCTAGGTGTCCTTTAGTATCCCTTTGGAATTTTCCTGCCAAAATGGGCATTTTGAATATTTAAATTGTGCTTATGTGTTTAGGAGTATTTTAAGTAAATGTTATAAAATGTCTTTATAATTTCATAAATGATCCTAGGTGGGTTTAGGAAGGTGTTTTATGTGCATATAATTAGTAAAATGATATGGACTAAGAGTCTTGAATGAAATTACCATGTCAAGGTAGTTATCATGAAAGGTAATTATCAATAAAGTAGTTACCCTTGTATGTAAAATGATAATGCAATGAATTTGTGGTAGGATTAAGGTGGTAGAATCATGAGAGGAGTCATTTAGATTTTTTTAAGAGGTAGATGTATGGATGGTAATCAAGAATGAATGAAAAAATTGAATAACTTTGTATTCTATCCATGGTGACAAAGTTGACAATGTAAAAGGAAAGAATCAATGAAAGTTAGCATGTTTTAAATGTAGAATTTTATTAACAAAAATTTATCTCATTTTTTGAATATATTAATGTGATTTTAATCCTTAAATGTTTTATAACATTACTTTGTAATGTAAGTGCAGAGGTTGGTGTCTTGTTGGACTGTGATAATATTCTGTGTTGTATTAAATTTGAGAAACTAGTGTATAAAGAACCTATCCAATTAAGGTAGCATGAGTATGAGGGTGATCCTAGGATTAGAACCATATATCAATGGTTTTTATTCATACATTTATGTCTGTGTTTGATCCCAATAAGAACAAGGGTTCAATTTAAGAACATATGAGTGTTATGTCCATAAGTGACAGTCAAGAAACTTGTATGTATGCTCTTAATAATGAATTATATATATGGACAGATATTTTTGAGGTATGAAGATTGTGTATAGGATTAACATTATGGAAGAAACTCTTGAAGAGTGTGTCAAAGCCTCAGGTAAGTAAATGTACACTTAAAACCCTATATTAGTTAATTATAGGCAGACCATGCTATAAAATACTATAGAATCCATGATTAGAATGTGATTAGAAATTATTTAAGAGAATTTAAATCTTGAAAACACTAAAAATAGGTAATATAAACCTTATCTAGGTCTTTTTAAGGTTTGAAATCAAGAAAATATTCATTAATTTGAAGCCTCTCACGTCTATGTAGAATAGGGAAACACTAGTTTAGGGTTTAAACTAGAAACTACAATATCAAGAGTTTCCATTGGTGAGACTTTATGAAATTTGGTCATATGAAATATTATAATATAGATAAAAATATTTATATTGTTTTAGGATATTACAAAATTGTAAGATAGGTGTATACATTCTTAGTGCATGAAATACGCTTAAAGACCTAATTAAATAGAACGGTGGTCTAGAAAAGTGATCTCCTTAGTGAATGAGGTCATTAAATTTTGTGATAATTTTAAGTAACATAGAGGGTGATCAAAACGAGGTTTATATTCTAAATAATTTTAATAGATTGTTTAAACTTTGGGAATTTCCATAAAAAAAAGTTACTAGAAGGGCACTTTGATTGAGGGTTTGAGGATTGTAGAAGGAAGTTGAGGTTGTAACAAAGTTAGAGATAATTGTAAACAATTATGTTAAGCCTAAGAGAGGTTATCCATGTTTAAATATTAAATACATGAGATCTAGATCCAGAATTGAGGTGATTTCAATCTTGAGAAGCTTATAGCCTAGTGAAACTAGTGTGTGATTGCATGAAAGGGAGATAGAAATTAATGAAATGAAAAAAATAGATGAATGTGAGGAGTAAAAAGGGTATAAAGGTAGATATAGATAACTTAAAAAATATTTTTGAATAGGATCATGAAATAGAATGATATCAAACCTAGTGAGGGAATTGGTAAACAAGAAAATATTGAGAAGATGGGATGCATGAATTGATAGTTTTAGGTATCAAAGGTATAGAAAGAGCAGATAAAGATGCTTCTCTAAAAAATTTAGTATTATTATATCAAGCTATTTGAAATGAGGAGAAAATATATTATTAAATAATAATAATGTACATGTTGATTTTGTCTTTAATTTTATGTTTTTTATAGTTCATGAAAGAGTGTTGAAGTGTGAGTGAAAGTTGAGACTATGGTAAGTAGACCTAAATCCATTGATGGTTTATAGAGAGAGTGTTGTTTGAAGCTAAATATTAATCTCAAGGAGATATTGGAGAGATAAATATGACTCCTAGGTAAAGGACAAGAGAGTGAGATACACATAGGTGAGGTCCTAGAGTGAGAGAGACCCAAGTAGGGTCCTGAGAGGCAAGTAGATGAAGTTTTTCAAGACGAATAGGTCTAAGTGACACCAAGAATATTTATATATAGGTAAGATGAATAAAGATAAATATAATATAATATAGGGTATGGCTAAGATGAGTTATCATAATTAGAAGAAGGTGCAAGAAGACACCAAAAGAAGAGACGTGGAAAAAGAAATGATATAGATAAGGCAACAGTTAGATGAGTTGATGCTCATAATAGAGAAAATGAAGGGAAAGGAGAACCCATAATATAAATGGGTCATTAAGAAGAAGATAATCAGGTGGGTAGTAAATCAATAAATGATGAAAATAAAGAGGAAAGATATGTGAGAAGAAAGAGAGAAGAAAAGGTTACTTTTTAAGCAACTCAAGAAAGAGATGAAAAGACTTTGGGTGAGTGAGCAGCATAGTGTGCAAGAAGATAAAGATGAATATTACCTTGAATAGGATGAGGTAAGCTTTAATGAGGAAAAATAAATTAGTTACATCTAGCCAGATGATGGAAAGATGAAGAGAAATACAAAGATTAGTTTGTAGACCTCAAGGAAGTCTGGAAAATGAAGTACAATTGATTGACAAGGGCATGAAATATGATTATATGTTTGTTTATAAGATTCAAGAGAAATTGGAAGAAGAAATAGTACCACTAGAATAGTTCTTGAATGGTGAAATGATGAATATTGAAGAGAAGGTATAGGTTTTAATAGTTGAGAACCTCATGTTGAAAGACAAAGAACATGAAGAGGAAGAATTTAGGGCATCAATGATAGAGTTAGAGCACAAAGAGTCATATGTAAGTTTGAATCTCAATGAAGAAACATCTAGGCATGAAATTCCTTTTTTTTTAGAGGATTGAGGATAAAATCATGGTAATATGAGAATATAGATGTACCAATAGTGTTTTAGGGCATATACTACCCATATGACAGAGGAAAAGAGCAAGGTATGAGTGCACATCAAGTGCTAGTTAATGCAAACAAGTAATGGATGAAGGAAGGTAGAATTATATTTAATAAAGGAAAACATGAGAGCATACATAAAGATAATTTGAATCATGATGGACTAGAAACAAATAAATAATATCCATGGATCATGAATTGGAAGACTAGAAAGAAGAATAGAGAAGTCTATTTGAGTAGACCTTAAATCTTTTCTTGCCAAGGACTATGATGCAAGAGCATCAAGAAAAACAATGTAAAGCTAGTGATGAGTAAGTATTTAGGTTATTATTAAGTTTTTTTTGTCTCATATAATCCCTTATAAGGTTATTGAGTCATTATAAGGGTCTCTAGGTGTCTTTTAGTATCCCTTTGGCATTTTTTGCCAAAATGGGCATTTTGAGTATTTAAATTACACTTATGTGTTTAAGAGTATTTTGAGTAAATGTAAAGAAGTTTCATGTTATAAAATGTTTGTATAAGGTCATAAATGATCCTATGTTGGTGTATTAAAGTGTTTTACATTCATATCATGAGGAAAATAGCATAGACTAAGAGTCTTGAATGAAATTACCATGTCAGGGTAGTTGTCACAAAAGGTAGTTGTCAAGAAAGTAGTTACCCTTATATGTAAAAGGATAATGAAATGTGTTTTTGGTAGGTGGAAGGTGGTAGACTCATGAGAGTATTTAGTTAGAGGTTTTTAGGAGGAATATTTATGGATAATCAAGAATGAATGAAAAAATTAAAGAACTTTGTATTATGTCCATGGTGACAAAGATGACAGTGTAAAAAGAAGGAATCAATGAAAGTTGGAATGTTTGAAATGTATACTTATGTGCCTTATTTTTGATATAATTTTTTTAATTTATTTATGTGATTGAAATCCTTAAATTATTTAGAACATTACTTTGTAATGTAAGTGTAAAGGTTGGTGTCTTATTGGACTGTGATAATATTATGTGTTGTTGCATTAAATTTGAGAAACTAGTGTATAAAGAGCCTATCCAAGTAAGGTGACGTGAGTATGAGGGTGATCTTAGGAGTATAATAATATTTTATTTGTGTTTTTTTCATACATATATGTATTTATTTGATCCCAATAATAACAAGGGTTCAAGTTAAGAATCTGTGAGTGTTGTGTCCACAAGTGATAGTCAAGAAACCTATATGTATGCTCTTAATAATGAATTATATGTATGGATAGATATTTTTGAGGTATTAATATGGTGTATAGGGTAAAAATTATGGAAGATACTCTTTAATGAGTGTTTCAAATCCTAAGGTAATAAAATGTGTACTTAAAACCCTGTATTAGCTTGCTACAAGTAGACTATGTTATATAATACTGTAGAATCCAAGATTAGAATGTGATTAAAAGTTATTAAATAGAATTTAAAGCTTGGAAAAGATGAAAATATGTAAGATAGACATTATCCAAGTCTTTTTAAGGTTTTAAATCAAGAAAATATTCATTAAACCAAATTTGAATCCTCTTGGGTCTATGTAGAATAGGGAAACCCTAGTTTAGGGTTTAAACTAGAAAGTGGAATATCAAAAGCTTCCATCAGTGAAAATTTATGAAATTTGGTCATATGAAATACTAAAATATTTATTAAAGGATTTAAGTGGTTTTGGGATAGTACATACTTGTACAGTAGGTGTATACAATCTTCGTGTATGAAATAGGCCTAAAGGCCTAATTCAATAGAACATCAGTCTAGAAAAATAATCTCCTTAGTGAATGAGGTCATGAAATTATATGATCATTTGAAGGAAGATATAGGGTGATAAAAACAAGGATTATATTCTAAATAATCTTAATGTATTGTTTAAACTTTGGTAATTTCCATAGAAAAAGGTTACTAGGAGGGAGGTTTGAGTGAGGGTTTAAGGAGTGTACAAGGAATTTGAGGTTGTAATAGAGTTAGATTTGATTTTAAACAAGTATTTTAATCCCAAGAGATGTTATCCATGTTTAAATATTATATAAATGAGATCTATATGCAAAATTAAAGTGATTTGGGTCTTGAGAAGCTTATAGCCTAGTGAAATAGTGTTTGATTGCATGAAAGGGAGATAGAAATTAAAAAAATGAAAAGAATGGATGAGTGTGAGGAGTATGGAGGGTCTAAAGGTAGATATAAATAACTCAAAGGATATTTTTAAATAGGATCATGAAAGAGAATGATATCAAACCTAGTGAAGTATTTGGTAAACAAGAAAAGATTGAGAAGATGGGATGTATGAATTGATAGTTGTAGATATCATAGGTATAGAAAGAGCAGAGAATGATGCCTCTCTACATCAATAATTCATACTAAAAAGTATATGAAACACTATCAATAAAATTTTCACTAAAATATTATCCCTTTAACTACAACTATTATTGTTGTTTATTATATCTCAACAATAAGGAGGACTTATCCTTAAGAAGTAGATTCAAGATGGAATCATAAATGTTCATGAAACCATGAATTAATTAAAAAATGGAAAAAATAATGAATGGTTTTGAATTTGGATATGAATAAATATTATGATAGGATTTCCTAAAACTTTGTTAACAAGGTACTAGAGAAGTTTGGCTTTAATATCCAGTTCAAGAATCTGGTCAAGATTTGTATATCCACTCCTATGGTTTCAATCGTAATCAATGGATCACCTAAAGGTTTTTTTCTAGTGAAAGGTTATTTCATCAATGAGATCCACTATCTCCTTTTATTTTTATAATAATGGTATAAGCTATGAGCATAATTTTCTCATAAACCATTATAAATGGCAATATAAAAGAAACAAGACTAGCTTGAGTGATGGATTTATTTCCCATTAATAATTTATTGATGATAATCTAATTCTCACTAAAGCCTCAATGTAGGAATAAAATGATCTTAAAAAAACGTTAAAGGAAAATTAAGAGGCATATGGATAACATATTTATTAGTATAAGAGTTATCTTTCATTCCTTAATACACCTATGATAAGGTAGCACAAAATATCCATAATCCTCAGATGTCAAATAAAGAAGCTCCCCTCAAACTATCTTGGGTTCCCACTCTTATATGGTAAGATGCATTATAATATATGGAACTCTTTGTAAGATGTGTGTGTGTGTGTGCGTGTGTGTGTGTGTGTGTGTGTGCGCGTGTGCGTGTGTGTTCGCGCACGCGCGTGTGTGTGTGTGTGTACATACATACATACATACATACATACATACATACATACATACATACATACATACATACATACATACATACATATATATATATACATACATACATACATACATATATATATATATATATACATATATATACATATATATATACACATACACACACACACACACACACACATATATATACATACATATATATATATATATATATATATATATATATACATATATATATAGTCAAAAATTGGTTGATGGAAAGGATGTTTTCTTAGTAAGGGATGTAAACTTCAATTGATTAAGAGTAAACTTCAAAATATCCTATTTTATCTCATGTATTTATTTAAAATGGCTAGTAATATTATTGATAAAATCAATAAAATTCAAATAATATTTCAATGGATAGGTATGGAAGAAAAACTCAGAGTTTCCCTAATAGGAATGGGATAGAGTTGCCTCCTAAAAGGATATGGAAGTCTAGCCATCCACAAGATAAAGTTGATGAATAAAGCCATTATTTTTAAAATTGGATGGATAGATTTTAAATAAAATAATAAATGGCCATAACTCCTCAAGGACAAATACATAGACAAATGAGATTTGTTAGGTTACTATTGGCTTAATATATTCTATGGCTCCTACTTTTATAAATTTATAGTCAATAGGAGAAATATTGTATAGAAATGAAGTAAATAGAAGATAAGATTAGGAGACTAGGCCTTATTTTGGGAAGACATATGGATAATGAATTCTCATCTTATATATAAAATCCTTAGGGAAAAAATCTAAGAACCTATGAGAAGAAAGTTTGGAGAAAGAGTAGCAGATTAATATGAAGAGAATGGTATAGATAAATTTTGGGAATGCATTACCTTAGATATTACAAATCAAGAATAAAGTGACATTCTTTCCAAACTTAATGATATTTTTAAGGTATCTAATATCAACCAAGTTATTAGGGAAGATAAAATAATTTATGCTCACTCTTTGGATGGACTACAATGTTAAATCAGATTATGTGATAGCTTTGGAAGTAGTTCTAGATAGTATTACTTAGAAAAAATTATTGGAAAGGACCTAATATCAAATATTAATTTCTTCTTATGGCTAGTGATGAAAAATAATATCCTCAAAATTGATAATTTAATTAATATAGGTCTTCCAATATTGAATATATGTGTTTTTTTTGAGAAAAATGGGGAGACAATTGTCCATATGCATTTAGAATGCCCCTTTGCTTACGAGCTTCTAAGATCCATTCTTACTAAGTTTGAAGCGAACTGGGTTCAATCCTAGTCAATCTTAGAAGTTTGTTTTCAATGGACATCACCCTTTTATAGTGACTTCTTGGAAAAAATATGGAGTTCAATCCTACCCTATGTATTTTTGGGGTTGTGGACAGAAAGGAATCAAAGGATATTTCATTATAAGAACAGAAATAGTTAGAATTTGGTCTCTAGAATAGTGAACTCTTTAATGGAAAAAATTTCAATAATTAAATCCAAGGAAAAAATGAAATAATAAATAATGTGAGCTAAATATAGTTGCAAACTAGAATATATATTTTGAGGGTAGAACTAGAATAGACCCTAATAAAGATGCAAGAAAGATAGTCAAGTAGCTAACCCTTTCTCCAGGATGGATAAATTTAAATTTTGATGGGGCTTCTAAGGGAAACCCAAATAAGGTATGAGGAGGTAGAACTATAAGAAACAATAGAGTTTATTATTGCATATGTTGTAAATTTGGGTGCACAAACTAATAATTTGGTATAAGATAAAGTATACCTTTGGGGCCTTAAATTGGTTAAATATTTTGGCATAACCCATATAGTTATGGAAATATATTATATGAATATCATTAACTATCTAACCAATAAACATATGCCGAGTTGGAGAATTAAAATAATAGTGGATGATATTATTTATATCATTTCATATTTTGAATGGATTCTTAAATATCATGTCGATAAAGAAGGAAACAAGGTTGTTGACTAGTTTTAAAACAAAGGTGTCATTTATCATAACCTTGTTAAGTGGCTTAATGACCAAGACTTCCCAAATCATATATATCATCATATATAAAATGAATTCATCAGGTATGTCCTTGAGGTGTAGTGTTAGTACCAAGAATTTAGTTTTGGGGTATATTTAGTCACTAAGGACAACATCATTAATAATAAAGGTCATCAGAGTAGAATTTTAAGCTTTAGATTCATGAAGACCAAATATTTTGGCACATCTTCCAACAATCATAGATATACCTTTTCCTTTAAGGTCATTTTGAAGGTTTTAATTACCCATAGGGAGCTATCATTGATGCCAAAGCATTCATCCACTACGGATTTTTAGAATTGTGATTTTTTTATGATGCCACTAATGAAGAGAGAAGACTTATCAAATAGATATATAATTTCATATTTGATCATATCACCATTAGGAATTCTATATATTTTTTATCATTTTATGGAGGTGAATATTTGATCTCAATTATGTGTACATTAGTATTTTTAGGCCTTGTGAAGGTTGTATAGGTTTTTCATTATCAATATTTTTGTGGGGATCTTATACAACTTTTAATTCTTGTATGATAATTTTTATATGATATGGGGATGTATGCATAATATCCATTAATGTGATCTTATAAATCATATTTTTGAGTTCCTTTAAGAAATTCTATTATCCAATTTCTTGGTAAGTACCATAGTAATAGTTTTATTACAAATTAGAGAATGTTTTTAGTAGTTTTTATAGGTGGATGTTGTTATTTGGGTTTAGTTTACATTGGTGGAATATGTTTGTTTTTAGATTCAATTATGCTACTATTTTTTATGGTTTTTTAGTTGTTGATATAAATAAGTATCCATTTAAAATACTACCCACACTTTATTCACAACATAAGAAGGTCTCCTTAGTTTGGAAATTAATCCATGCATATATGAATACACTTTCCCTTTGTGCACTTATGCATCTTGTGTATAATAAAATTTGGATTTATTCATGTTAGATCCCTTATATACATACGTAAGTATTGTGAAACTTCTATGCATATCCCCTTTCACCTTATAGAAAAATTATGTGCCATTGCATTTCCACACAAAGATTCACTTATATATAGAGGCTCTTATTCATAAAAAATACTTTTGACATATCATGCACCATGCTCCATATGGCTTTCCAAGTGGCACTTAGCAGTTGTATGACATGTCTAGGAATCCATTAAAGTAACTATCCAACTAAGCTAGTCAACCAATACACACAAAGAAGGATTTCAACCATCATGAAATAATAATATGGAATGATTTATAATTTTTATCTTTGATAGCATCTGTAGTTGTAACTACCTTATTGTATTTTGTGTATAAATATGTAACATATGCATCTAACCTAGGGTTGATGACATACATATTTGTAGTGATTAAAAACAAGCCTTGAGTATTTAATCATCCTCATACACATATATATTGACACCTCTACTCTAGCAAAATAAGAGGAAGGGGGTCCCCTTTTGATCATAGGAACCTGTGTTCCCATCTTTATTATAGGATTTTACATCCCTATACTTTTCCATAGTCATTCATTTTAAAGTATAAGTTTTATTTCCTTCAAGTATTATAATTTTACTTTACTTATATGTGTTTTGATTTAAATTATGTAATTTAACATGACACACACTCTCCATAACCTCAAAACATACCTATAAATGCAAGGTTTCCCCTTACACATAAGGTTCTAGGACTTGTAACATGGATCATTGGTATCATAGCATAGTTCCTTTTCTATTTATGTAAACATAAGAGTGTAATATGAGAATAAAGGATTACTAGTCAATTCTATTTCAGCCTACATAGAATAACACTAAAAATAATAATATGGATGATGCCCAGAAGTAACTTGAAATATCCCTAGATGTCCAAAATCCCATTATAAATGCCTTGAAAGCACATCACATTGAATTATATAGAAATGTGTGAAAATTGATGATGCAACTCAAACTAATGCCTTCTTACTCTCTCTCTTACAACACACTTAACAATAATTTTAACAAAATATTATCATATCCTCAAATATTCAAACCATATTTTTTTGAATAATCAAGATATAAACTATTTTCCAATGGTTCCTTACTTAAATGAAACTTGCATTCATATTACAACTCTCTTATCTCAGCATTCATAATCACATATAATAATAACATGCACCTTACTATATGACATCTATGGAGAAGCTAAATAGGTCCATGCAAGTTTTAAAACAACTTATTATATATTATTTTAGGGTTTCTAGTTTATCTTCCCAAGCTTAGTAACAAAATCCAAAATTGAAGCTTGATTATAAGACAAGCTACCCCTTATCTTGATTTGGGTAAATTAGGGTAAAATCAATACTTTAATATACTTCAATCAAGATAAGATGATCTATTATTCCTTAAAATTCCTCTTGGAAGATCCATTTTATTCATAAGGGCTCACATAAGGTCTAACTATGGGTAAGGTTAATCATAACTATACTCAAAACAAACATTTGAAACGTAACTAATTCATTTTTAAAATAATAACTATTCAGAAATTAAGTACAATATTTTCATACAAAATCCATACTATAATGTTCAATTAAATTTTCAAATATATCAAAAATAATTTGTTTAATAGTTCCATTAACTACCTCAATATGGCCCAATAAGATTTATTCCAATAATAATCAACATGAGCATAGGTTGGAATTTAAATTAAAATTTACAATTCATATAGCCTAATTACATAAACTTTATCAATTCTTCAAAATATATCTTTGTAAGTTAAATAATCACTAATTTAGTGGTTTTATATCTCATGATTCAGGGTGCCATATTCTGACTGGATATAAATATTGTAATGCTTGAATTCTAAAATTATAGTTCACTTAAGAGAGCCAAATGATAATTAAGTGATTACAACCATAAATAATCTAGATGTAATTGGTTTATTTACCATGATAGAACATCTATTTTAATTCTTAATATCAACTAGGATGATTAAATTGTTCTTATTTATTTATTTATCCTATTATTAAATTAAATTCATACCAATGAAAACTAATTTAAACCCTTCATTGTATTGCATTCACATTATAATACTATTCATTTACATAATCACTACTACTCTAGCTTAGAATAGGGTTAGATTAATGTGATAATATTTAAACCAAATGCACTATATCATCAAATGAATCTAAAAAAATCAATTTTGAATAACTCAAATGGAGATTAATTCATTGATATTTGATAAGGTCAAAGATTCAAAATTAAACCATAGTAAATATAATTCATTAATATATTTAATTATTCATAAATAATAGTATACAGAGTTTTACAATTCAACCTATATTAACTAGATATCTTCAATAGAGTCATCAAGATACATATTAATACAGTTAATAGAGATCAAACGTATGTTTTTTCTCTTAGTCCTTTTTAAAATTGATTTTCTTAGTTAGGATTAGGAAAAAAGTATTGATGTTATGATCTTCATAGCTTTACTAGGTATAAATACAATTATTTTATCTAAGTTAGCATTTCTATTTCTAGTTTAATATTAATAAGAACAAACTCTAATGTTTATTTTACCATAATGAAATAAGAAAGATCTTCTAAATAAAAAATTCACAATGTTCATACTATACCCATAATAGGGGAAATTGATTAAAATACATCTCCACACTTGTTCCATACTAATAACTTGTTGTTCCCCAACACACACACCCCATTTTATGAAATTCATGGGGACCCACTATGACTTGAAGATTTTATTCAAGGTCCTTTAAGCCTTACACATTCATGACTCTATTTTTAATTTAAAAAATTTGAAGGTTTTTCATAAATTCTACATTTATATTAAGTTTAAATTATGAAATTCAAAGCTTAAATGATTATTTTAATCCATCTAAAACATTGGATTTTCATATTTTTCATGGTTTATTTGGACTAACGGCACTAATGTCATTCATTATAGTTTCCTAAATTTTATGTACTCATAAGATTATTGGAAAAGATAAATCAAATTTATTTCAATTAGGGACTTGTATTTATTCACTAAAGGCTTGATTGGTGGTATCTTTATGTTATTCAAAACCTATATCCCTTTACAAAAGTTTCTAAGTGTCCAAAGTGTTCAATCCCTGAGAGCATGCCACATGGTTTTTTTTCATTACATGGAACCCTAGAAGCTTTGAAATTAAATTTAATGTTCTAATGGTTCTAAGCTCTCATGGTCCCAAAGGCTTGACAGGTGGTATAATTTTATTAACCTAGAACTATGAAAGGTTTACATAAATCTAATGGCCCTAAGACCCCAAAATTTAATACCTTCAAGATTCTAAGCTTTAATAAGATGATAAGTGGCATAATTATATTGGTTTAAAGATTCAAAGAATAAATACTCAATCAATGATCTAATGGTCCTATGGCTTCGAGTCTCTGTGCTCCCAAGGTACCAAGATCATGCTACTTGTCACCATCCCATTACACAAAATAATTACATTGATGAACATAATCCAAAAGGCTCAAACACCCATGCTTCTAAGCCCTTGAGTCCCTGTAGGATTGAGGTTTCCCCATGTGGTATAATTACATTAAATCATCACCTCAAAATATATAAAATGAATATGAAAATCTAAAGTCCCAAGTGAAAATTAGACAAGTGTCACAATCTGAGAGACTTTGGCCCAAAGTATATATAAATGATTTTAACAAAAGGTTAAATAAGTGGATAGGTGATAATTTTATAGTTGTCTATAACATAGTGGAAACATAAATTTAACAAATAGTTGTCATTTGGTATGTAATTAAAAATGCCAAAGTTGACTAACACATTAAAATTAAAACATGAATGAAATTAAAATTCATTAGTTGAATTTTAAGACACATGAATTAGAAATTCATGATGTATAATTAAAACAATATATGCAAAATATAAGTGAAAGGAAAGTCACTTTAACATCAATATTCGAGTAAACATTATGATTTTGAGCTCTCTTATGACCACAAGCCCTATTTTTCTAGCGAATGTGCAAAGAATTTTCATACATGTAGCAAATGAACTATAAATCTTAAAATCAATGAAATGGTTTCCTCTTCAAAATTATTACATCTCTAGGCCTCCTCTACACACTCTTATGTGATACATATAGAATATATGGATTCAATATTTGATAAAAGTGCCTTCGAGTTCAAATTCCCATTTCACTAGGCATTCTAGAATGTAGTAGACTTTATGGTTTCTTACTCTACACAAAGTTAGTTGTTTGAGGATGAAATGAAATAAATTGATGACTTACTCCCTCTCAAAACTACAAGACTTCATCAAGTAGTGGTAATACCTAAGGTAATGCCTTGTATTGATATGCTTTGATATTTTATTTTAATGAAACTTGTGTTGAATATTACCTACACATCAGAGATGAAAGAGAGTAATTGCATATATCTCTATAAGGACATTCAAAAGGTGTCTTAGGTTGTCATTAATTGAGATTGCTTATAACCAAGACTTGGCCAATTCATGGCTCTAACACAACACAGTAGATGGTAAGCTCAAGAAATGGATAATAAAATTCCAAATATTAATTCCCAATGGATCCCTCTTGTCCAATGGGATTATCAAATTCATACTAGGGATTAGGATAGCCATGGCTCTCTTAAACAAACTATATGGCTTCCCTAGTATCACCTATGTGCAACTAGAATGGGTCCCTCTTTTGGACATTATGTTGACATTAAACAATATTATTGCCTGAGGGTAAGTTATCTCTTCTACATTAATAACATAGATGTATCAACCTAAACATAGGTCGTAAAAGAGAACTTTTATATGATGTCTTATTTACTAGATGTAGTCCTCAGTATATTCCATAAGGTAAATGAAGAGTTGTGGCTACCATAAACTAAATATATTGAGACTAAAATATGTGAAGACTATTCTTCATGTTTATTTATATATTTAGAGATAAAATTAAGATGATTTGTGTATAGGTTTACCCTTCGGTGTACCAAATGATTCATGGCACCTAGATGCCTATGTTGTCAGAAAAATTGAGGAAAACCATTGATAAATTGGGAGACTATTGATCTTACCCTAATGTCATAGTTATCAAAAATTTAAAAACAAGGGCATATCCTTTGATGATACCGTGTCAAGTTCTTAATAATGATCTAGAGTAGGTTATTATTTACCAAATATATAATAACATCAACAAGGAGATAGGTCAAAATAATTTGGCCTATTACTTTAAAACTCCTCTAGATATTGGAAAACTTTAGTATGTAATGACATCCCAATTAAATCAAGTGAGGTCTATTAGAATCCACTATAATCTTGATGAGGCCTAGTTCAGAGAGTGTAACCCTCAAAATAAAATTAGAAATTATCTTTAACTCTTGATAGAAAATAAAAAAGTGAATGCCATCTATGGTCACCAATGATATGAGCATAATGCCATTTTATTAAATGTATTTTATGACTTTGAGGTATGGATAAGAATCAAAACTCAACATACGTATATGATGGTAACTAAGGGCATCCAATATAATCCTAATATTACTAAGGAATAGGGCAATCAAATGGTATAATAGGCTTAAAAGGTATGGAGCCATTAGTGGCCCCCAATTCAACCACATGATTCAGTATGGCCAAGCCAACCCCCCCTCTCCTCTCAAAGAAGAGGCATATCCATAAAAGGGGGGTCAAGAAACCAAAGGGAGAGGGACCTCTAGATAAGAAAATATTCTAAACAATCTCTTTGGTCCCAAGCTAGCTCTTACTCATTCAGCCCTCATACTGCACATGTGGTCACAACCATTGTAGTGGATATAGTTTTACCTCCACAAGATAGGTAGAGGAACACATTTATTATGACACCTCTACCACCTCTTACAATTAATACACATATTAGTATTATAGAGTTTCTACAATCTTCTTTCTCATCTATTTCATTTCCCCATCCATCTCCTCAACTAGTTCCAAGTCCTTGTACTCCCCCTTCTAATTTTGTTATTACATCTTCCATTACATAACCACCACCTACAGTAGTAGTTCCTACTATTATGGTTCCCTCAATTAGTTCATAAACCTACTCAGTTCTTAATCCTCTCATAACTATATACTAAAGGAGATCCAAATTTCTTCCAAACCCTTTCACAACTCAAAAATTTAAGGAGAGACCATATTTTGGTTTGACTACCATAGTGGAATCCCCTACTAAGGAGGAAGCAAAGGAATAAGATTGAGAACATGTGATATTCATGGTAGACTATGACATAGATGAGGAAGATAATGCAGCATCTATGACAAAAATAGAATAGAAGATGGGTTAGGAGAAAGCTAAGGGTGAATAAGATAAAGAGGTTAAGTTGGAAAAGGTCAAATACTTGAGCTTGGTAAGTCTGTAGGAAGAATAAATCCTAGCTGGTGCACTAGACCATCTAATCCTCATAGTGGAACAAATACAAAAGATAAGTGAGGTGGTTTATTCTTTAGTTTCCTCTATTTAAATTATAGGTACTTCAAAAACATCTAGTTCTTTTGATTCATCTATTCTTTCAACATCTATCCAAATAAAGAATCCCAATAAGGCAATATGTTTTGAGAACTCGATAACTATTTCTATTTTCCATCCCAAAATGCCACCAGCCCTAGGGAAACCTTTAACTCAGTTATAACTGCTTATTCCAAAAACATCCCCTATATAATCATCTACATTATTAATTTAAAATACTCATGGCTTGACCAAATTCATAGCTAAGGTTAATCCACTGAGGGAACCCTCACTATGGCAAAGGATTTTATACCCTCCATTATAATTTCCCATTCAGATGAGTGTTCCATTATCAAATCCTAAATTAACTCTCCTAGTAATAATTCCTCTTATGAAACCTCCACCCTTTACCTCAAAAGACCCCAGTCCCTCAAAAGAATAAGGGGAACTTATTATTCTTGAATGGGTTAGAGAGATGCATGGGAAGCAAGATTAGAGGCAAAATTTAGTTATTACTCAATTACTTATAGTCTCTAACAAATTTGATAGGCAAAGAGACACAATAAATAGGGTGAGGAAGATTAATTTATTAAATGTTAAGACAAGGGAAGAAATTTAATTTGATCAAAGATAAAATATATTCCCTTTAGCTAAAAAAGCTAAAAAGAATCCAGGAGATCCTAATGAATATACAAAATATTTGTATAGTTTTTTGGATTCTACCATGAAATAAATAAAGGAGATATATAAGAGTAAATATGTGTCAAAATAGAGGTTATTTTAGAGTTAAATCATACATGCCCATCAAGATATTGTTGAAAGTGATCAAAGTGCATCTATCAAGTTGTATGCAATTTTGAGTAGTATTCAAGTTTCCAGTGGTGAAGGCCAATAAAAAAAGATTAAGGTGCTTAGATTATGGAACCAATTTAAAGAGAAAAATAAGAGGCTTACCCTTTTGATCCAGTGTTTCAGGAGAAATGATTTTTATTAGTTAAATTTAATGTTTAGTCAAGATGCAGCCTGGGCCTTAAATTATGTGATTACTAAAAAGGATGCTACTCTTACATGGCATAATCATATGAAAGCTCTATTAACACATTTATTAAACCATGAAAAATAAGACTTAGGAATATTTAATGATATGAGGGTCATTGAAGTGATAACCTCTATAGGAGAACTAGTCAATAGGCCAATTTTTGAGACCCTTCTTAAAATAATGGCAAATAACTTTAAGGAGGTTGAAGGCATAGTATCTAAAAGCAAAGATCAAATTTTATAAGTGATAATTTTTTATAAGGATAGAGTGATGAAAGCATAAGACCTAGGATTTGAGTTCAAGATCTCAAAATTGGAACACACATGGTTGATGGATGAAACCATGAAAGATTTTCAAGCCTTTTTTCTTAATTTTGATATTATTAATAGGAAGTTTGAAGTTTCACATGGGTTTTTTGAAGAACTTAAGGCTAAGTATGGATATTTAGGATTATTTCCCAACACTCAACTAGTTTTTAGTGACACCAATTCAAATTAGACTTCCCAATTTCTTGTATATGCAATCATGCATACTCCAAGTGGGTACATCTTGATCCCACAAGGAAAAATAGTGGCTACTTGAATTCTTCCAGTTGTCACTCTATCATCTTATTTGACTAGAGGTGCCACATCAACACCTTGATAAATATAAATATGTACTTGAATTTTTAAGTTAAGTAAAAATTTTGGTTCTAAATTTATGTTGTGTTTATATATTATATTTTTACTTGTAAAATTATATTCTAGGTTGACTACTATACATGCATCCTTTGCATGAGATTTCGACGTAATTCCTTTTTTTATAAATGTATTTTTAGACTTTACTTGATATATGAGGCCTCCCCCATCCCAATTTGTTTATACTTGTATCATCCTATTCTAAAAAGAGAAGAATTTTGGTACTTAAGATTAATAGGAAATTTTGATAAGTTTTATAACTTTAGTCTTGATGTGTGAATTGGGTTTTGATTCCTATCCATATTGTGGATTGTGTAGAAAGTTATATCATTTTATTTTCTTAGTATTTTGGTCGCGTATGATTCATCTCTTTTATATACATTTATCCATATTGATTTTTCATTTATCTGAATACCTTTTTTATATAAATCACAATCCCCCTTGTAGATGATACTACAATCTAACAAACATGGCAAAATTTGATTTTACGTGTTTAAGTTTGGTATATTTTGGTTCCCTTAAATTATAACTATGTTTTATTTTTTGTTTTATAAATTATATTGCATCAAATATTTGTCTATGATTCCTTCACCAACCTCTAGTTCAAGTTATAGTCTAGAAAAGTTTCATCTGGTGTGGTCTACAAGCCTCCTTTTCTACCCTACCTTTCCCTCTTTTGAGATTCTTATGAAGTCCTATCCACCTTAGGTTAGAACCATCATCATTCTACCCATCTCAAATATATTTATATTCACTCATAGCCAACCCATTCATGGTAAATAAACTGCCTCACTCATCACTATTCCATTAACATGTTTAAAAAACCCAATACCCAATGACTCATGCCTTGGAGTGAATAATTTTCACTGATCTTAAAATGTTAGAGGCGACCTTGTAAAAATTTTATAGGGGGTGCATAAAAACCACATCAATAGTAAATTAATATGGAGCTATGAGGGATTGAACCTTAACCTTTTTTTATTTTAAATAAATCACTTGAGTTACACTATAAACACCCAAAAGATTAACAATATCAACCTCATAATAATTTGTTATTCCCACCTTTGTAAATCCATAGAAAATATAGGTCTGATAAAAGAGTTAGGAGATAAAACTGGGCACAATAATTCTCTCTAGGTATACAACCCCATCTTTCATTACTCCTGATGGCTTAAACCTAGCTCCAACTCAGATTCTACCCTGGCTAACTGGCTCTACCCAGAAACCCTAACAAATATCTTCCTTTTTTTTTCCCTCAAGAAGGACTACTAAATAACATAATGGGAGATTAAAATTGTATTTATCATATCAGTTTTATTTATTAATTACTTTCTCCATATGAATTTTATTAAAATTCCCTTCTTCCTTATTTTATTTCTAAAAAAAAAATTATTAGAAGTTCAACTTGGGAAAGTTGCTCTCATTATTCATCAATAATTGATATAAATGTTATATTATTAGTCTAAGGCTCGATATATTGGTCCTTCCCATTATATTAAGTTTGTTGAATTATTTGAGGTTGGGATATCTTCTAAATTTGAGGCTCTAGAGGGAGAAACTAGGGATCAAACCTATGAAACATATAAAATCATTACCATTTAGAGTCCAACTTCAAAAATTCCTCATGACAAGAAAGGTACATCCAATATAGATGAGGATTCCACCATTATGGATTTAATTATTTATTTAGGTGGTTTTAATCCATGGATATATCATCAAATACAATCATGATAACATCAAATTATAAGACCATAATACTAGGAAGAAATAAATATTTTTAGATAACCAAGACAAATCTAAACATTTGGTTGATTTAAAAGATAAGAAGAGAATTATTGATTCTATTTAGGATAATTATTAGGCTATGATCAATTCCCTTATCAATTATGTTTATCTAAAAAAATTATCATGAAATGGATTGTGAAGATGATGAGAAACTCAAATAAATTATCAATCAAATCCAAAGGCAAATTAATGGTGGAAACTAATCCGAGCAATAATTCAGATGACAATTCGGGTGATGGGTCCATCTCAATTGATGGTAGAACTTCTGGGAGCCATACCTTTTCCACCATAGCTCCAATTGACTCGATGTTTGAATTGTTGGACAACTAATAATGAGGGTAACATCGTGACATGACATGAGCTTCACTCAATGAAGTTTGACCCCCTAAAACCCAATGGAAGTGTCCCAAATTCCAATTTTAGTAGTGCAGTCTAAAAATAGTAAGTTTTTAAAAATAGTAATTCCTCAAATTTTGTATTATTGTAAATTGTGGAAGTCAAACCAATTCATCCCCCTCGAGATTGGTGACCTTCCACATCCTCCCCACACCCTCAAAACATATATAAATGAAGATGTAACCTTAAATGGAAATTAGACATCTCTTCTCAGAGATAAGTATATGTTTGGATCTGCAAATTTAATCAATAAAACATCTCTTCTCAGAGATAACATTATTTGAATTGTTTTGTTCTTGTTTCTTGAATTATCTTTCAACCAAAGCTTTTTGAGTTTTGGATCAATGGTATCAGATTAGTTTGTCATTATAGTGTATGATCCCAAGAACAAGGTCATATTACAGGAAGCTTGGGTGGAAAATAGAATCAGCAGACTATCCACCTATTCATGCACGAGGAGTCAAAATTTCCCATTGAGATTTGTTGTAGAATTTGAGTGAATTGTTGTAGCATCTTCACTTGCTATTGTTGGAGGGCTTCATTCACCATTTCTTTAAGAGGATTAGATGTCTTGGTGTTGTCTGTTGATTCTATTTTCCACGCACACATCCTTTCAGTGCCCCAACACCCTTCAAGGTTTAGGTGAATTTTGATATCCCTACATTTGAAGGCAAAATCAATGTTGATGTAGTATAAAATTGGTTGGATCAATTATCTTCTTATTTTTCTATAAATAAATTCACTGATAAAGAGAAGATCAATTTTTCTCTTTTGAAAGCATCATTCCCTGTCAAAAATTGGTGGGAAGTGTACAAAAAGAGATTTAGTGTAGATGATATTGGCCTTGAGATAGAACCTACTTGGGATGATTTCATAGAAGATGTGAAGGAAGAATACTAGCCCATTGGAGCATATGATGATCTGTATATAGAGTGGCAACAACTTCACCAAGGTAAGGAACAATCTATTCAAGATTACACTGATATTTTTTATTCTCTATCTGCAAGATTGGGCATCCAAGAAAGTGAGAAACATAAGGTTCTAAAATATCATGGCAAACTAGAATGGTACATATGAGGAGAAATAGAACTCTTCAATTTGAAAACCCTTGGTGAGGTGTATAAGTTTGTAGTGAAGATTGAGCAGAAGCATGGAAGAATGAATATGAAGAATCAGCCTTCAAAATGGAGAAGTGACAAAGAAGGTCAAACACGAGGCCAAAATTAGAAGAAAAAGGAAGGAAAGGTTGGGAAATGGTGTGATTATCACAAATCTAGAACTCACTCCAAATAAGAATGTCGAGCAATCAAGTCCCTACTTTTTGAGTCACAATCCTCAACATTTACTACTCTGCCTCATACAGACCCTACAGTTGAAGAGGTTGAATAAGATATTATAGATGTTGAGCTTGAATCCATTGTTGCTTCATCACAGACCCATGAGGAGAGGCTAGATGACAAGGAAAGGTTATTTCACTCTAATTATGGGTGAAAGGTAAGCATCTACATGTCACTCTTGATAGTGGAAGTCAAATCAATTTAATCTCTACTAATGTTATGAAAAGACTAAATCTATCCATGAAGCCTCACCCAAATCCATATAGTATTGGATGGTTGAGTCCAAGGAGAAACCTCTGTGTTACCCACCAATGTCTTCTCTCATATGCAATAAAACCCTTTCAAGATGAGGTCTTATGTGATGTGGTCAATCTAGATGTTTGTGATGTAATCTTTCGCCAGCCATTCATGTATGACTGACATGGCATATATGAATCAAGAACACTAAGGATTACTCTCACTCTTGGAACATGATGCTACAGGGTACCAGAGGTACCACCTTCTACACTGTCTCTCTGATTAGTGCCAAGAAATTTTCTCTCATTGTGGTCAAGCCACAAGAATCCAAAAGGGTTGATGTTACATCCCTGAATACACAAACAACACAACAATATAAGCAAATAGATACCAAGCTGAAGAAGTTCATAGCCTTTCATCCATAGACTGATGGTTAGAAAGAAATGGTGAACAATCAGGCCCTACATAGTTCCATAAATCACAATCCCTTTCAAGTATGCATCGCGAATCAAATAAAAGTACAACTACCACACTTGATGACAAATATTAATTCAATGGGGACCATTACTTTTGAAGGAGAGAGGAATGATCTGGGTAATAATTTAAATGACAATTTGGGTGATGGGTCCACCTCAATTGATGGCAGAACTTTTGGGAGACAACTTTTGCACTATAGCTCCAATTGACTCGCTGTTTGAACCATTAGAAAGCTAATAATGAGAGGAATGTCATGAGATGACATGATCTATACTCAATGAAGTTTGACCCCATAAAACCCAATGAAAGTGTCCCAAATTTCAATTTTAGTAGTCCAGTCTAAAAATAGTAAGTTTCTAAAAATAGTAATTTCTTAAATTCTATATTGTTGTAAATCATGGAAGTCAAACCAATTCATCTCCCTCGAGATTGGTGACCTTCCACATCCTCCCCACACCTTCAAAACATGTATAAATGAATATGTAACCTGAAATGTAAATTAGACATCTCTTCTTAGAGATAAGCATATGTTTGGATCTTCAAATTTGATCAATAAAACTTCTCTTCTCAGAGATAATATTATTTGAATTGTTTTGTTCTTGTTTCTTGAATTATCTTTCAACTAAAGCTTTTTGAGTTTTGTATCAGTGGTATCAGAGTAGTTTGTCTTTAGAGTGTATGATCCTAAGAATGAGGTTAGATTACAGGTAGCTTGGGTGGAAAATAGAATCAGCAGATTATCCACCTATTCACTCCAAATGACTTCAAATGGCAGACAACATCGAGACATCCAATCCTTTCAAAGAAATGGTGAATGAAGCCCTCTAACAATAGCAAGCATAGATGCTACAATAATTCACTCAAATTCTACAATAAATCTTGATGGGAAATTCTAAATCCTCATCCACACCCACACATCCTTTCAGTGCCCCAACACCCTTAAGGTTTTAGGTGAATTTTGATATCCCTACATTTGAAGGCAAAATCAATGCTGATGTAGTAGAAAATTGTCTGGATCAATTATCTTCTTATTTTTATATAAATAAATTCATTGATAAAGAGAAGTTCACTTTTGCTCTTTTGTAAGCATCATTGCCTGTCAAAAGTTGGTGGGAAGTGTACAAAAAGAGATTTAGTGTAGATGATATTGGCCTTGAGATAGAACCTACTTGGGATGATTTCATAGAAGCTGTGAAGGAAGAATACTACCCCATTGGAGCATATGATGATCTGTATATAGAGTGTCAACAACTTTACCAAGGTAAAGAACAATCTATTCAAGATTACACTAATATTTTGGGCATCCAAGAAAGTGAGAAACATATTGTGGACTACAATGGTACATATAGGGAGAAATAGAACTCTTCAATTTGGAAACCCTTGGTGAGGCATACAAGTTCACAGTGAAGATTTAGCAGAAGCATGGAAGAATGAATATGAAGAATCAGCCTTCAAAATAGAGAAGTGACAAAGAAGGTCAAACATGAGGCCAAAATTGGAAGCAAAAGCAAGGAAAGGCTAGGAAATAGTGTGATTATCACAAATCTCGAACTCACTCTAAAGAAGAAGGTCAAACCATCAAGTCACTACTTTCTGAGTCACAATCCTCAACATCTACTAATCTACCTCATACAGACCCTACAGTTGAAGAGGTTGAAGAAAAGATTATAGATGTTGAGCCTGATGCCATTTTTGCTTCATCACAAACCCATGAGGAGAGGCTAGATGACAAGGAAAGGTCATTTCACTCTAGGTTATGGGTGAAAGGTCAGCCTCTGCAATTCATTCTTGATAGTGGAAGTCAAAAGAATTTAATCTCTACTAATGTTGTGAAAAGCCTAAATCTATCCATGAAGCCTCACCCAAAGCTATACAGTATTGGATGGTTGAGTCTAGGGAGAAACCTCTGTGTCACCCACCAATCTCTTCTCTCATATGCAATAAAACCCTTCCAAGATGAGGTCTTATGTGATGTGGTCAATCTAGATGTTTTTTATGTTCTCTTTGGTCAGCCATTCATGTATGATCGACATGGCATATATGAATCAAGAACTCAAAGGATTACTCTCACTCTTGGAACACGGTGCTACAGGGTACCAAAAGGACCACCTTCTACATCTGTCTCTTTGATTAGTGCCAAGAAATTTGTTCTTATGGTGGTCAAGCCACAAGAATCCAAAAGGGTTGATGTTGCAACCCTAACTACACAAACAACATAATAATAGAAGAAAATATATACCAAGCTAAATAAGTTCACAGCCTTCCATCCACAGACTAATGGTTAGACAGAAATGGTGAACAATCAGGCCCTGCACAGTTCCATAAATCACAGCCCCTTTCAAGTATGCATCTGGGAAAAAATCAAAGTACAACTACCACACTTGGTGAAAAATCTTGATGCAATGGGGACCGTTACTTCTCAAGGAGGGAGGAATGATCTGGGCAACAATTCAGATGACAATTCGGGTGATGGGTCCACCTCAATTGATGGCAGAACTTCTAGGAGCCATAATTTTTACACCGTAGCTCCAATTGACTCACCGTTTGAACCGTTGGAAAGATAAAAATGAGTATAACGTCATGAGATGGAATGAGCTTTGCTTAATGAAGTTTTAACTAATAAAACCCAATGGAAGTGTCCCAAATTTCAATTTTAGTAGTGCAGTCTAAAAATAGTAAGTTTTTAAAAATAGTAATTCCTTGAATTCTATATTGTTGTAAATCATGGAAGTTAAACCAATTCATCTCCCTCAATATTGGTGACCTTCCACATCCTCCCCACACCTTCAAAAATGTATAAATGAAGATGTAACCTAAAATGGAAATTAGACATCTCTTCTCAAAGATAAGCATATGGTTGGATCTGCAAATTTGATCAATAAAACATCTCTTCTTAGAGATAACATTATTTAAATTATTTTATTCTTATTTCTTGAATTATATTTCAAACAAAGCTTTTTGATTTTTGGATCAGTGGTATCAGAGTGGTTTATCTTTAGAGTGTATGATCCCAAGAATGAGATCAGATTACAAGAAGCTTGGGTCGAAAATAGAATCAGCAGACTATCCACCTATTCGCTCCAAATGACTTCAAATGGCAGACAACACTGAGACATCCAATCCTTTCAAGGAAATGGTGAATGAAGCCCTCCAAAAATAGAAATCATAGATGCTACAATAATTCTCTCAAATTCTACAATAAATCTCGATGGAAAATTTTGACTTCTCATCTACACCCACACATCCTTTCAATGCCCCAACACCCTTCAAGGTTTAGGTGAATTTTGATATCCCTACATTTGAAGGCAAAATCAATGCTGATGTAGTAGAAAATTGGTTGGATCAATTATCTTCTTATTTTTTTGTAAATAATTCATCTATAAATAAAAAATCACTTTTGCTCTTTTGAAAGCATCATTGCCTGTCAAAAATTGGTGGGAAGTGTACAAAAAGAGATTCAGTGCAGATGATATTGGCCTTGAGATAGAACCTACTTGGGATGATTTCATAGAAGTTGTGAAGGAAGAAACTACCCTACTGGAGCATATGATGATCTGTATATAGAGTGGCAACAACTTCTCCAAGGTAAGGAATAATCTGTTAAAGATTACACTGATATTTTTCATTCTCTATCTACAAAATTGGGCATCCAAGAAAGTGAGAAACATAAGGTTCTCAAATATCATGGTAGACTATAATGGTACATACGTGGAGAAATGGAACTCTTAAATTTAGAAAACCTTGGTGAGGCATACAAGTTCATAGCGAAAATTGAGTAGAAGCATGGAAGAATGAATATGAAGAATTAGCCTTCAAAATGGAGAATCACAAAGAAGGTCAAACACGAGGCCAAAATTGGAAGCAAAAGGAAGGAAAGGTTGGGAAATGGTGTGATTATCACAAATTTGGAACTCACTCCAAAGAAGAATGTTGAGCCATCAAGTCCCTGCTTTCTGAGTCACAATCTTCAACATCTACTACTCTACCTCATACAGACCCTGAAGTTGAAGAGGTTGAAGAAAAGATTATAGATGTTGATCCTGAAGCCATTGTTGCTTCATCACATACCCATGAGGAGAGGCTAGATGACAAGGAAAGGTTGTTTCACTCTAATTTATGGGTGAAAGGTAAGCCTCTGCATTTCATTCTTAATAGTGGAAGTCAAAAGAATTTAATACCTGCTAATGTTGTGAAAAGCCTAAATCTATCCATGAAGTGTCACCTAAAGCCATACAGTATTAGATGGTTGAGTCCAGGGAGAAACCTCTATGTCACCCACCAATGTCTTCTCTCATATACAATAAAACCCTTCCAAAATAAGGTCTTATGTGATGTGGTCAATCTATACATTTGTGATGTACTCTTTGGTCAGCCATTCATGTATGATCAACATGGTATATATGAATCAAGAACTTGAAGGATTACTCTCACTCCTTGAACACAGTACTATAGGGTACTAGAGCTACCACCCTCTACATCTGTCTCTTTGATTAGTGCCAAGAAATTTGTTCTCATGGTTGTCAATCCACAAGAATCTAAAAGGGTTGATGTTATAGCCCTGACTACACAAACAACACAACAATAGAAATAAATAGATACCAAGTTGAAGAAATTCATGGCCTTCCATCCATAGACTAATGGTCAGATAGAAATGGTGAACAATTAGGGCCTGCACAATTCCATAAATCACATTCCCTTTCAAGTATGCATTAGGAATCAAATCAAAGTACAACTACCACACTTGATGACAAATTTGATGCAATGGGGACCATTTCTTCTCAAGGAGGGAGGAATGATCTGGGCAATAATTCAGATGACAATTCAGGTGATGGGTCCACCTCAATTGATGGCAAAACTTTTGGGAGCCATAACTTTTGCACCGTAGCTCCAATTGACTCAAAATTTGAACCATTGGAAAGCTAATAATTAGGGGAACATCATGACATGGAATGAGATCTTATTAATAAAATTTGACCCCCTAAAACCAAATGGAAGTGTCCCAAATTTAAATTTTAGTAGTGTAGTCTAAAAATAGTAAGTTTTTAAAAATAGTAATTCCTTGAATTATGTATCATTGTAAATCATGGAAGTCGAACCAATTCATCTCCCTCAAGATTGGTGACCTTCCACATCCTCCCCACACCTTCAAAATATGTATAAATGAATATGTAACCTAAAATGGAAATTAGACATCTCTTCTTAGAGATAAGCATATGTTTGGATCTGTAAATTTGATCAATAAAATATCTCTTCTCAGAGATAACATTATTTGAATTATTTTGATCTTGTTTCATGAATTATCTTTCAACCAAAGCTTTTTGAGTTTTGAATTAGTGGTATCAGAGCGGTTTGTCTTTAGAGTGTATGATCCCAAGAATGAGGTCAGATTACAAGAAGCTTGGGTGGAAAATAGAATCGGTAAACTATCCACCTATTCACTCCAAATGACTTCAAATGGTAGACAACACTGAGACATCCAATCCTTTCAAGGAAATAGTGAAGGAAGCCCTCCAACAATAGCAAGTGTAGATGCTACAATAATTCACTCAAATTCTACAACAAATCTTGATAGGAAATTTTGACTCCTCATCTACACCCAAAAATCCTTTTAGTGCCCCAACACCCTTCAAGGTTTAGGTGAATTTTGATATCCCTACATTTGAAGGCAAAATCAATGCTAATGCAGTAGAAAATTGATTGGATCAATTATATTCTTTTTTTCTATAAATAAATTCACCGATAAAGAGAACATCTCTTTTGCTCTTTTGAAAGCATCATTGCCTATCAAAAATTGGTGGGAAGTGTACAAAAAGAGATTCAGTGCAGATGATATTGGCCTTGAGATAGAACCTACCTAGGATGATTTCATAGAAGCTGTGAAGGAAGAATACTACCCCATTAGAGCATATGATGATCTGTATATAGAGTGGCAACAACTTTGCCAAGGTATGGAACAATCTGTTCAAGATTACACTGATATTTTTCATTCTCTATCTACAAGATTGGGCATCTAAGAAAGTGAGAAACATAAGGTTATCGAATATCGTGGTAGACTACAATGGTACATACAGGGAAAAATGGAACTCTTCAATTTGGAAACCCTTGGTGAGGTGTAGAAGTTCACAGTGAAGATTGAGTAGAAGCATGGAAGAATGAATATGAAGAACCAGCCTTCAAAATGGAGAAGTGACAAAGAAGGTCAAACACGAGGCCAAAATTAGAAGCAAAAGAAAGGAAAGGTTGGGAAATGGTGTGATTATCACAAATCTGGAACTCCCTCCAAAGAATAATGTCAAGCCATCAAGTCCCTGCTTTTTGACTCATAATCCTAAACATCTACTACTTTGCCTCATACAGACCCTATAGCTGAAGAGGTTGAAGAAGAGATTATAGATGTTGAGCCTGAAGCCATTGTTTCTTCATCACAGACCCATGAGGAGAGGCTAGATGACAAGGAAAGGTTGTTTCACTCTAAGTTATGGGTGAAAGGTAAGCCTCTACATTTCATTCTTGATAGTGGAAGTCAAAAGAATTTAATCTTTACTAATGTTGTGAAAATCCTAAATCTATCCATGAAGCCTCACCCAAAGCCATATAGTATTGGATGGTTGAGTCTAGGGAGAAACCTCCATGTCACCCACCAATGTCTTCTCTCATATGCAATAAAACCCTTCCAACATGAGGTCTTATGTGATGTGGTCAATCTTGATATTTGTGATGTACTCTTTGGTCAGCCATTCATGTATGATTGACATGGCATATATGAATCAAGAACTTGAAGGATTACTCTCACTCTTGGAACACAGCACTATAAGGTACCAGAGGTACCACCTTCTACATCTATCTCTCTGATTAGTGCCAAGAAATTTGTTCTCATGGTGGTCAACCCACAAAAATCCAAAAGGGTTGATGTTATAGCCCTGAATACACAAACAACACAACAATAGAAGCAAATAGATACCAACCTGAAGAATTTCATGGCCTTCCATCCATAGACTGATGGTCAGATAGAAATGGTGAACAATCAGGCCCTGCATAGTTCCATAAATTACAGTCCCTTTCAAGTACGCATCGAGAATCAAATCAAAGTATAACTACCACACTTGATGAAAAATCTTAATGTAATGGGGACCATTGCTTCTCAAGGAGGGAGGAATGATCTGGGCAATAATTCAGATGACAATTCGGGTGATGGGTCCACCTCAATTAATGGCAGAACTTTTGGGAGCCATAACTTTTGCATAGTAGCTCCAATTGACTCATCATTTGAACCATTGGAAAGCTAATAATGAGGGGAAAATATTGAGATGGCATGAGCTTCACTTGATAAATATTGACCCCCTAAAACCTAATGAAAGTGTCCCAATTTTAAATTTTAGTAGTGTAGTCTAAAAATATAAGTTTCTAAAAATAGTAATTCCTCAAATTTTGTATTGTTGTAAATCATGGCAGTCAAACCAATTCATATCCCTCAAGATTGGTGACCTTCCACATCCTCCCCACACCTTTAAAATATGTATAAATGAAGATGTAACCTAAAATGAAAATTAGACATCTCTTCTCAGAGATAAGCATATGTTTGGATCTACAAATTTGATCAATAAAACATCTCTTCTCAAAGATAACATTATTTGAATTGTTTTGTTCTTGTTTATTGAATTATCTTTCAACCAAAGATTTTTGAGTTTTAGATCAGTAGTATTAGATAGTTTGTCTTTAGAGTGTATGATCCCAAGAATGAGGTCAAATAATAGGAAGCTTGGGTGGAAAATAGAATCAGTAGACTATCCACCTATTCACTCCAAATGACTTCAAATGGCAGACAACACCGAGACATCTGATCCTTTCAAGGCAATGGTGAATGAAGCCCTCCAACAATAGCAAGTGTAGATTCTACAATAATTCACTCAAATTATACAATAAATCTTGATGGGAAATTCTAACTCCTCATCTACACCTACACATTCTTTCAATGCCCCAACACCCTTCAAGGTTCAGGTGAATTTTGATATCCCTACATTTGAAGGAAAAATAAATGTTGATGCAGTAGAAAATTGGTTGGATCAATTTTATTATTATTTTTTTAAAAATAAATTCACTAATAAAGAGAAGATCACTTTTGCTCTTTTAAAAGCATCATTGCCTGTCAAAAATTGGTGGGAAGTGTACAAAAGGACATTTAGTGCAGATGATATTGGCCTTGAGATATAACCTACTTGGGATGATTTCATAGAAACTATGAAGGAACAATACTACCCCATTGGAGCATATGATGATCTGTATATAGAGTGGCAACAAATTCACCAATGTAAGGAATAATCTATTCAAGATTACACTAATATTTTTCATTCTCTATCTGCAAGATTGGGCATCTAAGAAAGTGAGAAACATAAGGTTCTCAAATATCATGGCAAACTACAATGGAACATATGAGGAGAAATGGAACTCTTCAATTTGGAAACCCTTGGTGAGGCATACAAGTTCATAGTGAAGATTGAGCATAACCATGGAAGAATGAATATGAAGAATCAGTCTTTAAAATAAAGAAGTGACAAACAAGGTCAAACACGAGGCCAAAATTGGAAGCAAAAGGAGGAAAGGTTGGGAAATGGTGTGATTATCACAAATCTAGAACTCACTCCAAAGAAGAATGTCAAGCCATCAAGTCCCTACTTTCTAAGTCAAAATCCTCAAGATCTACTACTCTACCTCATATAAACCCTACAGTTGAAGAGGTTTAAGAAGAGATTATAGATGCTAAGCCTGAAGCCATTGTAGCTTCATCACAGAGGCTAGATGACAAGGAAAGGTTGTTTCACTCTAAGTTATGGGTGAAAGGTAAGCCTCTACATTTCATTCTTGATAGTGGAAGTCAAAACAATTTAATCTCTGTTAATGTTGTGAAAAGCCTAAATCTATCCATGAAGCCTCACCCAAAGCCATACAATATTGGATGGTTGAGTCTAGGGAGAAACCTCCATGTCACCCACCAATGTCTTCTCTCATATGCAATAAAACCCTTATAAGATGAGTTCTTATGTGATGTGGTCAATCTAGATGTTTGTTATGTACTCTTTAGTCAATTATTCTTGTATGATCGACATGGCATATATGAATCAAGAACTCGAAGGATTACTCTCACTCTTGGAACATAGTGCTACAAGGTACTAGAGGTACCACCTTCTACATTTGTCTCTCTGATTAGTGTAAAGAAATTTGTTCTCGTGGTGGTTAAGCCACAAGAATCCAAAAGGGTTGATGTTATAACCCTGACTACACAAAAAACTCAACAATAGAAGCAAATAGATATCAAGCTAAAGAAGTTCATGGCCTTCCATCCACAAACTGATGGTTAGACAAAAATGGTGAACAATCAGGCCCTACACAGTTCCGTAAATCACAGTCTCTTTCAAGTATGCATCGGGAATCAAATCAGAGTATAACTACCACACTTGATGACAAATCTTGATGCAATGGGAACCATTACTTCTCAAGGAGGGAGGAATGACCCAAGCAATAATTTAAATGACAATTTAGGTGATGGGTCCACCTCAATTGATGGCAGAACTTTTGAGAGCCATAACTTTTGCACCATTTTTCTAATTGACTCACTGTTTGAATCATTGGAAAGCTAACAATGAGGGGAACATCATGAGATGGTATGAGCTTTGCTTAATGAATTTTGACCCCATAAAACCCAATAGAAGTGTCCCAAATTTCAATTTTAGTAGTGTAGTCTAAAAATAGTAAGTTTTTAAAAATAGTAATTCTTTAAATTATGTATTGTTGTAAATCATGGAAGTCAAACCAATTAATCTCCCTCAAGATTGGTGACCTTCCACATCCTCCCCACATGATTAAAACATGTATAAATAAAGATATAACCTAAAATGTAAATTAAACATCTCTTCTCAGAGATAAACATATGTTTGAATCTACAAATTTGATCAATAAAACATCTCTTCTTAGAGATAACACTATTTGAATTGTTTTTTCTTGTTTCTTGAATTATCTTTCACCAAAGCTTTTCAAGTTTTGGATCAGTGGTATTAGAGTGGTTTGTCTTTAGAGTGTATGATCCCAAGAATGAGATCAGATTATAGGAAGCTTGGGTGGAAAATAGAAGCAGTAGACTATCCACCTATTCACTCTAAATGACTTCAAATGGAAAATAATGCTGAGACATCTGATCCTTTCAAGGAAATTGTGAATGAAGCCCTCCAACAATAGCAAGCATAGATGCTACAATAATTCATTCAAATTCTACAACAAATCTCGATGGGAAATTTTGACTCCTCATCCATGCTTGCACATCCTTTCCATGCCCCAACACCCTTCAAAGTTTAGGTGAATTTTGATATCCCTGCATTTGAAGGCAAAAACAAGGCTGATGTAGTATAAAATTGGTTGGATCAATTATCTTCTTATTTTTATGTAAATAAATTCTTTGATAAAGAGAAGATCACTTTTGCTCTTTTGAAAGCATCATTGCCTATCAAAAATATGTGGGAAGTGTAAAAAAAGAGATTCAGTGCAGATGATATTGGCCTTGAGACAGAACCTACTTAGGATGATTTCATAGAAGCTGTGAAGGAAGAATACTACCCCATTGGAGCATATGATGATCTATATATAGAGTGGAAACAACTTTGCCAAGGTAAGGAACAATCTCTTTGAGATTACACTAATGTTTTTCATTCTCTATTTGCAAGATTGGGCATCCAAGAAAGTGAGAAACATAAGGTTCTCAAATATCGTGGTGGACTATAATGGTACATATGGAGAGAAATGGAACTCTTCAATTGGGAAACTTTTGGTGAGGCGTATAAGTTCACAGTGAAGATTGAGTAGAAGCATGGAAGAATGAATATGAAGAATCAGCCTTCAAAATGGAGAAGTGACAAAGAAGGTCAAACACGAGGCCAACATTGGAAGTAAAAGGAAGGAAAGGCTAGGAAATGGTGTGATTATCACAAATCTGAAACTCACTCCAAAGAAGAATGTCAAACCATCAAGTCCTTGCTTTCTTAGTCACAATCCTCAACATCTACTACTCTACCTCATACAGACCCTAAAGTTGAAGAGGTTGAAGAAGAGATTATAGATACTGAGCTTGAAGCCATTGTTACTTCATCACAGACCCATGAGGAGAGGCTAGATGACAAGGAAAGGTTATTTCACTCTAAGTTATGGGTGAAAGGTAAGCCTCTGCATTTCATTCTTGATAGTGGAAGTCAAAATATTTTAATCTCTACTAATGTTGTGAAAAGCCTAAATCTATCCATGAAGCCTCACCCAAATCCATACAGTATTAGATGGTTGAGTCTAGGGAGAAACCTTTGTGTCACCCACCAATGTCTTCTCTCATATGTAATAAAACCCTTCCAAGATGAGGTCTTATGTGATGTGGTCAATCTAGATGTTTGTGATATACTCTTTGGTTAGCCATTAATGTATGATAGACATGGCATATATGAATCAAGAACTCAAAGGATTACTCTCACTCTTGGAACACGGCACTACAGGGCACTAGAGGTACCACCTTCTACATCTGTCCCTCTGATTAGTGCCAAGAAATTTATTCTCATGGTGGTCAAGCCACAAGAATCCAAAAGGGTTGATGTTACAGCCCTAACTACAAAAAAAACACAACAACAAAATTAAATAGATACCAAGCTGAAGAAGTTCATGGCCTTCCATCCACAGACTGATGGTCAGACAGAAATGGTGAACAATCAGGCCCTACACAGTTCTATAAATCACAGTCCCTTTCAAGTATGCATCAGGAATCAAATCAAAGTAAAACTACCACACTTGATGACAAATATTGATGAAATGGGGACCATTTCTTCTCAATGAGGGAGGAATGATCCGGGCAACAATTCAGATGATAATTCAGGTGATGGGTCCACCTCAATTGATTGCAAAACTTTTGGGAGCCATAACTTTTGCACCATAGCTCCAATTGACTCGCTATTTGAACCGTTGGAAAGATAATAATGAGGGGAACATCGTGAGATGGAATTAACTCCACTCAATTAAGTTTGACCCCCTAAAATCTAATCAAAGTGTCCCAAATTTCAATTTTAGTAGTCTAGTCTAAAAATAGTAAGTTTCTAAAAATAGTACTTCCTCAAATTATGTATTGTTGTAAATCATGGAATTAGAACCAATTCATCTCCCTCAAGATTGGTGACCTTCCACATCCTCCCCACACCTTCAAAAGTATAAATGAAGATGTAACCTGAAATGGAAATTAGACATCTCTTCTCAGAGATAAGCATATGTTTGGATCTGCAAATTTGATCAATAAAACATCTCTTCTCATAGATAACATTATTTGAATTTTTTTATTCTTATTTCTTGAATTATATTTCAACCAAAGCTTTTCAAGTTTTGGATCAGAAACTTTCAAGAAAGCAACCCCACCAAGGATGTAAGGGAGAAATATGAAATAAATAATGTTATAAAATAAAAATCTTAAGATCAAATAATATCTTCAACATCTCATCTAGATAAGAAAATATAGCATAAAACATTATGTTTCAGACATAAATTTTCTCAAAGAATCCCTTTAGGCTAGGAAAGAGGAACACTATGTTTAAGAATAAGAAAAATAATGAAAATTCTAGACAAAGAACTAAATTATGAGGTAGAGATATTAAGTCTAAATAGCTTATAAAATATCATCACCAACATGGTGGATGAATGGGGAGGGATAAAAGTTATTATTGGAGATTAATTATTGCATGCATTGTTTTCCTATTATTATGTCTTGGAATAGTGTTAGTCCACAACTATTTCCTTTATATTGAATTTTTATTAATTTAAAAATGTTTTATCTCTTGATGATGGATCACAAGTGGTGATTTGAAATGTCGTGTTAAAATAAAAGAACACAAAATTTTCCAAAATCTACAATATTCATTATGTATGGACTATAAAAGCATAAATTATCTAATGTTTTATCTATTTTTATTATTTTGGCTAAAGGTTAGCCTTTTTGTTTTTTGTTATGGCCTATTATTTCATATATTTTTATAGATCTTTATACAAGGGAATAACCCCTTAAAACCCCTCCTTTTAACTTTATCAAAAAAAATTAAAATTCTACCCCATATAGACCTGTCTATGTGGAGACTAAAAACTATAAATGGTAGTTTTTGAATATTACATCACCAAACATCCACAACTTCCATCCAATATTCATCCAAATTATTTAATTACTCTATATGATCCATAGTTTTTGGCTGCTTCTTTCTAAATTTTTGACTTTGAGTTTGACTTTGATTGATTCATATAGATTTCTAAAAACATTCTCATGTAGCTACTTATTGGACTTCAAACCCTTAATTCTGACTTCCTTTGAAAATTCTAAAGATTTAGCCTAGAAACTAGGTTTCTACTCATTCTAAATAAATTGTCCCTATTAATAACAACTATGATCTCCATGATCTATTCAAATAGGGTCCCAACAATGGAAAAAACATTATGTTTTTTTTAAAATATTTCTACAGACCTTGTGAAGACTACATCTTATTCAATATATAAATGATAATCATGTCACTACCATATCGTCTAACATTTAAGACTTGGAATCTCACCCAAGGTGAAATAAGATAACACTAAGAACATAAATAATTATGATAATAAAGCATAAATACATAATTACATGCATTATATTTACATAAAGAATCATATAACCCAAACATCATTTAGGTAAGTAATGAATAACACAATAAGAAAAAATTCATTAAAATAATATATATTTCATTATTATATATATAACCATGTTGGAAAATATGAAATTCCTAACAATACATTCAGCACCATCATATTGCTCAATATTTTTCTCAATTCACAATCTTGAAAATTTACTTTTCAATTTCATTTAATTTTTATCTATCTTGTAAAAAATTGAAAATATATGGATATATACCCCCATTTTGAGGTTAGTAATTATTTAACCTATCCCTAAAATACCTCATTCAAAATAAATATCTTAATTCACCATGTGTCATTACATAATATATCTAAAACTCGGTAAGATCTCTAGAAAATCTTATAAAATCACATGTATTGAACCATAATTAAATAATGTCATGTAAGGATCAAAAGTATTGTGAATCCTCATATAAGGATGATATAGGTAGTATAAAACCACATTTCCTAATTTAAATACATATACATAAGATATTTATAGTAATAATATTAAGGATATGGGTAAGGGTAAAATTCCCCAAATATCAATGCAAGATAGGTACCATTAACATGACCCCCAATATCACAATTGTGCCCCATAGAGGGTTAGATAAAACAATTAATCATACACAAAATAGTGGTATTACCTAATAAATTCATCTAAGGACCATGTAAATTTAAGCACCAAGCATAGTGATATAATAAATTATAGTGTGCATGATATTAACCATGGCACTAAGCATAGTAATATAAAAAATTATAATGTGCATGATATGAACCATGGCACCAATATAGTAATATCTCATAGTATATTAAATAACCACATATAAATGTGTAGTTACATATATAAAATCATCATGCAATGACATATGACCCACAATATATAATGACATGACATGAAATTACATGATGACTATAGGATCCTCTAATGATAGGGACTATTAAAAAAAACATGCTCAAGCATGCACAAGAATGTACATACAATCAAATAAAGAATAATAGGACCACACACAATGTAAAAATGTAACACTCACAAAGTATCCATGTAATGTAGATATCCATGTAACACATAATATTTAAGAACTAACAAGATATGATATAATCAATGTAAATAGATCTATATGATAAATGGAAATCAATAAATATATCACCATAAAACAAAATCCATTGTATAGATATTCCCACAATACAAGGGATACCACCAATGTGCTAGTGCCCCCTAGGGTGTGTGGATGAAATTTTTTGTGTAACATATGAAATTCCGTGTACATATGAAACTTATGTATCTTGCATTTCACCTACTCAAAGAATACCATGATAAGCACATATGTAACCATGTATATGAAAAATATCTATAATAGGTTAATAAGCATGATATGTATCAATCAAAAAAGATAAAGGAAAATAAAATTTGGATTTTTTTGTTTTCTAATGTTTTATATTATTACACATTTTTATGAATAGTTAGATATGAGAAATTAAGGCCAAGGGGGACATGCAAATAAAACCTAAATTAATAAAAATTATAAGTATATTGGAAAAATTAGAAGTATATGGGTAAATTAGAAAATAAATTGTAAAAGGCATCCCAAATGGTGAAAAATAAGATGAAGTTTAAAAACACCTATAACTTCCTTCAAAGTTTAGTACACTCTAGGAGTGAAGGTCTCAACATATATGTTATCATCATTTTTAAATATATGAAATTATTTTGAATGGCATTAACAATTAATTGGAAAGGGATAATGTAACATAAAAAACAATAAAAACAAAGTTATTAGAATAATATCAAGGAAAAATAGAAGGCAAGTGCCAAGGTGTAAAATATAGAAGAATACAAGGCGTGAAATCAACTTAAAGAACTAAGGGACATGAGAATCATGACATATATAATAAAAAATATATGTAAAATAATTAACTATATTAAACTAATGATATATAAATGAAGTATAGGAGATATGCTAGTATATCTAATTGATGATCTCATCTATAAACTTGGACTAAGGGAGTTTGATGCATCATTATAAGTATAGGAGAAATAGTCTTGAGATGTGTACTAATTGAAATCATCCTCCAAAAGATAAATGTGGTGATGGTGGGATCAAGGATATATTGAAAACTTCATAAAATCACACATGAATACATTAGTTGCTGAAACTATAGTTGGTTCAAGTGCTTGGATATGATATGTTGTAAGAGTTTCGAAATAAATATTGGGACATTTATGAGTAGGTAATTTAGGTTTCAAATGTGCAATCATAAGAGTGATAAATATATGAGTTTATTTAAATGATATAAATGTATTAGGAACCATGATGGTAGGTGGTGAAATTATGACATATACCACTTGATGTTGAATGATTTTTTGTAAGTGAATTTCTCTATATGATCACAAATGTAGCCTATGAGATTGGTTATGTAGCTCACAAGTTGTATTGTGAATGGAATGTATTTTTTTACTATAAATGAACTAGAGAAAATGATTTAGTGTTGAAGGTGTCACTTTTATTTTACTAAGACATGGGATTTTAAGAAATAAATTACATGCAACAATATCCACCACTATGAAGAACTAAACTAATAGGTTTTGAGGATTGATTGTAACTAGTAAAGTAATACCACTAAGGGGTGAATTTGTAATTCCATCATAACTCTTAAGTATAGTCATATCAAGTAAATGTATATTGGTGCAGCCTTTAATAGCTAGGAATGACATTGTATTTATATTTTTTCTAGAACCATTTTAAATCATAATTCCATTGTAATCAAAGGAAGGTAATTTAAAAACCATGTATGTAAATAAGACAATTATTTTAATCATCATGTAGGATATTTTGATCATATAAAGTAATAGAAGATGTTTTCCATTGAAATATATAAATCATATTAATAATGTTATCAATATCATGCTCATGTGAAATACTCAAATGATGTATAAATGTTGTCTAATGGACATTATATTGTTTCTTAGTACCATGATTTAATAATGTATTTTTAAAATTACGCAAGTATCAATCAATAATTATGATAGGTTCATTTAATGTATAATTATGGATTTTAATTTAAATTGTGTTTCTATAAATTATACCTTGAATCTTTGATCATGATTTGTAGCATCAATTAGTAGAATATATGAAAGCTCTATGGTAGTCACAATATTGATTGGCATCATACCATTTAGTCATAGTGCGATAAGCATCAAATTGATATGGATCATTAAAAATAATAAACTACATTCAAGCAAGGATTTAAGTACCAAGTGATGTAGTTCAAATCACTTTGTAAAATAAATTTTGTTCCTAGCAGATGGAAGGATTAGTTTGTTGGATGGTTGTGAAATTGCATTTATGATTTTAGATTCATTCTTAACTTGGAAGTTAGGCACACTATTAGTCTTATATTTGAATGTTGATTTTCATTGATATTTGAATGTATTAGTAGATTCCATGTATGTATAATTAAACATATGATAGTTATTTTAGGAGCTATATGAAAATAATTAACTCATGCAAGACATAGTGAATCCATACATAGAGAAATATTTTTATCACACAGTAATATTATAATTATCACACTATTAATATTTCATACAAGATAATACATTTATATATGAAAAGTCATCTCTATAATTTTGGATCTCATATCTCCACCACAATCTCCTCATATCCCTATAACAGCTCACAAACAATATCAAGCTATATATGGCACTATTATTGCTACACAATAATATTACTCATATATTTTTTAACTAACCAAATATAAATTATTGTTAGATAAAAATAATGTTACTAATCACCATATCATCAGTAATATTTACTCTATGGTAACTAAAAAATCACTAATTTACCTAATTTAAATAATAAATATCCAACATTCCCCCCCTTAGTTTTTACACGATAAAACATATCCCATTCTTTGATTGTAGTGTTCCACCTCTATGTGCTCATGATATTCTCAATGATGGTTTTCCCCAGCTACACCAACAACCTTACCCAATTGGTTTTACAAGTGTATCAATAACCTTTCACATTTGGTTTTATAGGTTTACCTAAAACCTTACACAATTAGTTTTCCAAGTTCACCAAAAACCTTACAAAATTGGTTTTCTAGGTTTACTAAAAACCTTACACAATTGGTTTTTATAGTTTACCAAAAACCTTCATATCATGATTGTTACAATACATTTTGATCAAAATTATACAATGTTTCTACAAATATGGGCTACATGGGGAATACTCACAAATGAATAGGAATACTCATTTGTTCTTATTTTCAAACCACATTGAAAAAGTTGAAAATTTTAAATCCATATAACTGAAATCACATGCCACTAAATCATAAGTGACCCCATCACTAGTGGCTAATAAAAGGCTTGAATGGTTTCCTTCCTCTATTGCCTCCAACCTCCTTCATAAAATCATCTAAAAGAGATAATCTTAATCACTTACATTTTCTATGTCAGAAGTATTTATTTGTTCTTCATTTACTTCCTCTTCATCTTTGGCCATGGAATTTTCATATATTTTTCCATCTAATAAATCTTGTGCTCTTTTCTTAAAATTTGTAGATATATGACCAGATTGTTTACAATAGTAATAGATAAGTTGTTTCTTTGTAATTTTTAAAGATGATCCCTATTTGAAAGAGGATTTTAATTTTTTCTTAACAAATCATTTTCCTTTCTTGTTTCTACCATACATTGTAGTTTCTTCTAGTTCAACAATCATAGTTCTTTTTTCTTCTTCAAGTAAAGATGAAATGAGATCTTGTAACTTAGGATTAATTTCACTCAATGTAAAAACCATATTAGAATAACTGGTTGGCATGTTATTCAATAAAACAAATTTTTCATCATCAATATGAACATCAATTTTAATTTTACTAACTTATTTAATATGGATCAAAACTTACTAATGTGATCCACCATGTTGTCACCTTCTTCCATCTTGAGACCAAACAATATTTGCTTTAGTGTTATCATTGTGCTTCTAGCTTGTGAACCAAATATTTTTTTTGGTGCTCGATATATTGTATTAGAGGACTTAGACATATCTATGTGAGGAAAATAAGCATTAGATAGCCCCAATCCAATGATGGTTGCAGCTTTTCGATCTTTTCTCTCCCATTTTTTGCTTCATCTACATCTTTGGGATTTTAATTTTCTATCAACAATATTCCATAGGTCTTTGTTAATTATAAATAATTGGGTTCATACTTGCCATGTGTGGAATTCTTTTCCCTTGAATTTTTCAACATGACCAAACTTTTCCATTACGACACTCAACACAAAATTAAATAAATAAGGAAATAAATATTATAGACTCACTTATAATCTAAACATTAATTTTAATAGACATATAATGTCAATAAACTAACTCAATAATAATTTAACTTAGACTTATAACAAATTACACTTAAATAATTTATACTTTGACAAAATTTAGAGATGCATTTGATAACTTTACTAATGCAAATTGACTAGACACAAATTGAAAAATGAATAATGAATTACAATTAAACTATGACTTATATCCCATATGAAATAATTATAATAAATAACCTTAAAATCAGTTTGCATGTCTCTTATCTATAAAATACATAAGCAAATTGAATAGTGATGTCTTATATAGATATGGAGGGACGTTATACCAAAGCAACATACATATAAAAATGATGAAATATATATTGCATATAATGATTAGCAAAATACTCACGTGACAAATATGAATAAACTATTTAACACAAAAAATTATAGACTCATACGATTATGATAGTATAGAGTTAAGACAAAATATTGTATTGTGTTCAATTCATACACCATAAAAACATACCAGTGCCAAGAAGACTTGTCATAATGAAAGTAGACTTGTTCATGCTTTCCAAGAACATGTAAGGTTTAATCCTATTGGATCAAGAACAACCTTATGGAAATTAATGAAAACACAAATATTTAAATGGCACACAAATCTAAGCACATTCTATCATTCTACAAGTTCATTTCTCTATGGAACAGGCTACCATATAGATAATACTCCAATGTTTTTACTAAGCTAGATCAAAAAATTCACCAAGTACACCAAGATTTTGACGTAGAATTTGATGGAAAGATGTAAGTAAAATTAATACGATAGAAAACATGAAGGATCCAACCTAATAATTAGACCAATGTTGAGATAAACCACAAAATTCACATGCCATTTCCCATTTTTTTAATTCTCCATGCTAGTAGGATGTAACACACTCAAATACCAATGATAGGTATTTTAGGATATATATGAAAATAATTAAATCATGCAAGACACAATGAATCCATACATAGATAAATATTTTGATCACATAATAATATTATAGTTCTCGCATTGTTAATTTTTCATACGAGATAATACATTTACATAGGAAAAGTCTTTCCTATAATTGTGGAACTCATATCTCCACCATAATCTCCTCATATCCCTATAATATCTCACAAACAATATCAAGATATATATGAAACTATTGTTGTTACATAACAATATTACTCATATATATTCTAACTAACTAAATATACATTATTATTACATAATAATAATGTTACTAGTTACATTACCATAAGTAATATTTACTCTATGGTAACTAAACAATCATTGATTTACTTAATGTAAACACTAAATCTCCAACAACATATTGGCCTCTAAAATTTTTAACTCAATGTTGTAAATCATATGAGAAAGTTCATACAAATATTGATAAGTTGTAAACATAACTTTGTTTTTAAATGGTGTAAGAAATGTATTTGATAAAATACTTTGAAGCTCATTATCGATAATTTGATGTAACATTTTTTTAAACACAATATTTAATATAATGACATTGTTAGCAATATTCTATCTATGTCCTTATTTAATTTGACAATGTTGAGAAAATATGACCTTTTGACAAATGTTTATCAAAAAATAAACTAATAAAATATCAACCAAATCATTAAATCAATGCACAAAGCCCATAGGTAGGGCATAAAACCAATCAAAATACACAATAATTTAGAATTCTACGAAAAAACTTTGTTATAAGTGAATAATCACTAGGAAACAAATAAAGATGAAAAATAGGCCCTAATGTCATATGAATGGTTACCATTGCCAATATATAAAAAAAAATTAGGAACTTAAAAAGTAAGAGGCAAGGATGAAAATGAAACTTGATATCCAATGGGTTACGTAATATTTTATGAGATGAACCCACATGATTAGAATTTTGAGATGGTTGAAATAGTTGTGTAAGTTAAAATTGCATGTTTTGAAGTTGTTGGTGAATTAATAAATCTTGGGATGTACCCATAGGTTTATGATTTGAAGCATGATTAGAATTTATATGCATATACATAGGAATATATGCCTTCACAAGATTAATTTTTTTAGGAATGGAGTCAATGCTACTGTTACTATGTCCAAGAATAAAAGATAAAATGTAAGTGTTGGGAAAATTTATATTTGGATTGATATTAGGAGGAACCATAGAAGCCTTAGGTTTTGTAGGAATAATAGGATTAACCCAAGAAAGTGTAGAACTAGGTGTAGGAATAAAAGGATTAGGAGCACTAGGATAATTAGCCTCATCACCCAATTTAGATTTTTATCCTACAATAGTGGGATAATAAACATTCAAAGGATATATAGGAATAGTATTAGGTGTAGGTCCCTTATCCCTAATTCATAAATTCCATGCTTTGGTAATTGGATAAATCATTGCATCAAGTTTCTTAGGGGTAGTCTTAATATAAGTATTAAAAGTAATTTCATCCATGTCATAGAAATTTGTACATCTATAGTATTATGAGTTTTATTATTGCATTAATCATCATTATTCTCACTAGCATGTTCATTATTGGAAGAAGGATAATCATGGATAGGTATAAAATAAATATATAAACATAGTCACTATCATTCACATATGCATGATCATCAACCACAAAAGGAGGAACATCACCATAAGTATCCATTTTTTATTTCAAATAAGATCAATTAGTAAGCAAAGGTAGTTGGTCAAATCACAAGTAGCACTAGTACTATATCTAACACTTTATTAGTGTAAATTTTTAATTAACCTTAAGTTTACTTACTTATAAAATAATTATCCTAGTATTTTTTATGTTATTACAGATAAAATAATCCTATTTATAAATGTAAATTTCATTAAATTAAAATTTTCACACATGGAAACTTACACTAAATTCCAAGTTTCACACCAAAAAGGAATTTATGTAACCACTTGCATTTATAAGGCCTATAAAATAAAGGCTTTACCTCAATTTCAAAAAAATAATAAAGAATAAAAAGTGAGAAGTTATTGTATTTCTAACATCAGGTTTGTGCAATAAAATATAGTGGTATATTATTAGACCTAAGTATTTGTCTCTTTCTTTGCTTGTCATGATGTGAGCTATGTTTAAGATATGTGTTTGTTCATGGCTAGACCATAATTATAATATGGTAATAGAACAATATTCCTAGGCTAGATTTGTTGTTTTAGGTGTGGCTTTAGGGGAATGTAACTTTGGGTGAATTTTGGGGTGATTCTACCTATGTATTGCAGCCATAAGGGTCTAAAACACTTAGAATGACTATAAACTTGTTTAGACTTGAATTTTATTCATCTGGTGGCATTTCTGTGGTGAATATGTGATTCAAGGAAATATATTTTTTTATAGATGGGAATAGAATGGAACTCACTATCATGTCCATAATAGCTAAGAAAGGTAGACCAACCTTTATTTTTTCTCAAAATAGAAAGTTGCAACTCCAAATCTGTGTAGTAAGCATGCATGTCTCTGATCAATTTCTTGAGAATTAATGCATTTTTGGTCAAATAAGAACGTACTGATGTGTCCAAAGCAACTAATTTATGGAGGGTCAGATTTTTTTTTAAATGTCTTATTTCACTCTTGATTTGAGCAAAATTTTTGGTTAATTCTAACCATCCATGGGTAAATTTGGTTTGAATTCTGTCTAAAATTCAATTGTTTTAAATTTTAGTGGGGCTGTTTATTTTTTTACTAATTATATTTTTTTGATACTTTTTTGGGAGTGGAAGGGATTTATTTAAAATATAAATGAGGGAGGGGGAATTTTTTTAAATGTTTTATTTTATAAATATAAAAAAATATCAAAAACACTAAGTTTTTTCTCCCCAACCTCCTTGTTATTCCACCAAATCTCCAACTGTAGTTCCTACTACATAGCCTCACTTCCACATACTATCTACTCAATATATACTGACCACACATAGCTTATACCACTCCTCTAGATGATCAAATTTGTGTCTATTTCTACTTGACCACTAAGAAACCTATCACCTTTCTCCTTTATCTCATGTCATTTTTATCCTACCATGGCCTAGTCTCTACATTTGTTATCCACAAAGTATCACTACTCCCAACAACTCATACCCACGTTCAAATTCCTACCCAGCATTTTAGTCTAACATTTCCTCCCACCCATGAGTACATGCCTTTTTGACATTACAATGACCTTAACATTAGGCATTGGCATTTGACATTGAAATTATATAATTTTATTTTAATCATTGGATGTATGCATTGATTTGAAGCATTATAATTATGCTTGGTTTCTAAATTATTATCCATTACCTAGCCATCTCAACTTTCGTACAACCACCTTATAGACTCATGTGTTGGCCCATGCAGCCATGGTTGACTATGTGATTGTGATATTTTTTATCCATTTAATTTTTTTTATAAAAAACTAAATTTTGGCATGTCATATTTCAAATTACTACATAGTTTATTGACTAGGGTGATTTTTTAAGACATTGACATTGAGGGGAGGTCAAGGGTTTAAACATCCCTTCTCTTAATTTTTTTTTAAAGGCACACATATTTTTTAAGTTTTTTTAAATAAAAAACTTTGGAAAATGTAATTTCTATTAAGGGGGGTATTTTAATTTATAAGGGGTGTTGCCTTATTATTTCCTATGTGAGTGTATTTGTATTGTAACTAGAGGACTATTATTTTATCTCATGAGAGAGATATTGACACATTTTCTATATAATTAAAGATCATATAGTGGGCAACATGATGAGCTAGATTGCATTGAGTTCTACATCACCTTCGATATATTTCAAAAGGAGATGGATAGAAAAGAAGGATTTAGACATCAAATAAAAAATTATTCCTTTACTTATCTCATACACTTCAGTACAAAAATGGTATTTAAGACCTATGATCTCCCATTTCTAAAAGAGGATGACAATAAACCAAAAGATAATATAGATGAGATCCATGCATTCCAATAGTTCCAGAAGAATAGTTATAATTTGAGGAGTAAGTAGCTTATTACTACTCCAACACCTCCAAACAATAATGCTACTACTCCTCTAGATTCTCAGGACAACAACAATCCACCTACCTCTAAGATGGATGAGTAATTATAGAGCATAGAATGATAAAGTAAAGCTAGGTACAACATTGTCAAGGACATGAATATGATTAAGAATAATATAACCCTATAAGAACTAGTTCAGATCACTAAACAAAGAGAATTGTTACTCAAATCCCTAACTCGGATATCCTCTATATGAGATAAATACAAAGATACACATGTAAACATGATGGTATTTGAATATAAACATAAATTATCACCAACTATATTGATGGTCTAAATGTTTGGAAAGAACATGCACAATTATTTGGTTGATTCAGTCACCTTAACCAATGTGATGTTGATAACTATGTGCAATAATTTGGATTTGAATCTAGATAAGTCAAAGAGGGTGGTCTTACAATTGGATAAATATTTTATCCCATGTGTGGGAGAATTAAAAAATGTGCACATTCAATTGGAATTTGAACCATGTGTGTACTATACCATTGACATCTTAGTCATCAACATTCTAGGAGTATATTATCTATGCCAAGATTAGTCCAAAACAATAATGGTAAGAGGATTAATCTCCCACATTGCTAATTAATTGCATTCATGTCATTAAACTTCCCTAGCATACTTTGCACGCTCCTCATCCATCACTAAAAATAAATGTTAGAAATCCCATCACAATCATTCCACCATTATTTTCTATTATCAATTTTATAAACCTCTTATTGATCAATCCTAGCATTAGCTACAAAATTAGCTACTCTATTGAACTCCCTGTAATAATGCAAACATTTTCGTTCCTTGAAATGGCTTAAGAGCTACCTTGCCTTGGCTAAAATATTATTGATGTTATAGGATTTTTCCTTTTGTTTAATTAAATCCTAAATCACCACTTGTGAGTCACCCTATATAATTATAAAATCGATACCATAAGCCACTGTTAGTTCTAGACCCACTATTAGAGATTGAGACTCCACTTCATTATCGATGCCATCCAAAAGTTTGATTGAACCTACTTTGATAAGAAAACCACTACAATTTTTCAAAACATAGCCTACCCCAAATGCCCTTAGATTTCCTCTACAAGCTCTATCAAATTTTATTTTAAACCATCCTAAAGGAGGGGGATCCTAAATTACATCTAAACTACTTCCTTTTTTAAACTTGATTACCAAAGACCCATTGATGAGGAAGATGTTGGGTAACAAGATTTTTTAAATAGAGCTAGAACTCCATATATTTTTATAATCATAATTCCCAAACTAGTGGTGAATAGTATTCCTATCCATGAGTTGTGAACTTACCTCATCACATTGAACATAGTTTACAAGCCACATGCTGACCCCCATCGCATTGAACACCAATCTAGTAGTCCATTACATCAGATAATTTTTATGAATAACCTATTATAGCTTAGTGTGGGAATGATTCTAGATAATTGTCATCCCAATAATGGGTCCTAATACTTCCCACTTCCAACACTTATCTCACTCACCACTAGGATATCATCATCAGGTTTTGTTTTTGAATTTTTTTATTTTCTATGTGTATGGACTAAAATATGTTTTACACACACACACATAATGTGATGTAAATAAGAAAATAATGTAATAAAAAATGTGATGTAATTATTAAAATTAAAACACCTAACTTTTAATGAAATGTATATTTCTTGAAGCTTAAAATAAGTAGGCATGGGTACTATTCAATTATATTCTCTCAAGTGGACTCTTAAAATAATATGATTGTGGTACAAGGTCATGTATAAGTTTTAGTAAATAAGTTTATGGGTTAATATCAAAAATATCTTCATCATTAAATCCAATGCATTGAGATATACAATTGTAATGAAAATTTTACTCTTTATGAAAGGGAGTGTTAGGTGATCATAACTCATGTTCTTTTAGTTCTTCTATAGTATCATAATTATTAGATGTTTTCTTGGGTACCCACTCTTGATATATAACCTTATCCACCTTGGTATGTTCTTATTCACTTTTTTTGTTATATCCCTTGAAATGGAAATTGTATCACCTTGGAAATTAAATGTGATATGATCATGAGGCTTTCTTAGTGTTACATGCATTGACTTTATCCAAGAACTTATTAATTTAACATTGTACTTAAGAAAAATGAGATCAACATGAAATATATAAAGACATGTCTTGGAACAAAGAGATATAGTAAATTTAATGTACCCTAAGGTGACACATGCAATCAAAGAAATATTAGTCAAATGTTTAATTTCATACCCAAGATATCTAAGAAAATTATTTCTAAACATATAAGTTCTTGACTAGTGTTATTAATCATGATATTATTAGATTTATTTCATTATATGTAATCACTAATGACTAAAAGTTCCATAGTTGACACATATGTCTTTGTTGAAACATTGAAAACCTTACTCAGGACATTAGTAGTACTAAGTATGCATAGCTTAGGAGTTTCCTTCATATGCATTTGTCTCTTATAATTTTATTGTTTTGAAACTCTTATTTAGGATATTATTATTTATAATATTTTCTTTAGGTAAATTTTATTTAGAGATGACACAATGGTTTGATTCTCTTTAGGATATTCATTATTATCACTAGGATCCATGACTTTATCTTTCAAACCATAACATTTTTGGACGAATGTCTATGTATTATATGATAGGCACAATAGTTTATTAGTCTAAAAGAGGTTGGTGGAAAATATTCATTACAAATATGAGGAAGCACAATCAACTTCAAATCAAGCATTTTATTTTACATTACACTTGGATAATCATCAAACTTAGGATATTCATGTGAACCACTAGGAGAAGGCATAAGAATTGTTGTAGGATTCACATTTTTCCTATCCCATGGTGAAGCTATATTATTTGGTGGCACATGGATTTTAGTTGGACTCTGGAGACTCAGATATAACTTTGAAATAGAATTCAAATTATAAGATATGGCATTCAATCATGCATTTAAATGTAAATGATTGACAATTTATTCTTGTGGTTTGATAAGGACTTATAAACATGGAAAGTAGTAGATATATAATGATACTTATATTTTATAGTTTATTTTATTTCTATGAATGTGTTATATAAGTGTAAATCATATTTAATCACACATGTGGTTTACTCGGTTCAAGAACTAATCTATTGCATGTT
>JARHVA010000108.1:1390000-1685000 GCA_037957365.1 Torreya grandis
TCTTCTATTCCTACCTATACCACTAAAAAGCCAATCCAAACCCCTAAAGTTATTATCTTTCAACAAACCATGTATGACATATATTAACAATTCAAATTGCTCTTTCAAGGATTTTGAAATTCAAATACAAAGGTCAATTCATGTGATATACCTCTCAACTCATGTCTTATGATTTAATTTATTATCCTTTGCTTATAGGTTTTATAGCTCAAAATTTTTAATTATATAATGGTGGAGGTGATCCTTAATATCAAATCAAATATTTATATGCTCCATGCTTAGATTATGCACATAACGATAAACTGTTTATGAATATATTTCATAGAATCCTCAAGAACTAAGATCTTAATTAATTTTATTATTTTCCATAAAAAATCCTTCACTCTTTTAATATTTTTCCAAATGATTTATTTTCACATTTTTCAGTCAACATTAACATGAAGTTCACTTTTCCTAATGAGATTCTTAATGAAGATGTGCTTAGATTCAATACCATGGTTACCAAAATGACTCACCAATTAAGTGAGAGTGAACTATAAATTATATTTGATCAAATTTTTATTTTACACATACAATATAGAGTAGTATTCAATATGTACCAATCTTTCTATGAAAAATTTTATTCGGTAAGAAACCACACAATCAATCTTTTAGAAAGTCAACATCCTTAAATATGGGACTAGTGTCCATACCTCTAGTGGAGATAAATACCAAATTAAATCAAAATTAAAATATAAGAGTAGTGAAAATACTTTTCAATCTCAAAATAAGGCTAAGAACATAATAAACATGGTAGACCAACCATCCAACAATCTAGTATTATCACAATAAGGAGAATGAAAATAATTTATACGATCAACTAAAATTCCTCAAAATTTTATTGAATTATTTCTTGAATGTATTATGATTAATTTTAAACCTATTATATAAATTTATAAATCAAGTCCTTACCTAATAAATATGACATCAATTCATATTGTGATTGTCATAGAGATCCTTTGAATTATTCAAACATAAGTATAATGTTGAAACATAAGATCCAGGACATCATTGAATATAATCAAATTTAGGTAGATAACCACAATAGTAATTTGAATGAATCAGTAGAAAAAACCAAACCATCACTTGAAAATATTTATAAATCCTCTTCTTATCTATGACACTCAATCCTAATAACATGACGTTGTTCACTAAATAGGTCAAAAGAAACCATCACAAGGTTCTAAAACTCATATACTTGATGGATTATTAGGTCTAGTCAATACAACGCATAAAGAGTATCCTCCAATTTTATTTTATGATCATGAATTCCAAATGGATGGATCTAATAATGTACCACTTCTCATTCATTTTTTTACTAAAAAATAAACTAGATTAAAAAATGGCATTATGATTGATAATGGTTCAAGTATAAATTTATGTATAATGATATTTTCCACTAATCTTAGATATATGTAGAGAGATCTAGATGGTACTAAAAAATTAATAAAGGATACAATGGGATTACCTAGATGCCACTTAGAGGCATTACCTTACTTATAATGGTGGGTCTTAACACCATCTTAGGTTTATTTCATACATTACTAGATATTGGGGATGTGTTTATTTGAATACCATGCCTTACTCAAATGAAAGAAAGTATTTTAACACCACCAATGTTTTAAATATATTCATGAAAATGAAGATATTACTCTATGAGGCACTACTTATGACCCTCCACCATAATTTACTCATGAAGTTATACCTAAAGACCTTTAAAAAAATAACTAATCCTAAAAACTCACATTAAAACACAAAAAGTTAATGTATTGATCCATCCCCATATCAAAGCAATATTATCACAACCTCTAGTGCATATACAACATAAAACACTTATAAAGGGTTTGATTATTCAAGCTACCATTTATATAAAGGAACGTGTTAATTTAAAAGAGGATACCAAAGCTAACACAATGGTGTTCTATGATCATTCTAACATTAAAAATAATTATAATGATTATGATTATATTGATTATTCTTAAACTGATGATGATTGTTTTGATGATGATAAAATATTTTATTTCTTAGACTCATGGGTACTTAGACATCAATATTTTTTCCATAAAGTTAGGATTGATTTTACTTACATATAGTATAATGATGATTCCTCCAAAATAATTGATTACCCTTTCCTACTAACCCTATATACTTTCCTTTGAAAAACCTATTGTATTATACATAACTTATTTTATTTTTATTTTTTGATTGCTTCTCTTGTACTTGCTTGATTTTATTTTTCTTTCTTGTATTTGTTTTCTTACTTGTTTTATTTATGGATTTTTGGAATATTAATTTCTTTATTAGCTTCTTATGTTTTCCTTACCTTCTCAGGTCCTTATTTATTTCAACCTCTTCTATTTTTTTATTGCCCCCCATATTTTCTTGGATGAATTTTGAAGGTACCTTATTATTTTTTCTTTTGGTTATTATTTATTATTGGATTCCTTATTTAATTACTGTCATTGTTACATGTTTTGAGTTTTATATTTTCTCTTTGATTGCTTATTGATATTTCTTCCTATCCATATGTGATATTTCTTGCTTATGGATATTTCTTCCTATCCATATTTGATTGTGATAGTTTATTTTTTTGTCATGTTTAAATTTGATTGTTGTCTCCCATCCTAAAAGCCTATGTAAACTACCTTGTGATGAAAACACATTATATATTGAGGCCTTGCATCCCAATGTGAACATAATTTTGAGGGAAGTTGTAGGCAATTGGGGATCTCTACCTTCTTGCTTATCCTCATTTTTCATTCATTTCCTTTCTTCCTACTTGGTTGATTTATCTAAGTGTCTATTAGTTGTAATTTAGTGGAAGAATGTAAATAGAGAATAAATCCCATATTTGCAAGAAAAGTAATATACAACATATTTGAAATCTAAATAATAATTTATGGAAACCATAGACGAAATAGATAAGAATAAATATGAGACCATAAAGATATATTTTGTATTCCCACAATTGATCTGATTTGTTCTTTCTCATACAATTGCCTATAAAGGCTTCCAAATGATTTTTTAATTTATTCTATGACTCTTCCTCTCTAAAAACTCTTTGAATTATTTTTGACACCTCAAATATCTAGTTTCTCCTTTTTAATACAATTAATATCAAATAGAATTAAATATCCTTGCTTATTTTCCATGCTAACACTCACCTTGATTTAAAAGGTGTCTCATCTTGAGACACACAAAGGACCTATAAATTCATTTTTTTTAAATTTTAATCCATTACAAATGCATTTGAGATCCTAAATTACTAATTTTACTCTCCATGGCCTCTCATGCTAGAGCTCCTTCTCTTTTACAAATATCTATTGTAACGTCAAATACATTTATAACTTTATAAAACTATAGACCCTTGACATACAATTGTGCCAATCCCAAATTTTATCAATACTTAGTGCTATCCAAGAGAAAATAAATAACTATATGTAGGTATATATTCTTCATAGAAAATGCCTTCTTTATGACCACCTTCCCTATACTTAGAGCCTTTGTTATACATTACCTTAGCATCATCAAAAGAGTAATAATGTTTCAAAATATAATTAAATTTTACATGTAACTTATGTTCTACATGTGAAAAACATAAAATGTTGAAACCACTATATGGATGTAAAAAATTCCACTGGCCACAACCTAAAATGGGTCCAACTATCTATTAACACCATATCTCCAAAACTTGTGGTCTATTAACACATAAGCTAGTTTGGGGAATGAGTTGTGGTCTATTAACAAAATTATCGATCTTCACATGTTAACACAAGACCTAGTTTAGGTATTAGTTCTCTTTCCATCCTGTCTCAACCTATTTTGGTATCACTCTATATATTTTCATTAGACATCCAGTGGTGGAGGTTGATTGTCAAACAAAAAATATAGCATCCATTTAGAAACTTCAAACTATAGTATTAAAAGGAAACTCTTCTTCTATAAATCCATCAAGAAATAATATTTGTTATAGATAACACAAGATACTCACTATTTTATAGTTATGCCACCCACCCTATATAGTGCCTTACCAACTTGGTATCTATTACACTCCCTGACTACATGTTCTTTCAACTGCCACCACTTGAAAGTTGGAAATGATGGAACTACTTGATAAAACCTTAAACCATTATCCAAATCTCTCTCCCATGTCATTAATTTGAGTCTCTTGTGTTTGTATATTATATTTATGAATATAACTCTTTAGAAATAGTTGAATAAGTGAAAATCTATGTGCCTATACATTTGTGGAGTGTCTTGATATAAAATACTATAGAATCACTTCTATAAATTAGTCTATTAAGTACATAGAGTGATGGTGACACTCTTTTCTCTCCAAATTATATTAGGATCACACTATTATATCATCATCTTCTCTAAAAAGTATCTGATGACTGACAAATGCCATGCATAGAAAAAAATGGATCACCCTTTCTCCACACCATTAGAACCTCACACTATGTATACACCATCTGAGACTCACGAGCTCAATGCAAATATTCATTTTGAAGAACATTCTCCATGAACCCTGATACTTGGTTGAACCTACGATTCTAGAAGTCAACTTGTAGAAGATTAGAAGTTGTTTTAAGACCTAGTTGTATGTAAAATCCACAAAAAAATAATGGAATATTTCATGACACATGGAATCAAAAAATGAGTTCCAATGAATACATATGGATTCAAAATCTTCTTCCTCTACCACTCATAAGACCCACACTATATCCTAGTAGCCACACCACTATTAGTTGTAATTTAGTGGAAGAATGTAAACTAATAATAAATCTCATATTGCCAATCAAAGTAATATATAACAAATTTGAAATCTAAATAATAATTGATGGAAACTATAAATGAAACATAAAAATAAATATGAGACCTTAAAGATATATTTCTTATTCCCATAATTGGTTTGATTTTTTTCCCTGTACAATTGCCTATAAAGACTTTCAAATGGCTTTTCAATTCCCTCTATGACTCTTCCTCTTTAAAAACTTTTGACTCCTTCTTGACACCTCAAATATCTATTTTCTCCTTTTTAATACAATTAATATCAAATATAATTAAATATACTTGCATTTTATCCATGCTAACATTGTCCTATATTCTCTAAGATTTTTTTGTCTTTATATTTGAGTGTTACATGGTTACATAGCTTAACAAATTATGATTATATTCCTATTAATAGAGGTTACATTTTATTTATTCAGATGATGTTGATTATATTATTTATTTAAATGTAATATATGCAAGTTTATACATATGATTGTGGATTCATAGTTGACTAAGGCATCCTTATGCTTGTTATGGGGACATCTTGGATGATGGTAGTGATTTAAGTTATATCTTTGACATTTTCCTTTATCATATTGAGATTTCATGTGATTATATATATCGATATATCATATATCTTATGTGATTTTATTTTTTACCTATGTTCATGCCCTTGCATACTTGATATGACCTCATTGATGTTTTATGCTTTATTATATGAGTGATTTGCTTTGATTCTAGAGTGATTGATATGTTTGTTGTGTACGTTCATTATCTAGAATGTATTTCTTGATTTCCTTTTTCCTGATGTCTTTGCTTCATAGTTTTATTTCTTATAATGTCTCTCTTATCTTCCTTATGAGTATGCTTTAATTGTACACTCTACGTCACATTATTGTGCTTATTTTTCCTATTTACTTTAAGAATTGCATGCTTATTGTGTGTATTTTATTTCCCTAATTTCCTTGTTTTATCTAACTGTTACATTCTTATCATGTGGTTTCCTTAATTAATTTATTTAATATTTGTTTCTATATGATTGGTGCTATGATATATATCATGCATAATGTTCCTTGATTGATTATATGATTTTTCCCTATAGTGCCATGGTTTCTATCATGCATATATTTTGGAACACTTTTTTTTTGTTTCATTGATTATATATTTCTCATTAGGGTAATGTTATGATTATACTTACATTGACTATACCTTGTTCACATATAGACATACTAATTTTTATGGCTACAATTGTTATATTTTTTCCACATAAGGGAAACCTCTTACTATTATTCTTACATTTCTTATAACTTGAAAAAATAAGGGCAAACCATTATTACCTTTTCCTTAAATTACTTAGACTAAGACACACATAAAACAAGTAACCTATGAAATGCATGCTCTCACAATGATATCTTACTTATATTAATTATACACAGATTCACTTAGGTCAACATCCCTTTACACATATGTGCTTTCATAATGTTATATTTATATGATTTGACCAAAGTATGTTATAGTGATAACATATCATTATGATTATATATCAACACTCTTATTGTTTCTATTTTACACATGGTACACATAACCTATTTATTTTTAGATATGTGATTCATAGGTTCACACCACACCTCAAAATGGAGGAACATGATCTACTTATTCTACCCTTCAATTACATGATGATACATAATAATCCTAGATAGTTATAAGGCATACTTATTCTTGATCCCACATTTGGAAGTTGTCCCAAAGAGTTATAAGGAATACTTATTCTTGATTTGACATTTGGAGGTAGTTTAGATATTTATAAGGAATACCTCATTTGGTATCATAAATGAGAAGTATACATAAAAATAATATGGATAATGAGATGTAAATTCCATAGAGATGGCTTCATAGTTCTCACACAATCAAGTGTATTCATTAATTTTTTCATTCTCTCAATGACTTTAGTACTTTGTTGGTTATCAATTTGTATAAAAAATAATTCACTTTATAATAGTTTATGTATGTTTGAGGTACATAGGTTTCATATTCTAGAGATAGAAGCATGGATACTTATTTTGGGATCTTCACAAATTTTCCCATTGGCATGTAGTATGTTCATACTAGATTATGAGGAGTAAAAGGTTTTTTTAGTTTTCAAGTCACAAAATTTGGAATCTAGATAAGGTAACCTCTCTCATACCTTTGAATTTAAAATCATTATCATTACTTGTATGGAATTTGATAAGTATTATAGGTTTTGGTTGTAACATCTTCTTAAATCCCTCCTAAGTATGTTTTTTTTTAACTTTGACATGTGTAAAAACACACACCTAAAAGTTGGGACTTATTTAAACAATTAATTTTAACCTGAGGGTAGTTTAGATGTTAGTTTGCATTAATTTATGATAATTATGTGTCTATTTATTATTAGTTCTTGACATATTTTTACTCTATGTATGGGCCCTTTTTTCTTCCCATGTTTATTTTTTATTATTAACCTCACTTTTATTTTAATTAAAGATAATAAGAGGGGGTGTGAATCATATTTATTTAAAACAATCCTCCAATTTCACTTAATATTCATGAAGCATTCATTCACTTACATCAATTAATGCATACACAAGCATCTATGAAAGCAAACAAATTAAGGACATGAGATATATGTGGGAAACCTTATAAGGGAAGAAAACACACTAATACACAACTTTAAATAATACCCTATAATAAATTAATCAAACTTTTAGTGAGGCACCAACCCCACAAGCAGCACCAACCCCTCAATAGTCAAGCACCAACTCAACTAGAACTTTTAGAAAGCTTCAACCTACAAGGAGGATCCAACCCCATAGGAAACCAAGAACCAACTCAAAAAAATTGAATATTTTATCACCCTTGAACACATATTTTTTAATAAACTTAATATGACCCCCTCTATTTTCTCTTCTCGCACTTCTTTCTCTCTCAAATAGCCTATTAGGCCTTCTCACTCAATTAGCCCTTTCCTTGGTAGAATTAGGTCAAATAACCTTGCTCAACACCTATAGAAACATAGTTATATGCTCATGGAATATTCATCTAACCTCTCTAATGATCTTAAATTCCTTAACCTATTTTTCAAAACTCTATATCCTTCACTCAATAGCTTAATCATCTAACTAGTCAAAATAGGATTGTTAGGCCTTGACTTTATACTTGATTCTTTATCATAACCATATTGGTTGGGCAAGGACTTCACCATATATGTATTATGATTGAAATATATCAATAAAAAAAATTAAAAATTAAAATGAACATTTCATAGGTTGCTCATTACCCTTAATGGCTAAAACCATCATTAGGCATAATAGAGACCTAATGCAATTAGGCCTTCTCTATGCACACGTTTCACTTAGACCTATTTTGAAAACTTTAAGCCTTCACCAACAGATGAAAAAAATAATATTTAAATTTAATATACTCCTCTTAATCTCTCCTTATGTCCTCCAACACCATTTAACTCTTTTCACTCCTTGAACCATCCAATTAGGTATACTTGTTATTAGGCCTTCTCACTGTCAGAAAGTCCATCTTGTAAATTTGAACCATATACACAAATTTGACACATAACCCATACATAAAATAATATATATAGTATATTTATTACTTAAAATAATTCTAAAAACTATTTTTTCTTCACCACACAGGCTAAAAGGCCTCATGAATACTCTTGCAAAAGGCTTACTTAGAACTACCAAACACTGTCAACAAACAGTCAAAATAATTTGACTCTCCAAACTTGAAAATGGATTTAAAATGAATAAAAATACATTATAATTATCATATTATACTTTTATAACACCTTTAATTTAATTTTATCCTTAAAATTAGTGTAAAATGACTCAGAAACATCATTTTCACATACACACAAAAAGTTCCCTGTAACACCAAAAACACAGTCAAGAAAATCAAATCTTAGAACACCTATGGGAACACTTATATAATATTAAAATGGGTTTTTTATAACATTTATAATCTTTATATAATCTATGAAATGATATATTTCATGGTTATATATCAATATTGGTCTTACAAGTCAATTTCACTACTTCACTCTACATAGACTTCACTATGTTAGTCAAACCAGTTTGATGACAACTTTTTGATTGAGTACAGGAATGAAAAAAACTTATAAACCAAGTTGATATGATTTATGTGTATTTAATAATTACCTAATTTTTTATAATCCATCCCTAGTCTTTTATAGCCAATCCTTAGTCTCATTCTCATTCTCACCTAGTTTTCTCACTATTTTGCTCATTGGGCCTGTTTAACGATAGGCTAACTTCCACGACTAGTTTAGAAAAAATTTGGTATAAATCCTACTCAAAAAATTTAATGGGATTAAATTATAAGTCTTAAACATAATCCTAAATCCATTTTCATGCTTTGACTTGGTCAACCCTACCTGCTACATCAAAATTCATGAAAACAAGAGTTTTCCTATAGCTTCTACTCAATGTCAAGACAAACCAAAATCATTTGAGAAAAACTTGAAGAGTCCTTTACATGTTAAAAAAATAAAAATGGTTCAATATGACTATTTTGAGCTATAACTGATGAGATCTTTCCTATCATTTCATTATAAGGGTTTTGAGAAGGATTTGATTGGTTTCACTTAGCAATATTTTATAAAGGATTGCCCCTTATATTCAAAACCAATGCTAGTAAAATAAAGATATATGAATTCCCTAGCTTCCATGAAGTTATAATTCTCTCATGTAAAATTTTTATGTACCAACGAGTAGAATAAATCTCTTCTTAGGTCTACAACACCCCATTTTGTGCACACAAGGAACCTTATCATAGGTTTCCATGCTTTCTCCTTTATGTATAGACCTAAAACTTTGTCTAAACACTTAAAATGACATATAAAACCTTTTTTAAATTATTTTAAAAGATCTTACACCTTTTAAAATTATCTTTTCCCCTCATTAGACCATTATAGGTCACTTTGTACATTAGGCCTTACACTACCAATCATACTTAGACTAAGATCATCCCTTAAGACCTCTTGAAATATTTTTAAAATATCATCCATATGTCATATGACCTCATATCCTACTCATACACTTCCAACCTTACTCACATAGGTCTCAAATTGCTTAACTCTCATGCTACCAGACCTATGTCATTTCACTAGGTCTTTTAAGTAAAGATTAACCCTCAAAACTAGACCTTAAAACTCATCAGTAAGATTATTTGTCTCTTGATCATTTATAGCACATATTAGAACACTTTCTCATAATTTTAATAACCCAAATCACAAATATTTACTATGTTTCATGCATACATCTTCTTCACAGATCTAGACTAGGATACTCAAGATACCTAGTACTCAGAGTTTAGACACAAACAACTTAGATCTCAATGATATCATTATTTAAAAATGATTATCTAGAGAAAAATATAATCTAAATAGACTTATGAGCTTTTTCATATCACAACCTTGTACTAATACCTCATATAGAATACAAGGACTTGTTGACCCATGTGCTTACCTTGTATTATCCTTAGTACTTAGAGATCAATCAAGATGCTTCCCTTATTTCTTAGACATGATATTGAAATGCCATCAAACCTCAAAAAGAATACTAGGTTGCCTTCAAATTTTCTATAAATACAGAGACAAAACTTCTTTGTCACACACCACTTCACCAAGCATGACATGAACTCTAAATTTTGACATGAAGGACATTCAACTTAACTTTGACATCAATGAAAACATTAATGCATTAATACCAACACTAAGAACATACCTCAATAATCTACCCCTTTGTCATTGATGTAAAACACTCTTAATCATAGTAGATCATTCTCTTTCTTTCAAGCTCGATCTTCTTCAATACTTGATCTTTAAAATAAGAACTTTCTCCCCCTTCAACATTAATGACAAAAGTTCATCTTCTTGGAAGATATTTTATCCTTAGACCTATGGAAACATTCCTTTTATATCAAACAAACTCATCAATCCTTTATTTCAAAAACTTTATCACAAATCAAGCTCACATACCTACTCATGATACATGATTGAATCCCTTTAACTTCCATGAAAATTTAAGACATTTTAAAAACTATGAATTGCTTTGATCAAGTCATCATGAAAACCTTTTGTGACATGATTCTTGTGATCACACCTATAGCAAAATTCTTGATTGAACCTTGAATCTGAAGGTTACCTAAGACCACAAAACTCCCCCTAAGACAAAGCATCCTTCATGTTTCTTGCTTATTGGTTGAGGGCCTTCATGAAGCCTAATGGATTCATGTATGCTATAGAGAACTAAAACATCATAAATTTAATATATTCCTAGATCTCCATGTCATTGTATGACTGAACTTCCTTCATTATCTTTTTATACTTAGTTTGTCCGTATATCTTGACCCCGTCAATCTTTATTTGGGCAATATTCTGACTTGATCTATTGGACTTGACTCCTTCATCAACAATCTGAGATGATAGAGAAAATTATTGGTATTCCTTTGTACCTTGATTATGCTCTACCATGGAAAATAGTCCACTTAAACTTATAGACTAGTCATCAACCTTAGTTATCTTGGGTTTCCACTTACTTTCTTTTCTTTTTTCTCATATTCTAGAAGCCTCAAATTTCTTGTTTTGTCTTGAGAAATCATGCTTATAGTATTTTTCATTGTGACCAACCTTATGATAATTAAAACATATTATCCCTCTAGATGAAAACATACCATGACCCATACCTCTTGGTTGATGGTTCTCCTCATATTTCCATGTAAATTCATTCTTAAAGGGCTTTCTCCAATGCCTTGCTCTATGACCAAATTGGTTACATGAATAATAATAGCCATTATAAGGATTAGGGTACCTTATGTTATTAGATTTCATGATAATATTAACCTTTGTTCTATCATCACCCTCATTTTTTAGTTTATCTTTGACCTTTTTTATCACATTAATGTTCTTCTCTTGATCTCAAATGAAGCTAAAGCTTATTTTATCATTAGTAGCCTTTTGACTACTTCAAATATTATCTAGATCATTGGTAATATTTTCAAAGATCACAAAGGAATTGACCTTATTTTATTCTTGTTTTAATTCAGCTCTCAAGGAGTCCACTTCAAATACATACCTTGCACATTATTCTTATTTTGCTTCTAAGCCTGCAGTCACAATTTCAAGTTGACTCTCCACTTGTTTAACTATTTCCTCTTATTCTTTGGATTTTTTGCTTAGTATAACTTCAAAAAAGTTGATGTGATATTCATAATCTTTGATAAGATATCTATTCACTTTATTATTATTCTTTACCATATTCATTTCTTTTAGAGTATTCATCAACTCAGCCTCAAAATCCACCTCATCTCCTTCTTCATCTGAATCACCAACAACACCTCCAATCCATATGGATTCTTATGGGTTTGAGAAGCTTTATTATTCAACCATGAAGACAACCTCATTGGCATTAGGACAATTAACTTCATGATCACTTTTTGAATCACTTCTATCACTCTCACTACATGAGCTATAATCTTCCTTGGTGTAAAGACTCCTTTTATTTTTTAAGAACCTTTAATTCTCATCATATATTCTAAAGTGTTTATTAGTCTTATCAAATTTTAAAAAAAATTATCATCATCATACTCTACATCATCCTTTGTCTTATGCCTATGAGTACATTTGTTTTTAAAGTGTGCAACCTCTCCATAATTAAAGCATTTAAAAAGTATCTTGCCCTTATATTTACCTGAACATGTCTTCAACTTTATTGTAAACATAGCTATTAATTCATCATCATCAATATCATATTCATCATCATTTATCACTTTATTACCTTATGACTTCTTCTCTTTTGGATTTTTTTACCTTAAATGTAGCTTCCTTCTTTGTAGGTCTTCCTTCACTTTTCCTCATCTCATAGGTTGTTACAGTTCCATGAATTCCATCCATTTCTAGCTTATCTAAATCTTGCATTTCTTTAACATCACATACCTTAGAATCAAATTTTAGAGTTAGAGAACTTAAAACCTTTTGAAAAATAGTAGTCTCTTTTAATTATTCTCCTAGACCTCTTATGATGTTGAACACTTCATCAACCCTCAACAAGTAGGCTGTAATGGTCTCATCTTCATTCATATTTAGACTTTAAAATTGTCTTCTATGGGTTTTCAACTTGGCCAATTTGACCTTAGAGATTCCCTCAAAAATAGTTTTAAACTTATCCCACATTTATTTGGCATATATATATATATATATATATATATATATATAGGTTGAGAATGGTCATTGGTGTTTGGTTGTTATTGATGTCAAAGAGAGCATGTGGTACTAGTGTATTAATGACAAAGTGATCAAAAGGCATGTTTGGAGAGTGTTTGACTTATTGAGGTAATTGATGGATGATATTTATGGTATGGACATGTTTCAGAGACCCTGTGGGATGTTATGAGTGCTTATAATAATTATGAAAGTGAATGAAATTCATTAAAACAGTCATATGAATGTCTAAGCTCAAGTAGTCATCTTGATAGATAAAGTTAAGTAAGAAAATTGATGACATCATATTTCACACATGTGAAGGTTTTAGTAGTTTGATACATGGATGGATTCACCTATGAAAGGTGATCATATGGTTCATATTTTAGGTCATGAGGTTTTACATAGAAAATTTTATTAAGGTGCAAAGTTGGCTTCTCAAACATAATTCACTAAGTTTCCATACTTAACCAATTTTGTGATATTAAAGATCTATAATGAGTGTTTAATCAGATCAAAATCTAATGGTGAACATTTAATCTGACTGAATAAGTATCCAACAAATCATATGATATTTTTAGTAGTGATCTAATTGTTAGGTTGTGGAGCTAAAAGCTTCACTGATGCAAACAGGAGAGGAGGTTGCTGAAGGTTGCTGAGTTGCAGAGAAGCTGGGATCAGTCTGATCAGCCGACGTCGGTAGGATAGCAGAGAGAAGCAACCGACGTCGGTCACCTCCAAGCAGACAGGGACCGACATCGGTCGCCTGTGTGGTTCGACTGTGAGCTAATTACGGGCAGTTAGCTAACGAACCAAGTGTTTGCATGATGAGTGCTAATTTTAGACTCATAGCTGTGGATCTAATTATTGTAATTAGATGTCTAATTATTGTTTGGATGAGATCTATATAATAGACTCATGGTTGTATTGGAAAAGTGTTCTAGTTTGAGTTGAGCAAAGTTTGCTCCTTCTGTGTGTGAAGTGAGTAAGGGTGTTCCTCCTAGTTCCCTATCAGTGCCAAGCTTGGTACTGGTTGGAGAATCATAAGGACTTGGTGAGGCAAGGACAAGGGTTCTTCAGGGTGTAGAGTGATCTACATGGTAAGTAAGATCGTTGATCTGCAGGTGTATGTGTGTGCAAGGTCAAGGTTCACAGGTGTGCAGAACCATGTTTGATTTGCAGGTGTGCAAGATCATATAGACAGCAACACAACAGGGAGCAGTATCAGGCAGGATCTACTTGGAGTATAGGTGTGTACTCGGATAGAGCAAGAGAGGAAGGCAAGGGAGTTCCTTCCATAAGTATGGTCTGTTGAATTGCAGGTTGTTACAGATTCATGGGAGATCTACTTGAAGTACCTTGAGTACTTGTTGAGTACGTGGAGTACTTGTGGAGTGCGTGGAGCACTTGTGGTGTACGTGGAGCACGGGAGGTGAACACCAACTCTGTGTTTGAGTTGGGTGTTGGGACCTAGTAGAGAGAGCTTTGAGGGAAGATTTACTATTTATGTCCTAGAGGTGTGGCAGCCCTAGAGGTGTGTAAGGAAGAAGAACTGTGGCAGTCTTCTTTGTTGTATTTCCTTCTAAAAGAGTTATTAATACAATTGGTGTAGTGTCTCTCATATGCTGTGTTATTCTAAATTCTAGTTACTTGGTGAATCTGGTTATTTCTGTATATTATAGTTGCTTGGTATTTGGTAATCAATTGTATGCTTTCGGTGTTTCGCACCCTGACAAGTGGTATCAGAGCTAAGGTTGCAGGAAGCAGGGTTGTGTTTGGTTATATGGCACTCTCAGTGGTTTCTAATCGAGTGGGAGTAGAGCAATGGCAGATCAAAGTAAGCTAAGAATGGAGGAGTTGAAAAGCACAGATGGTTACTTAAGGTCCCATGGAAAGAAAGAGCAGGTAAAAGAATATTGTTGGTTGGTAGCAGATCAGTATGAAGAAACTGAAGATACAGATGTAGCAGGTGTTATTGCACAGGATGTGTTTGCAGGTTTCATGGATAAAGTTGAATCTTGGATAAAAGATTCAGTTGCCTCTTTCCATGCAGCCCCAGGTAGAGGAGCTGGTGAGCCTTGCCAAAGAATTGGCAAAGGGGAAGTGAAGCTGAAATTACAAGCGGCCAACACACAGGTGTTGATGAAGGTCATGCAGTCCTAGGTTTGGAGATATGGCTAATTTCTTCAGAAAGATTGGGTGATGAGAGATGCATAAGAACTCTCATAGCGGTAGCACTTGAATTAGCTGGTGGTAAGAAAACAGGTATACTTTATCTACTTGTTTATATTACTGATTCTTCTTCTATTGCAGAGACGTGGCTTCATAGGCTTGGTCACATGAGCAGGAAGGAGATGCATGTTCTTAAGCGGAAGATAGATATATTTGACAGGCTTAAGAACTGGAAAGCCTTGGTGTACTTGGAGGAGATGGTGGACAGAAACTAGTGGATGGGGCTGGATACTTCTGAGCAGAGCAGTTTGGACATGTGTTTTGATTCAAAGGAGCTCACGGGTAAAAAGTCATCACTCACAGGCGAACACAGGTACCGGTGTTGGTCAAGAGGAATCGGCGTCGAACAGATAGATGCCGATGTCGGTCATGTGCAGACCGAAGCTGGTGATGTCGGGCAGGGTAAGACTGACGTCGGTCATGGGACTGACATCGGCAGTATGTAAGACCGATGTCGGTCAGAGGACCGATGTCGGCAGCAGGGACACCGTAGGGTCGGTAGTCAGGGACAGACGCATGGAACCGACGTCGGTCGGATGCAGACTATGGGGTGGCTGAGGTCGGTCACTATAACAAATTTTGGGTGGACAGCGTGTTGTCAAGGAGTCTCAAACACCCATACGGAGGACTGAAGACGTAAGTAGGCCCTCAAATTTGTCTTCCTCTTCTTCATACTTGTTGCTAACTATAGAGCAGGAAGGATCCAGGAAACAAGTGGGAGCTAGGCAGGGATATGATGCAGAACCAAACGGGAGTTTTGGTAGGTTTGCCAGCTGGATGAAAGCACAGAGATGAATGGATTCCTTAGTAGAAGAATAGAGAGAATGGATACGTGAGATGGAAGACCAGGCATATGGTCTTGAGGAAGCTGCAAGACAGTGGTACAGGGTTTGACAGGTGGAGGACGAAGCATGGCTTCAGTCAGTGTCAGGTAACTACTGTGGTTTGCCTTACCAGGTGGATGATGAGTCATGACATCATTTTGTTGTTGTATGTGGATAGTATGCTAGCTAGCAGGGGTGTACATACAGGGTTTTGCTAAGCTAAGGGTAAGATTAGTTCAGTGTCATGTCATGAGGAGTTTGGAGCAGCGAAATTCTTTGACATGGGAGGCATGGAGATCACAGGTTGATTTTGTCTCGAGTGGGAGCTGATGTGAATCAGGGGTTGGCAAGGTTCGGGATGCAGAGCCAGAGCACACTAAGGGCTGGATAGGTACAGTGTCTGAAATCACATGAGGTCTGGTATAGACCTGAGTATTCCCATGCAGTGGGCGCTGTCAGAGAGTTAGGAGCCAATTCAGGGAAGTGGATTCTTAGGTATTTGAGAGGGACCGGCAGCAGGGATTCATGCAATGTAGGGTCAAGACTTCACTACATGGATTTGTAGGTTCGGATGTGGCAGGGTACTCGAATGACAGGAGGTACATCACAGGTTGTGTGGTGTGTTGTCTTCAAGATTGAGCTTGAAGAGGGATACAAACTAGGAAATAGATTAGACAGGGTACAGGTACAGGGACAGTGCAGCTGTTTATCTCCAAGTGGGAGATTGTTAGGTTGTGGAGCTAAAAGCTTCACTGATGCAAACAAGAGAGGAGGTTGCTGAAGGTTGCTGAGTTGCAGAGAAGTTGGGGTCAGTCTGATCAACCGACGTCGATAGGATAGCAGAGAGAAGCAATCGACATCGGTCATATATCGGCCGACGTCGGTCACCTCCAGGCAGACAGGGACCGACGTCGGTCGCCTGTGTGGTTCGACTGTGAGCTAATTACGGGCAGTTAGCTAACGAACCAAGTGTTTGCATGATGAGTGCTAATTTTAGACTCATAGTTGCGGATCTAATTATTGTACTTAGATGTCTAATTATTGTTTGGATGAGATCTATATAATAAACTCATGGTTGTATTGGAAAAGTGTTCTAGTTTGAGTTGAGCAAAGTTTGCTCCTTCTGTGTGTGAAGTGAGTAAGGGTGTTCCTCCTAGTTCCCTATCAGTGCCAAGCTTGGTACTGGTTGGAGAATCATAAGGACTTGGTGAGGCAAGGACAAGGGTTCTTCAGGGTGTAGAGTGATCTACATAGTAAGTAAGATCGTTGATCTGCAGGTGTATGTGTGTGCAAGGTCAAGGTTCATAGGTGTGCAAAACCGTGTTTGATTTGCAGGTGTGCAAGATCATATAGACAGCAACACAACAGGGAGCAGTATCAGGCAGGATCTACTTGGAGTATAGGTGTGTACTCGGATAGAGCAAGAGAGGAAGGCAAGGGAGTTCCTTCCATAAGTATGGTCTGTTGAATTGCAGGTTGTTGCAGATTCATGGGAGATCTACTTGAAGTACCTTGAGTACTTGTTGAGTACGTGGAGTACTTGTGGAGTGCGTGGAGCACTTGTGGTGTGCGTGGAGCACGGGAGGTGAACACCAACTCTGTGTTTGAGTTGGGTGTTGGGACCTAGTAGAGAGAGCTTTGAGGGAAGATTTATTGTTTATGTCCTAGAGGTGTGGCAGCCCTAGAGGTGTGTAAGGAAGAAGAACTGTGGCAGTCTTCTTTGTTGTATTTCCTTCTGAAAGAGTTATTAATACAATTGGTGTATTGTCTCTCATATGCTGTGTTATTTTGAATTCTAGTTACTTGGTGAATTTGGTTATTTCTGCATATTATAGTTGCTTGGTATTTGGTAATCAATTGTATGCTTCCGGTGTTTCGCACCCTGACACTAATGGTATGTATTTAGTCAATATATCAACTAATTCTCAAAATATGTGTGAGGTTACTAAGTGGTAAAAATTCATTGAAGTCAACTAGTCAATGTGCACAAAAGACCTGTAGGGATGCCAAGTGGCATAATGATGGAAGCAATGGTCTAAGATCAATGGTGAGTGTTGAAATATAAATACTAGGCTACTCTGAGGAGATAGACAATGCATATTTATTCAATGTTTTTAGGGAGCATGAGATGAGGTCAAAGTGTCTAATGTTTAACATTTGTGCAGTGACCATTGGAATTTGAATGATCAAATTAATGAGGGAAAACCTTTTATAGTTTTTAAGCTATATCTTTAGATCCAAGATGAATTTATTGATGCTATAAAAATAAAAGTTGAAGAATACTTCAAGATACATCCAGAGAATCTAGTTAGAAGGTTGAATGTTTGTATAATCAAAGTTATGCAGATTAAAATTTGACTATTTTCTCATTCATGGTGTTACTATGTACAAAATATTATTTAATCAAATTTGTGCTTTAGCATAAGATTGTTTTGGTGGAAGTAATTATTTGAATATGTATTAGAGGTCATATGGAATGGACCTAGGTATTTGAAAGTGATCTTATGTTCTTAATTTTCTTGATGAAGTGATAAATGGATAATAGGTCTCCATGAGACTTATAAGGGATATTAAGGCCTAATTGAAAGGCATAGTTACTTAAGTGTGACTCATATATGATATGGTCAACCTGTGAGGATGGTATTGAGCTATGTGTTAGCTTGTTATGTCTTAAGGGTTAAGGCAAGTATTATGGCTAACCTAGAAGTTGATATGCATGAAGACTCTATAAATATTGGAGACCAAGGAGATGGTTTCTATACTTGGATGTGAATCTATTGAGAGAGTAGAAGATAGAGATGAAAGAAAGAGATTACATATAGTGTGATCAATGGATGGATTGAAGTACATAGTAGATTGAGGATGAGAGAAGAAGCCTAGAGTGATCCAAAAAGGTGTTTGGATGCATTGCTTATATGATAAAATTTGAGTGTGTGTGATGAATTGAAAGAGAGGTGTTATACATTATTTCTCCAATTAGATTGATCTACAATCATATTTCTGGAGCTGTTGATTTCATAAGGTGTTGTGTGGGTGCTCAACATCTAGAACAAGTGGGTACTTGTTCATACTTAGGGGTGGGTTCTCCTTATGAAGTGGGTGTTTCACTAAAAGGGTATCATGTTTGTGATCATCTTATAAGACAAGTAGTCCATGTGTTTGTAGGCTTGAGAGTGGGTTTTATTCCCAAGAGGGTTTCCCACATAGATCTTGTGTTATGTGTGTGATCTTGCATCATCTTGCTTATTCATTGTTATGAACATCTTGTATGCTTTATGAATGCTTGTGATCATTGATTAAGAGTTTGAAAGGATTACAATTAAAGTTTAAAATATATTTCATCAATTATTCACCCCCCTCTTAGTTATTATACCTCCACTAATACAGTGCATTACCTTCACAATTTTTGCCTCTTATAGGCCACACATAATACCATTCATTACTTTTGAGTTATTGTCACTAGTTTTCTTACCTATTGCATTTATAGGAGGAATAGGGGGTGTAGTATACCCATCCAAGACTGATTTACAAACATCATTAACTTAATAAATTATATATTTCCTCATCCTAACACTCCAAAAGGCATAATTAGATCCATTGAATAATGAATTTTTGCTTATAGAAAAACCACCTTGTGTTTGACTAGCCATCTTAGCATGTTTAGAATCTCATTTATGTTATAAGATCTCACTTAAAGGACCTAATATAATACCAAATTTTTGGAGTACAAATAATGATATGGGGGGTGAATCATTTTTATTTAAAACAATCCTCCAATTGCACTTAAGATTCATGAAGCATTCATTCACTTACATACATCAATTAATGCATGCATGAGCATCTATGAAAGCAAACAAATTATGGACATGAGATATATGTGGTAAACCCTCTATGGGAATAAAACCTAATAATTTAAAACTTAAATACTATCCTATAATAAATTAATCAGACTTTTAGTGAGGCATCAACCCCACAAGGTGCACCAACCCCTCACTAATCAAGCACCAACTCAACTAGTGCTTTTAGCAAGCTTCAACCTGCAAGGAGGCTCCAAACCCCTATAAAACCAAGCCTCAATTTCAATACCTTGAATATATTATCACCCTTTAACACATTTTTATTACTCAACCAAATATGATCTCCTATGTTTGCTCTTCTCACACTTCTTTCTCTCTCAAATAGCCTATTAGGCCTTCTCACTCAATTATCCCTTTCCTTGGTAGAATTAGGTCAAATGACCTTGCTCAAAACCTATATAAAAATATTTATATGCTCATGGAATATTCAAATCATCTCTTTTATTTTCTTAAATCCCTTAACATTTTATTTAAAATGCTATATCCTTTATTCAATAGCTTAATCTTCTAACTAGTCAAAATACGCTTATTAGGCCTTGACTTTATACTTGATTCTTTCTCATACCCATATTAGTCAGAAAAAAGAAATAACCATAATTTTATTATGATTTAAATATATCACTAAACATTTTTCACAATTTAAACAAACATTTCATAGGTTGGTCAATACCCTTAAGGGCTAAAACCATCATTAAGCCAAATAGAGACATAATGCAATTAGGTCTTCCCTAAGCATACATTTCACTTTGACCTATTTTGAACACTTTGAGACTTCACCAATGGATGAAAAAATTCATATTTAAATTTAAAATACCCATAATAATCTATAATTATGTCCCCAAAATTTGACTCTTTTCACTCTTTGAACCATCCAATTAGGTCTACTTACTATTAGGCCTTCTCACTGCCAGAAAGTCTATCTTGCAAATTTAAACCATATACACAACTTTTCCACATAGCCCATATATAAAATAATATATATATGATATTTATGAATTATAATACTTATAAAAATTATTTTTTATTCACCACATAAGACAAAATACCTTAGTAACACCCCTGTAAAAGGCTTACTCTAAACCACCAAACACTATCAACAAATAGTCAAAATCATTTGACTCTCCAAACTTGACCAAGGACTTCCAATGAATAAAAATACATTAAAATTATCCTATGATACATTTATAACACCTTAAATTTCATTTTATCCTTAAAATTAGTTCAAAATGACTCAGAAAGATTAGTTTCACATACACACAAAAAGTTACCTATAGCATCAAAAACATGGTCAAAAAATCAAATCTTAGAACACCTATGTGAACACTTATATGATATTATAATGTGTTTTTTTGAAAATTTATCATCTTTATATAATATCTAAAAATATTTATTTCATTTTCATATATCAATATTGGTCTTACAGACCAATCTCACTACTTCACTCTACATAGACTTCATTGTGTTAGACAGAACAATTTGATGACAAATTTTTACTTGAGTATAGGAATAATAAACACTTATATACCAAGGTAATAGTATTTATAGATATTTAATAATTACCCCATGCATTATAATCCATCCCTAGTCTTCGACAGCCAATCCCTAATCTCATTCTCACGTAGTTTTCTCATTGTTTGGCTCATTATGCCTATTTAGCAATAGGCTAACTTATATGACTATTTTAGCACATTTTTGTCTATAACCTGCTCAAAAACTTTTATGGAAAAAAAATATAAATCTTACAAAACATCCTCCATCCATTTTCATTCTTTGACCTAGTTAACCCTACCTTCTACATCAAAATTACTAAAAATAAGGGTTTTCTTATAGCATCTAATCACTGTCAAGACAAAATAAAACCATCTAAGGAAATATTGAATATCCCTTTACATGTTAAAAGCATAAAACTAAGTAAATAAGACCATTATGAGACATAACTGAATATATCTTTCCTATCAAGTCATTATAATGTTTTTGAGAGGGTTTTGACTGGTTTCACTTCTTAGCAATCATTCATAAAGGATTGCCCCGCATATTCAATACCAATGCTAGGAAAATAAATATAGGAACCTTACCTAAATTCCATGAAGTTATTATGATCTCATGAAAATTTTTCACATGCTAACGAGTAAAATAAAATCTCTTCTCAAGATTGCAACACCCCATTCTGTGTACACAGGGAACATTACCATAGGTTTTCATGCTTTCTCATTTAGGTATAGACTTAAAAATTTGTACATATACTTAAAATTACCTCTCAAAAATCTTTAAATTATTTCAATATCTATTACACCTTTTAAAATGATCTTGTCCCCTTATTAGGCCATTATAGGTCACTTTGTACTCTAGACCTTACTTTGCCAATCATACTTAAACTAAGTTCATGCCTTGAAACCTATTGAACCATATTCAAAACCTCATAAATATTTCATTTGACCTAATATAATACTCATACACTACCAAAATTTATCACATAGGTATCAATTGTCTCAACTCACAAGCTACCAAGCATATATCATTTCACTAGGTCTTTCAAGTAAAGATTAACCCTCAAAACTAGACCTTAAAACTCATTAGTAAGATTATTTATCTCTTTATCATTTATATATAACATCTTATAAAACTTTATCATGATTATACTGACCCAAATCATAAATATTTATTGTGCTTCATGCATACATCTTTTTCACAGAGCTAGACTAGGCTACTCAAAATACCTAGTACTCAGTTTAGACACAAATAAGCTTGATCTCAATGATATCATCTTCAAACATGATTATTTGAATACAAAGATACTATCAATACACTTATGACATTTTTCACATCACAATCTTGTACCAAAACCTCATTTAGAATACAAGGACTTGTTGACCCATATGCTTACCTTATATGCTCCTCACTACTTAGAGCTCAATCAAGATGTTTCCCTTGTATCTTGAACATGATCTTGACATGTCATCAAACCTCAAAAAGAATACTAGGTTTCCTTCAAATTTTATCTCAACATAGAGACAAAACTTATTTTTCACACACCACTTCACCAAGCATGACGTAAACTCTAAATTTTGACATGAAGGACATTAAACTTAACTTTGACATCAATTACAACATTAATACCTTAATACCAACACTATGAACATACATCAAAAACTTTATATTTATCCTAGACCCTTGAAAATATCACCAATCTACTCAAAACACCAAACAAACCTACAAAATGACCATTTTTTCCTTGATATAATTCTAGATGCTCATAGAATATCAAAATATTATTTGTGGTTTTTTTTGTTTTCTAGCCTTATGTTAAGAGCATAGTAGTACAACTAGGATCATAATAGTAAGCTCTCAGTTGACTAGGAATGTATCAATGCACTCCTATTTCCTTCTTCCCATGGGTCCCATTATCCCTTTCCTTTATTTATTTCATCTGTGTGTCTTATTTTATTCTTTTTTATGCCCTTTGTGTGTTGGCTCACATGCCAATTGGGTCTTATTTTAATTTGAGAAATATATATATATACATAGGTGCATTTGTGTATATAGGAAAAGTGATAAGTTTGAATCCATTAATTTTAAAGAAATAAAATTATAATAAAAATTCAAGAGTGATATTTATAATTTAAGAGAGTAAATTAAAGTACTTATGTAATATTTGTATTTCAAGTATTCATGTTACATCATTGCCAATTTTTCAAGTAGTGAAAGATTATAAAAGGATTAGGGCTTGCATAATAATTTCTTATTAAACTATATATAGTGTTGGCTCTAACTTTTCCAAGGATTGGAGTTTGATTAAGTTAGTGACCCCAATTGATTACCCTCACTTTAATGTCTTGTAAGGTTTTGAGAGATGATTGGGGTTTCAAGAAAAGTGAAAGATTTTTGGGTGATGAACAGTGAATTATGATAGAATGACGTTTTTGAACCTTAGAAGTTTAGGATCATATTCATCAATTTTATTTTTGTAAAGGATAGTTTAAAAGAGAATAAACTTTCCATATAGTATGTACTTGATTATGTTAGGAGTGTAGTGTCCACTCCCAGTCAAAATTTCAAAGTTATATTATTTTATAAATTTCTAAGTTATGTCTGTAAGTTGATATTTTTCTAAATTTTTTGAGTTATGTTGGTATCGGTTCTTATAATTATTTCCACTTATTTTCAACATTAGATAGCCTATGAATTTGATACAATTAAATATTTTTTGATAGATATTCACTTTTGATCAAAGCTACAAACTAATCTATGACATAACTAGGGGCCTGAATCCCCAAGTGATCATCTACCACATATACTATATATACCAAAAATGGCCACAACTAGCTCTAAAATATCAAAAATGGTCACCACTAGACTTGAGAATAACCAATGGCCATTAACAGCCCTGAGAATATAAACCACGGCCACAAGTAGCCTCATATACCTTTCTAGAGATTTAAACCTAGGTAGGGCTTGAAACAACCAAGCCACTTAACCAACTCACCCATATCTCATAGGATGAAACTCAATATTCTTATTATAAACCTTTCTTTTTCAATTTCAATTATTCTATCACTTTACTTTACTAAAAGTCAATATGATTTTACTATTTATTTGGGTTAAATGGTTTTAATTTGAGTTGCACATTGTTTGAAGTTTAGTGTAGTGAAATGTTAATGTAAAACTACTTTACCATACTAAAAAAATTTATTTTGAGAGCTACATTCACAAATCAGCATCATGGTAGAATCACTTCCAATAGTATTTTTTAATGGGAAAAACTATACACCATGGCATATTTACATGGGAAATTTTTTCACTACACAGGGTCTTAATCCTTTTATGTATGAATAGGTTCTTAAAACTTCACACTATGACCAATATAATCAATGTATCAACTCATGTGATATTGTATTTGGTCATCTAATGTTTTTTATTTCCATGTACATAAATTATCATCTAGAACAAACAAAATGTCCCTTTATTATTTTGTCTGTTCTTGAGCATATGTATAGAGAATCTTCACATATTTTTGTGGACTCTTTCTATGAGCTTCATGTTTCCACTCTTATTGATTGTGATGATTCATTCTTGTTAGACATTTTTGTTTTTTTTCTTGGACATCTATTTTATTATGACTAACTTCCAAACATAAGACATTTTATACACATATCCTTGTACTTTTCTTTCACATGATGATGTTAGTCTTTCTATAAATCCAAAACTCATTTTTACTTCAAATGACCTTGTCTTCATTTATGGGAGTTCCCATTCTAATTTTTTGTGGACTTCCAAATTTTATGAGATTATTAATAATCCATTATTTTATGTTGATCCTCATTCTTTAGTAGCTTTGATAGTTCTTGATCCATGTCCTCCACATCACATGGACATTAATTAGTGAAAAGTCCATGTTTTCTTCCATTAGAAATACTTCATTGGCATCTCTTTTGGTTTGTGTGCATGATATTGTAAAAACATTTTCCACATCTTATTTTCAAACTAGCCACATATATCTTCTATTTGATCCTTTTGTCATTCTTCATGGAGTGGGAACATTTTAAATTCAAATATTCTATCCTTCCTATTTTAAAGGATAAAACCAATGTTTGATGTAGGTATAGCTATTGCATTATTTGGGTAGATCCCTCATCATTGGCACTCTTAAGTTAGTAACTCACATTCCTTCACCATATTTGACATCTGATATGAAGGAAGTGATCTTTGGGGGGGTAGGGTTTGTGGGTGGGGGTATGTTTAATCCTTGTTCATTCATGGATATTTTTAGTTTACATAGGTACCTCATCAAGCATGTTTTTATGACCCATTTATGATAATATTAGCTTCTTATTTTTTTATAAAATATCCTAAGTTACACTTAAGGGAGGTGTTGGTGTCTATAGTTATCCACATCACACTTTAATTTACTTGAGTTTATCTATATAACCTATGTAAGTTATTTTCCTATTTTAAATTATTTATAATTAGGAAAAATAACCAATCATGGTTTACCTTCATATTAGTCAATATGAATCCACCTTTCTATCAACCAATAAATATTTCCTTATCCTTGCTCAATCATGAAAAGGTGGCATGATAACCTTAGTTTTCCTATAAATATTTCATTTATCCTCACATGTACACATTTTTTTAGGAAAGAAGTCTAATAGAGTTATTTCTTCATTATAATAGAGGAGGTGAGTCTTTTGGTTAATATTGAGGGTTCCCAACATATTGTAATCTCCCTTAGATAATATTTTAATGTGTTTTTAATTATTTAGTTAGGTTTTTATGATTTTGTATTTCTTTTCATGTATGTTATACATATTTAGTTTTATGCAACTCATAGACCTAATTTTTTCATGGTTATCAAAACCTTCCATTAGTTTATATATTGAGCCCAAATGGGGAAGATTATTCTATATTTTACACTTCTTATATCATGGGCCCATATTATTTTTATATTCTTACCTTTATATGTAAAATACAATTCTGATTCTTAAATTTTATATTATATATGTTACATTTATTTTTGAGATACAAGTTTCACATGTTCACCCCACATCTAAAAAAATTTATAATGTCCCACTCTCCATATTCATAAACATTATTATAGGTTATGTGCATTATCATATTCAATATTATGGACTTGTAGCCCCATGACTAGTAGGGTTCCTAACTCCAAATTTCAATGATTTATATTTTACTCAAATGTGGAGGTCCATATTTGATTAAGGTGTCCAAATCCACTTCACATTTCAATATTACATCAGTTTTATTTAAAATGGTACTCAAGATATTAAATTAAATTTATTTAAGATTGTTAAAGTGTAGGATTTTGGTGTGCTTTTATATTTGTCATCAGTTAACCTAAAATAGGCATTATTGGATCATTTTTCATGTTTCATCATGCCCCTATTTATTTTTTCCCCCTTATCCTCTTCTCTCTATGTATTTATTTCTAGGAACATTTTACAAAGTGCCTCCAATGCTCTTAGGTTTGTCCAAATCACCCACAATGCTCTTTGTCCCTCTTGTAGTTCCTTTTGGTCCTTATCAGGTTAGGGTGCCCCTATTCCCTTCATTTTTTATTTTTGTATTTTTAGTAATTTTAATATAATTTTGGTGCCAACAAGGTCCTAATTTAAAATTTAATTGACTATAAATACACAATCATTTTTGTTCATTTAGTACTAAGAATACAAAAAAAATATCCACCACTCGTTCATAAGAATCTATTGAGCATTAAAAATAATTCTAAATAGGTCAAGAAATAATTATAACATTTATAATTTTATGAAGTTACTATTTGTAATGGATCACTTTATGTACATGACTTAGGGTTTTGTATGTCATTGTAAATGTTTTCAATTAAACAATATATTATTTTCAACATAGTATTTATTACTTATAGGCTTTATAATTATATGGTGCTTAAATTCCCAACTAATGTGTAACACAAACCCCTAAACATTCATTGCCTTACTTAAGTTTATATATTATTTCCAATGTAGGTCAAGGAAAATAAAGTTTTTTTCTTAGGCCACAATTGTCACAATACAAAGATTTATATGAATGAATCAAAAATCCAAACCCAGTGAACAAAGTCATTAATTCAATTTTGATCCTCTTTATTCATTGTCTAGAAAGCCATTGGTGAGTTTTACTTATCTAAAACCCCATGATGATTTGCACACCTATCTCTACACTTTCATATTTTTATGTGTTAGGGTGTGGAGCTAAAAACTTCACCAAGGAGCATTCATTATCAGGTTCGGGTCTACACAGACACCGGCGTCGGTCAAGAGCAACCGACGTCAGTCACAGGTAGTTACAGAGGTGCCGACATCGGCAGAAGGTCGGCCGACAGTGGTCACAGACAAGCAGCAGGAAACGACGTCGGTTACCTGCATGTCCAGAAAGCTATTTTCGTGGACAGAAGCGAGTGTTTGCATGATAAGTTTGAGTTGAAGTCTCAAGCTCGCATCTCTATTATTGGCATTACTATTTTTAGAGCCCTTGTTCAAGTGGTTTAACTGCTTGTTGGGTGTACATGCTCAAGTCTCCTAATTCTATATGTAGAATTAGATCTTCTTAGCTTTGTAGTAGATTATTGTAGTTGTTGGAGTTATTGTGAATTATTGTAATTCATTGTATGAGAAGAACAATACAGAATTGAATCAATCCAGGCTTGTTGGAGTTGATTGTTCTTGAGAGAGAGAGCTCTTGAGGAATAGAGATCTAGTGAGAGATCTATACATCTAGGAGAGGTGTGGAAGAAACAAACCTTCTTCAATTGTATTCCTTTTGTAAAGAGTTTGTTAATACAAGTTTTCAGGGTGTTTTCTTGTATCTCTTGTTCTTGCTATTATCATTCTAATTACTTGTCAATCTGATTTAATTCCACGTTTATTGCTGTCACAATTGTAATCTATTGTTGGATTGATCCCCCAACATTATGTGAATCACTTCTTGGCATGCATTCCAACATTTAAAGTCAAATGATTATTAATAGACTATAATTTAAAATAGATGTGCCTCTAAACTCTGTGAGAATTTCCTAGTTATGGATTTTAAAAATATCAATTAGGCATTATTATTGTTTTACATATTTATTATGATTAATTAAAATAAATTAAGTTATTTATTTTGCATCTAGGTATATTCCATTTATCCCTAATACACTATTTTATACATACCTATATTTTTTAATTCTTTAAAAACAAATTTAAATCATTCAATTCTAAATTGAGGTTTTTAATGAGATTATAAAATATGGTATTAAATGCTTTGCAAAAGGTAAAGCTAAGTATATCAAAGGATATCATGTTGAGATATTAATATTTGATAGCCTAACCCTTTTTCAACATATAAAATATATTTTCAACCAAGTAATTAAATAAAGGTTTTCTTAAAAAATGGATTGAGAGTTTAATCATTATGATTTTTTAAGTCTGAATACATAATAACCTGATCAATTATTGAACCATTATGATTAGCCTTATGCTATTAAAAAAAGTTTTGTTTGATCCTTGAAAAACCTATTATATTGAGGACAATAATAAAAAGGATAAAGGGAAAACTATCTTTAGAAATCAACATGCCTCAATTGATCACCTTGTCACCCTTAGAATTGTCATTGAGGAATTTAGAGACAAACAAACATTTCATATGTTAGTTTTTATAAATTAAAAAATTCTTCAACATTATTTTGAGAGCCAGTCTATGGAGAAGTTTAAAATAAATTGGTATCCCTCTTGAGGTTCAAAGTATTATAATTCAACTATATGAAAAGGTCATTTCAAAGATGAAATATAAACTACAATATTATGGTTAAACAAGGGCATCCTCTCTATCCCATCCTTTTTAGCATCCATACCAATAAAACTAAAGAAGTTTTAGAGGAAAAGGGGTTCATTAGTATCAACATGGTTGGGCTTAATTTTACATCCTTTGCTTATTTGTTGAATACATAATTCTTCTTGCCAAAACTATCACTAATATCCACAAGAAAGGCAAAGTACAATAATTTTTAAGAAGTATGAAATTACCATTAATGTTAATAAAACCAAGGTAATTATAAGTAAATCTAAAAATAGCACTTACCCTTCAATTGTGTATGATACAAATACCTGGGAAGACTTCCAAACTTACAAATATATAGGCATCATCTTCAATTGACATTTAAAATGGAACCACAATATCTAAAAGATTCATTGTTGGTTTGAAAACTTACTTTGTTCTTGAAAACATGTGTAAAAAAGTTAATATTTGGGGTTGATATAAAATATATATTTCATTTTAAAATATTAATCATTAAAAAATAATTCTTTATGGTTGTGAGGTTTAGGATTTATAGAATCTCTCATGAGACTTGGGACATAATTGATTGATTTCAAAATTATTTTATAAATTACAACTTTAAAATAAAATCTAATACTTCATACTGAGATTCCTTTTGATTAAATATAATTGTACTTCTTTGGAGTCTAAATCCATGGCTATATATGTCAAGTATAATCACAAGTTGGTATATTTGAATAACACTAGATTTTATTATTGCTTCTAATATTAACAATAAACATTGCATGTTGAAGAAAGATTGGGATAGAGACACTAAAGTTTGGCTTGTTGATCTGGAGGACATTTTTGGGAATGAAAAGTTCCCAAGATATCTTAAAACTAGTATAGTATAGAAGATCATTCCTATAGATTGCCAATGCATATTAGAACATGTAAAATAGACATCATATTCTCCAAATACTATTGGTCAAAGTTTGAATCAAAACTAATCAACAAGTCTATTATGACATGGATGCATGTATGACTGCCAAGTGGACCAATCAACATTTGACACATGGAAGTCAAATGGTAAAAGGGTGTTTGGTTTTCACCTCTGATCTTTGACACTCATATTCAGATAAATACACCCTAGTATTTGTTGGTTAGGGAGCTTCAGCCATGGTTAACACACTCTTTTTGTGAAGGGGTGCCCTTGCCTCTATTTATTCATTATACCATTATTATGTTTTTGTATATATATACCTCTATGTTATTTGTGTGGTGCATGTGGGAATAATAATCCCTTTATTGTAAACCAAATACCATATATATTTTTGGTACATCTCATGTTGACATGTGGTAGGATGAGGAGCTTAGTTATGGTGTTATTAGAGAGCCCCATATGGTGGGCCCTCAAGCCACCACATGGTCTACCACCACATCCTTTCTATTTTCCAAGTCACTCATTATCTATGGTAAGCTCAAGACCAAGCAAGTGCCAACTTGAGTTCAAATCTAGTATTCTCCACATTGCTCAGGATTGAGCTCACTCATTTGAACACCAAGCAGGCTTCAAATATGCCTATAACTTAAATTGGTGGTGATAACTAAACTAACCAACCTTGAGCAGTTGGTTCTTACTAAGTTTAGCATATAAAAATGCACAAACATGGCCAAAGCCACACATTACAAAGGCCAAATAATACTATTAAAATACTTTAATTGTCTAATGTGTGATGAATGCGGGATTATTACCTTATTATAAATTTTGAAGGTAATGGAATGGAATTGAAACCATGACCTCATTACCAAAATGATAAATATTAACCATTAGGCCATAGCCATGAATTAGACATGGCATGGACACATTTACTATTTGAAGTAGATACTTAGTGTGATTGGAGGAATAAGGGATTTGAAACCCTGACTTGTGGTGCAAAATAATAGGTGCTTGACCAATTCTACTCATGATTGAAAGTTTTATATCAATTTAACCATTTATATTTGATTATTACATAGAGCCTAACTAATATATATGGATGCTCCTATTTTTTAAGGCTTTTGGCCATAAAACTCATTGTATATGTTATTATAGGGTTATTGAAGGAGTTATAAGTCTGAGAGAAGGCAAATAAAACTTCTTGACATCATTATGCCCATTTTATTAGATTTTTCATACACTCTAATGGAGAAAACATGCTCGAATGCACGAAGAATATGAACAAATGCTATGGACTTTGAGAAGATGAATTGTTGATTAATTTTAGAATCTTCACACAGTCAGATTTTATTACTATTTTTAAATTATAAAATACATTTTGATGTAAGTTTATAAATTATTGTATTTACATCATTTATAATGGATCGGTTCATTATTTCACAACCCTGGAGATGTATCCCCTAAAAGGGTGAACTCTGTCAATCTTTATGTCAATCTTCCTTTTTAGTATGTTGTGTTTTCTTTATAATTTTGTTTTGGGAAAAAATTAAGGAAACATTAAATAATCTATAGAAAATCATAAAATGACACAAACATGAGTTTACATTGGGAAATGATTTTTAAAAAAAATTCTAATCACTTTCATTCATTCCTAGAATTTCACATCCAATTCTATGTACTTAAGGGAATTCAGATTTTTTAGTATCTGATTTCATAAAAACTATTTGATTTATATAAGGGGTTAAATATTGTTTACTGATCAATTTTGGTATTAAAGCATGTTGATATAGGACTTGCTTCAATTATTGATATACTTCAATCTAGAGCTTTTATATATCATATTTTTGGTATTGTTCTTCTATTTGATTTGACCATGTAGGATTGGCTAGTGCGAAGGAGAATTGGAAGGTGTTCCAATCCATAAAAATAATATAAGCTTCTAATGCCTAAGATTCTGAAACCACTAGTCCTACAGGTTCAATATGGATGATGAACAAATAATTGTCACTTGAAGATGTGAGAGGTCTTGAGAGAGGATCAACCTTTATTTCTTAGGATGCATTCAAATAAAATGCAAGGCATATTCAGTGATGCACATCCAAAAGGAATCAATTGGAATCCTATTATCATTCTTACATAGAGGGAAAAATAAGGTATGATCATGATCTGATTTCATATTGGTATTGATGAAATATGTTGGTATTTGATAACTAATTGTATAGATTTTATTTTTGGATAACTAATCATATTTTGTAATCTTGTGTCCTTAATTATAGGAACAAGAGAAAATACTAGTTTCCATGGTAAGATATGAAAATGGTAATAGAGAATTGTTTAGGATATTGAATAATTTTTTGCACTTTGAGTTTAAGGTTTGTAATTATTTGAAAGTTGGTTTATGTCTTCACAACTTTTGTTAAGAGTTTTAGGAAGCAAATAGGAAGTTGTTTAAACCCAAAAATATGTCAACCATTACTCAACAGATGTACTTCATAGTTTCTAAAGAGGTATAGGTTATTTTCAAATGTAACTATTTATACACAATTTTGGTTTGAATCCTTGACATCAGATAACCTTTGTGTGGGTTGCTTTGGAAGTAAATTATTCCTTGATTTGAAACTGTTTTAAAAGTCTTTTTGAAAATAAAAATGTATCATATAAATCTTAGTAAGATAGATTTTATAAGATGAAAACCTTCTATTCAATTTGTTGAAACAATTAAGAGGGAATAGCCCATGTATTTATAAAATGGTTTAACAAAATAGTTTTGATAAGCATAACTATAGTATTGAATAGTATGCTTTTATTCACTTCAAACACTATTTTTAGGGAAATTATTAACTATTGGATCCAAGAAAGGGATTTTGATAAACTTATGTTTTGAAGAAAATTTGCTATCTCCTATTTTAGTTTTCCATTATGATGAGACTTTTAGGAAACTAACTCGGTTTGATGAGTTTTGGAGGTATGAATTAGGAAGCAATCAATAGTGAGGAAACTTTGAGATAGGTTTAAAATTCTTTTTCTCCTCACATTTATGATATGTTATATAGTTACTTACAGAGTTTGTAAGTTGGTAAAGAGGCTCTTATTTGTGAAATTCTCTAAGTTGAAACTAGAGTTTGATAGGTACTAGGAAATATTTGATAATTAGTTTTAGGGAACACAACAATTAACTATGTTGTTTATAGGATGGTGATCTCATATATTTTCCCTTGATTATTCTTTCATATATTATGTAAATGTATATTGTGTAGTTATGACCCTAGGATGGAAAAATTAGTTGCACTCATATATGCTTGACATCTTACACATTTAAGTCCCATTTATCTTTGGAAATGTTTTTATTACAAACTATTGTATACTCACGTGTATGTTTTTCATTCCCATCATGTAGATGTACTTTCAAAGACCCATAGATAGGAAACATTTGTAAATGAAAGTACACATGTGTTGCACTTGTTTGTAAGATTCCTTGGGGTGTTTTGTACATAGGTGATCTATAACACCATTTGGTATGTAGCATGTGATTTTCCCTTGTGTGATGTTGATAAAAAGGAGAACACCTTAACCTTCATATAATGCAGCAGTTGAGAGAATTAGTTAGTTTATGACTATTTTGGGTAGTAGGTCATTTTGGTAAAATGGATACAAAGTTTGTTTTACTCTTCATAATCAAGTTCTAGTATTCAGTTGGACCATTAATTTCTTGTAGAGAAGTTTTATAACATCTTATTTCACTGATGTAAACTTGGTATTTTTCAAATGGAGTTTATTTGCATCATATTGATAGCTTAACATCATAACACCTTCTTTTTTTATATTTTAGTTTATGTACTTTGGTGTGATGTAGAGATACATTTAGCAAATTTAGTGGGTTATTCTCCTTTTGGAGACCAAAAGGGTCTTATTGGGGAGGTGTGATCTATAGATCATTTTTGGGTATTATAAATGCCCAAGATATCTTAAAACTAGTATAGTATGGAAGAGCATTCTGAGAGATTTCTAACACATATTAGAACATGTAAAATGGACATCATATGCTCTAGATACTATTGGTCAATGTTTAGATTTTTAAAAATGGTCAACAAGTCCATTAGGATGTGGATGCATGTATGAATACCAAGTGGACCAATCAACATGTGACACATGGTACTTCAATGTTAAAAGGGTGTTTGGTTTTCACCTCTGGTCTTTGACACTTGTATTTAGACAAATGGGCCCTAATATTTGTTGTTTGGGGACCTTCAGCTAGGATTGACACATTCTTTTTGTGGAGGGGTGCCTTTGCCTCCATTAATTCATATTACCATTATTATGTTTTTGTATATATATGCCTCTATATTATTTGCATGATGCATGTGGGATTAATAATCCCTTTATTTTAAACCAAATACCATATATATTTTTGTTGCATCTCATGTTAACAAATGGTAGGATGAGGAGCTTTATTGTGGCATTATTAGAGAGGTCCACATGGTGGGTCCTCAAGCCACCACATGGCCTACCACCACATCCTTTCTATTTTCCAAGTCACTCATTATCTATGGCAAGCTCAAGACCTAGCCCAGGTTTTAGCTGAAGTTCAAATCTATTATTCTCCACATTACTCAAGATCAAGCTTACTCATCCAAACACCAAGAAGGCTTTGGATATACCTCCAACTTAACTTGGTGTTGATAGCTCAACCAACCAACTATGAGAAGTTGGTTCCCACTAAGTTTGGTGTATAAAAATGTATAGATGTGGCCAAATCCACACATTACAAAGGCTAAATAAAACTATTAAAAAACTTTAGTTGTGCAATGTGCGATGAATATTAGATTATTACCCTATTATAAATTGTAAAGGTGATGGAAGGGGGTCAAACCCAAGACCTCATTGCCAAAATGATCAGGTTTGACCATTAGGCCATAGCCATGAATCAAACATGGCATGGACACATTTACTATTTGAAGTGGATACTCAGTGCAATTAGAAGGATAAGGGATTCAAACCCCTGATTTGTAGTGTAAAAGAATAGTTGCCTAACCAATTCCACTTAGGGTTAAAATTTTTATATCGATGTAACAATTTATATTTGAATATTACATAGATCTTGAATGATATATATGGATGCTCTTATTTTTTAAGGCTTTTGACCATGGAGCTCATTTTATATGTTATTACAAGGTTATTGAAGGAGTTGCAAGTTTGATAGAAGGTAGAGAACACTCCTTGACATCATTATGCCCATTTTATTATAGCTTTCATACACTCTAATGGAGAAACCATGCCTAAATGCATGCAGAAGATGAAAAGGTGATATGGACATTGAGAATATGAATTGTTGATTAGTTTCAAAGTCTTCACATAGTCAACTTTTAGTACTATTTACAAATTATAAAATCCATTTTGATGTAAGTTTGTAAATTTTTTTATTTACAGCATTTATAATGGATCAGTGTGTTGTTTCATGAACCCAGAGACATATCCCCTAAAAGGGTGAACACCATTATCAAGATTTGTGTCAATCTTCCTTTTTAATATGTTGTGTTTTCTTTATAATTTAGTTTTGGGAAAGAATTAAGGAAATATTAAGTAATCTATGAAAAATCATAAAATGACACAAATAGGAGTTTAAATTGAGAAATGAGTTTACAAATTTTTCTAATTACTTTCATTCATTTCTATAATTTTGCATCCAATTCTACGTACTTAAGGGAATTGATATTTTTCACTGTCTAATTTCATAAAAATTGTTTGATTTATCTAAGTGGTAAATCTTATTTACAGATCAATTTTGGTATCAGAATAGGATGATACATGACTTGCTTCAGTTGTTGATATACTTTAGTTTGGAGTTTTTAGATATCATATTTTTAGTATTGTTATTTTATTTGATTTGACCTTGCAGGATTGGCTAGTGCAAAATAGAATTGGAAGGTGTTCCAATCCATAAAAAGAAGATAAGTTTATAATATCTAAGATTCAAAAACCACTAGTCCTATAGGATCAATCCGGATGATGAACAAACAATTGTCAGTTAAATATGTGAGATGGTTTTGAGAGAAGATCAACCTTTCTTTCTTGGGATGCATTCAGGTAAAATGCAAGGCATTTTCAATGATGCACATCCAAGAGGAATCAGTTGGAATCCTATTATCATTCTTACATAGAGGGTAGAATAAGGTATGATGGTGATTTGATTTCATAATGGTATTGACACAATATGTTGGTATTTGATAATCAATTGTGTAGCCTTTATTTTTGGATAAGTAATCATATTTTGGAAGCCTATGTCCTTAATTATAAGAACAAGTGAAAAGATTAATTTCCATGGTAAGATATGGAAATGGAAATAGGGCATTGTTTAGGATATTGAAAAAAAAAAATCACTTTGAGTTTTAAGTTTGTAATTGTTTGAAAGTTGGTTTATGTCTTCACAACTTTTGTTAAGAGTTGTAGGTAGAAAACAAGAAGTTGTTTAAACCCAAAAATATGTCAACCATTGCTCAACAAATGCACTTCATAGTTTTTAAAAAGGTATAAGTTATTTTCAAATGTAACTATGTATACATAATTTTGGTTTGAATCCTTGACATCAAATAACCTTTGTGTGGGTTGCTTTGGAAGTAAAATATGCCTTGATGTGGAATTGTGTTAAAAGTATTTTTGAAAATTAAAATGGATCATCTAATTCTTAGTAAGATAGAGTTTATAATATGAAAACCTTATTTTCATTTTTTTTAAACCATGAAGAGGGAATAACACATGTATTGATAAATTAGTTTAATAGAATAGTTTTGATAATCATAACTATAGTATTGAGTAGTATGATTTTACTTACTTCAAACATTATTTTTAGGTAAATTCTTAACTATTGGATCTAGGGAAGGAATTTTGATAAACTTGTGTTTTGAAGATAATTTTCTATCTCCTATTTCAATATTCCATTGTGATAATAGTTTTGGGGAACTAACTCAATTTGATGAGTTTTGGAGGTATGAATCAGGAAGCAATCAGCAGTGAGAAAACTTCAAGATAGGTTTAAAATTCTTAGTTTTCTCCTCATGTTTATGATATGTCTTAAAGTTACTTGTAAATTTTTTAAGTTGGTAATGAGGCTCTTATTTTTTAAATTCTCTAAGTTGACACTAGAGTTTGACAGGTACTGGGAAATATTTGATAATCAGTTTTGGGGAACATAATAGTTAACTATGTTTTTTATAGGATGGTTATCTCATCTATTTTACCTTGATTATTCTCTCATCTATTATGTAAATGTATATTGTGCATTTATGACCCTAGGATGGAAAAATTAGTTGCACTCATATATGCTTGACATCTTACACATTTAAATCCCACTGTATCTTGGGCAATGTTTGTATTACAAACTATTGTACATGCACATGTATGTTTTTCATTAACATCACGTAGATGTACTTTCAAAGACCCATATATGGGTAACATTTATAAATTAAAGTATACATGTGTTTTATATTTTTGTCAGATTCCTTAGAGAATTTTGTACATAGGTGATCTATAACATCATTTGGTATGCAACATAGCAAGGAGAACACTTTAACCTTCATACATTGTAGGGGTTGAGAGAATCTATCAGTGTTATGACTATTTTGGGTAATGGGTCGTTTTGGAAAAATGGGTATAGAGTTTGTTTTACTCTCCATAATCAATTTATATTATTCAATTAGACAATTAATTTCTTATAGGGAAGTTTTATAACATCTTATTTTATTGATGTAAACTTGGTATTTTTCAAATAGAATTTATTTGCATCATATTGATAGCTTAAATTCATAACACCTTCATTTTCTATATTCTAGTTTATGTACTTTGGTGTGATGCAGAGAGATGTTTAGTAGATTTAGTGGGTTATTCTCCTTTTGGAGACCAAAAGGGTCTTATTGGGGAGGTGTAATCTAAAGGTCATTTTTTGGCATTAAAATTTCCCAAGATCTCTCAAAACTAGTACAACATGGAAGCGCATTTTGAGAGATTTCTAATGCATATTGGAATGCATAAAATGAACATCTTATACTAAAAATACTATTGGTCAAAGTTTAGATCAAAAATGGTCAACATGTCTATTGTGACATGGATGCATGTATGACTTCCAAGTGGACCAATCAGCATGTGACACATTGTAGTGCAATGGTAAAAGGGTTTTTAGTTTTCACCTTTGATATTTGACACTCATATTCAGATAAATGGGCCTCCTTATTTATTGGTTGGGGACCCTCAGCCAGGGTCAACATACTCTTTTTATGGAGGGGTGCTTTTGCCTCTGTTACTTCATATTACCATTGTCACATTTATATATATATATATATATATATATATATATATATATATGCCTCTATGTTATTTGTATTGTGCATGTGGGACTAATAATCCCTTTATTATATAGTCACCTAAGCATCATAAATAATGTAACAATTTGGTCAGGAAAAACAAGTATAAATACCCCCATGTAAAGATGTTTAAGGCTAAAAAAAAACATTAGTATTATGCAATGATTGATTGTGGTAATAGAAAAATCATGAAAGTTACTATTAGCTATGTTGTTTTGATACAAGTTGTAGTTAAGCTACAACATTGGGTTATCAATACATTTATTAGGTAAGATGTGATTTGTATTTGAATATAATGAATAAAATATGCATTATATGAATTTTCATAATAAACACTTTGAGTCTCATGGTAGTTATCTTAATAATCATGTTTATTTTTATAGTTGACACAAGGTCCATAGTCATGTATATTTATTTTTTGTGTAATTAGTAATTAGTAATTAGTTATATGAATAAACACTATTATTTGACAAGTGTGTTATTATGTAACATAACCTATAGGAGTTGGTCCCTTGTTGTGTGCCTTGAGTGAGTGCACAACAGTTTAGTCTTACATGAAATGTCAGTGCTTTAGATTGTTGGGAACTAGACACTTCAGCACCCTAAGGAAAATTTTATATAAAATTCCAATATTTTAGTTCCATTATCGGGTCCCATATTTCTTGTTTCATAAGTAATGGGAAATGCTCAAACATTTATCTCTTAATAATATTGAATAATGGCTTACCAAGGTTGAGGATAATTTTAAAATTCATTATCTTAAACTAGGGGTTTCTTCACATGCATGGGTTGAAAAACATGTCTATATATCTTTATTTGAACTTTTCTTTATCAAAGTCCTTGCTCATTTTCATTCTTGGCTCCCTACCTATGCTCAAGACTGATCATGAAATTTTTGTAAGGAGGCAAGCTTGGATGATAGATTGTCAAAAGAATTTAGCATGCTTTGAAACACCATGGACATGATAAATTAATATCTAGTGGGGAGGGGTATTGAATAACCACATCTTGGAATATGTTGTAACCACTTACTCTAGTCCTAAAGAAGCAAAATTCTAGTTTCTCTAAGAACCATGTGATTGATATATTAGACATTTCCCACTAAAAGTAAATAAGTTGTTCATTAATTTTAGACTTGAAACTTTACCTATAGATGGATAAACCCATCCTTTCATGATTCATGTAATTGGGAGGGGAATGTAGAGGTTTTGGTGAATGATTCATGGTTTAGAATGGTATCCAGTTAGTGGGAGTTGAGAAAGCATAAATATAATAAACCTTAGCAAAGGAATATAGGTGGAAGTAAAGTAGGAAGTAAATGAGAGGACTCAAGAAGTGTTATTAGGATCTACAAGGAAGCAAAAGTGTATGAGGAGGAATCACCAAATTTTAGACCATGACCAATGCCAACTTTATCATATTTGGGAGAAACTAACCAGGTGGTTGAGACTATAGAACCACATTTAAACCAACCCAGTTCCCCAACCTAGTGCACACTCATGATTTTAAGCTAGATAATTTAATTATACATAGTTAGGATATAGATAGTGTATATTCAGAGAGTAATCCTATAATATAACCTATTACTGAGCAAGTTTTAACTCAGTGAATTAACACTTTCTTTTCCTCTTCAAGGTAATTTCATGGCCCAACTTGGTATGTTTGGTGGCCCTACATTAGTAGTGGATAGAGCACTAGTCCAAGTATTATAAATCAGCTTGCTACTATGCCCAACATCTTAGGTGTTGTTTTTGGAGGCACATGAGGTGGAATAAGAGGTGGAATAGGAGGAAGTTTTGGACTACCGCCCTTAAGAATAGGACTTAGGAGTTCCTTAGCAGGCACCATTACAATTACCTCAACTACCGACTGTGTATGATGAAATGATGCTTCATTTACCTAAATATCAAGGCATGGATAATGTTTTGGATCATGTTTATAAGTGTGAACTCATCTAGAGGGCATGTGATATAACTTATTCTGAGTGAAAGGAAACACATCACAACCACACTTCTAGAAAAAGTACACAAGTGGTATAAGAAGTATGACCCTCAATAAGTGGTAATTGACTATGATAGATAACGACAACATTTCTTTTAGAATTTGATATTCCAAAATTTGAGAAATAAAGTATTGATGCACTAAAGGATATAAAATAAGAGCTCATTGAAAGTGTACGTGACTATGATGCATGATTTAAAACACTCTTGGCTAAGATCTCATTCAAGATTAATGCTGCCCAAAATGCCCAATGGTTTATAGGAGGATTATTGCTTCCCTTTAGATGAATAATATCTCAAAGGACCTTTACCAGTCTACATGAGGCCCTGGAATCTACCCTGTGCAGTGAAGTTATTGGTAGCATCGGCACTAGAATCAGTCCTTTTATGGATGCTCAAATAGCTTTAATAGCATCATAATTATAAAAGATTATTCCAAATAATGTTTACAACACTCGTAATGGTCTTTGGTGTACCTATTATGAGTCTAAAGATAATAATAGAAGCAACTTCCCTTACAAAAACATCTGCACTATACTAAAGTAGTATTGTGAAATTTACCACAAAGATCACAATGTCCATTCTTGTCCTCTTTTATAATGGGATACACATTCTAAGGTGTTTGATTACTACAAGATATGTGATGCTTATACAAATGACATAAATGACTACCAACTTATCATTGATATACATGACCCACATGCATATGGTATGTGTCAAACCTCTATCTCAAATAATCAAGATAATGGTGGATATTATGGATAAGGATAAAGATAGGGATAAGGAGGTGGGAATTTTCCACCATGAACATGTTATAAGTGTGGATCTCTAAATCACTATCATAAAAATTATCCCATACATCCAACATGTGTTTTTTGTAAAAAGAAGGATCAATTAGAGGAATGCCCTGATTTGTATACAGCCATCACTAAGGAAAGAAATGAAAAAGGTGTTAGTATGATTTGTATTGAGAAACCCCACTAGTGACCATGATCTAGAACTCTAATGTTTGAATAGGTTAATATCACCACATGTAGCAGAGGACAATCTCAGTCTACATCTATTCCACCTATTGAGAAGATACAACATAAAGAGCCTTCATCCAATGAAGTATCCTAATGCCCATTGACCAAAAGATGTGCTCTAGGATATTATGACCTTGGTACGAGAAATACAAGGGGAAATTTAGTTTATTAAGGACCAAGAATCTTCCCAACATGTTGATCTATAAAAAGCCACAAAACCTCAATATGCAATATGGGATGATTTCTAAGAACTTTACAAGCATCTATTAGAAGAAGATATTGTCCCATAGTTGAGTAATTAGCTTAAATATAAGGAGCCAAGGCTAACTAAAGATTGACCTCATTTTCCAAGGCCAACTAAAGATCATCGATATATCATGCTTGATGATAAGATACTCTTATTATTCCTATCACTCAAGAGGACAAGGAGATACTAGTGAATGCTACCATTGACAGTTGGGTGATTCAAGACATTTTAGTCAAAACTAGAGCTGAGATTAATGTCCTCACAAAATATGCATGGAAAAAAATGGCTATCCCACCATTACAACCATCTCCTCATGTATTACATATGGCTAATAAAACTCATGCTCTACCAATTGGCTTTCTTAAAAATACAACTATCGACATCCTTGGGGTACCTTTCAAGGCTAACTTTAAAGTTATTTAATTGGATAAAGATGATGATTTCCCATCCCTATTGGTTCATCTTTGGTTCTATGCTAAAAAAATTGATTTAAGCTTCAAAAAGTGATATATCAATTTTGAAAATATTGATCAATGAGTCATCATCCCATTGGACCAAGCATATGGGCCTCCAATTATAGAACCTATTAACATGTATGAGGATATTAATCATATCTACAATGTCATAAAAAGAGATGGTGAGCATTATAATCCTACTCTCAATGGTATCCTTCAATGGATGGACACACAATCCCTTTATGATACTACACGTAATGCTTGTAATTATTGGGCCCATGATGACTATGACCTCATTAGAAGAGTGTGTGGTACCATTGGAAATTATGAAGGCATTCTACACTAGTACCATATATTTCATATATTTTTCATCTTATTATTGGATAAGTCATGCGAGGACTAATTGTGTATACACCACTAGAAAGGTTTGATGAAACTCTATAGTTTCACAGGCTAATGAAAGTTTGTGACTTCATCTAGAAAATCTAAGCCTTCTATGACTCTAATATTGATTGTATGCATTAATTGGTTCACCTTTTTGATGGCATGGCCACAAGGTGGTGATAAACTCATAACAAACATCTTCTTTATTAGGATCAAGTATGATTTTCTTTACTTCACTAGTTTCATCATGACAACTACATCTAGGGTACAATCAGTTATAGTAGAGTTTGACCACTATAACCACACCTAGATGCTTGTGAAATAATGTAGTTAGTAAAATAATATTTCTTACTAGAGTACTTATGGGTATATGCTTGTTATGACACTTTATGAATTTGGGCTAGAGATGATATTTAGGTACCTATTTTTGGCATTTGTTTAAAAATAGCATGGTCTCAGCATTGTCTTACTCATTCCCAAGGATGGACTTGTGCCTCACACTCAAATCCATGTATCAATTAGTTGTTGGTGACCTAAGTCTTGTCAAGGATCAGTTATGACATATACATGGTATACTAGAAGAAGGCTTGGTTATATTTAATGATCCATATGCATAGTCCTTCCATGCACAAGAACCTATCCTTAATTAGGCATGTTGTGAATAAATTCATAAATGAAATAAAAAACTAGAATTTCATGTTGATGAAGGTGAAGGTTAAAAACCACCTAACCCATTGACAAACCATTTGGATGTCCCCGCAAACTAAGTACTCAAACTATTCATGATACTAGTCCTAAAGTAGACCACATGTACTTAGAACCTCTTCAAACCATCTAGCACAACATTGGTATAGAGGAATCATTAAAGATATCTATTATGGGTAACTATTGGTCTGATACTAAGATCTATAAAGTATTTGAGTTGATAAAAAAGTACCAAGATGTTTTTCTAAGGAATTATAGTGAAATTAAAGGTGTTCATCCATCTTTAGGAAAAATGCATATCAAAGTGGTTGAAGGTGCTCATTGAGTTAGGAAAAAACTGTATAGGATGAATCCAAATTTACATGCATAGGTGAAAGAGGAAATTGATAATCTATTTTGCACTAGAGTTATAACCCTAATTGATGAGTCTGAGTGGGTCAGGCCCATAGTAATAAGCATAAATAAAGATGGATGCATTAGAATTTATGTTGATTATTGCATACTTAATGCATCATATGTTATCAATCCTTTTCCAACACTGTTCATAGAAGAAATCCTTGAAGATGTCATAGGGTGTGAAATTTACACTTTCACAAATGGATTCTCTAGGTACCATAAGGTCTAGATCATAGAGGATGTTCGACCTAAGATGACATTTGATATTGAATGGGGGTCTTTCACATATATCATAATGTCATTTTTGTTAAAAAAATCACCTTTTATATTCTCTTGTATAGTTTTTTAGGCCTTTAAATACTTCATCCATAAATTCCTTTAGGTTTATTTAGATGATTGGATAGTTTATGGCCTGGTGAAGGATAATTATTCTAATCTAAGGCTTCTACTTGAGCATTGCCAAGTGATTCAAATGTCACTTAATTTAAAGAAATGTCTTTTTGATACACCATTAAATATTATTCATGGTCACATTATATTCCAAAATGGACTTTTGGTAGACCCCGCTAAGGTAGTTGTTATCTTCCATCTACCAGTGTCAACATCCTAGCATGTAGTTCATGTTTTTCTAGGTCATACTAGGTATTATCAAAAATTTATCTCAGGTTATGCCAAGATTATTAGACTATTATAGGAACTCTTAAAACACAATGAACACTTTATTTGGACCCTCTCTTTCCAAGAAGCCTTTAAAGCCTTGAAAGACAGGCTCATCACTGAATTAATTCTCCAATTCCCTAATTAGACTAAACCATTCAATGTCCATGTTGATGCTTCTATAATGGTTGTTGGTGTGAGACTTTCATAGTCTATATAAGGTCATTTTTATAACCCCATCTATTTTGAAAGTATAAATCTTACTCTAATTAAGATAAATCACACCACACCAGAGTGCAAATCACATTCAATGGTCTATGTTTTACAAAAAAATTGACAGTTCCTATTGGCAACACCTTTTTTGTTTTATATGGACCATGAAGCTTTAAAATATTTGGTTAATAAAATTGTGTTACATGGCCACATCTATCACTTTATTTTATTATTCCAAGAATTATAATTCTATCATGGTAAAATTAGGTAAGACCAATTACAGTCCTGACCATCTCTCCATAATTGATTTTGGTGAACCAGTGTGAGCCATTGAGGATGACCTACTTGATGTACAATTGTTTCATTTTCCAAAGGAGTTATAAGATATATCTTTCTTAAATAATATCATAATGCTAAATTATTTGAGTTTGTAGGCTAAAAATCAATTAATCATCTGTATGCAATCAGAATTACATAGTGCACATGAATCAATCATGGATCAGATAAGATAGATCACACCTACACTTATGATTGGGGCACACACTTGTTAAGTGTGATCATGACCAATATGAGGATCTACTAGACATGATTATGGGATCACTTGTATCATCTATCACAGTGCATTATGTTAGGCAGGGTTCCAAAGCCTACAATCTAACATAATCATGTAACAACCTGAAAGGAGTCCTATAGTTTATATATTCACTTATGATAATAAATAATAAATTAAACTAATCTAATAATAGTAAAATTAAACTAATATAGTTCTCACCAAAACTTGTGGCACAAATTGGGGGTTAGAGAAAAATAACTAAATAACAACTAAACTAGACATGTATAAGAGATATATACTCACATCAATGTATACAAAATCATAATACATGGAAGAGAAGAATACATACTAAAATATCTATCTACTCTTACAAAGGATAAATAAAGTGAGGAATACTTACCTTTGAAGATGAACTTGTTAAGTCTCAACCTCTCCCTTGGTCAATGGTGCTTCGCATGAGATTGTTGTGGTTTGTAAGGACAACCAAGATAAATCAGATTTAGGCTACATGGCCTATCTAAGCATCAAAAATACTTGTCCATAAGACAAGATTATAGCTCCAAAATAAATTATTGGACCCTAAATATTTATTTCCTCAAATAGAATGGTCAATAAGCAAATGTTCATTCACACTTCTTCACTTAATTCAACTATCTTATGAAATGGTAAGAAATGACCTTGTATATATCATAGTATCTCACCCTAAAGACTTTTAGATATGTCAGTTATGTTAGGTCAATGGGTTAACCTAGCACATTATCAAGATAATGCCTAAAGTTTGTGTTAGGTTAATCAAGATGCAAATCAACAAGGAAAGGCAAAGTATCCCCAGAATAAGCTAGTTCAACCAAGTTGACCTAGCTTACTGAATAGGTCAAAAGGGAAACAAGGTAAGAAATAAGGGATAAGACATGACAAATGGTGGGAATAGATAGGAAAGAGAGAAATAATCTTAGGGTATAAGTTTTTAGGAGGGAAAAGTGTAGATAGCAAGTGGAAAAAGGAACAAAAACCTTACAAAGCACCAAAGGTCTACCCACCCCTTTCCCGATGCACCCCTTAAGGCATGCACTCAGAGAGATTGAGACTTGGTAGGTTCCTACAAGATATGAAGTGTCAGTAATCAATAAAACTGTGAAAATATTATGTGTATGCATATGCCCCAGTCGAAGCTCATCACATGTTATGTAAGTGTAACACGAGATGGTGCTTCAGGATAGAACATGATGACACATAACATTGATGCTAAGTAAACTATAGTAAAAATAAAATAAGATAAATGAAAGGATAAAATTGAAAAACACAAACCTTTAACTTACCTTAGTGCTAGAGAAGAAGACTAGAAGAAATTGAAGGTGTCCAATGTAAAGTACACTAGACAAACCTATAGAAGTTATTGTAAAATTAGCCAAAAATCAAAAAAAATTGAAGATAGGCATATAATAGTGAAAAATAATCTCTATGTCATCATGAATCTAACACATTTTATGGTTTTCAAAATGGATGAATAGAAACAAAGATATGAGAAAAATAAGAAATCTGAAGGAAAATAAATGAAGAACTTGAATTAATAGAAAGTTGTTTTAAATATGAAAAAGAGAATTTATTTTGTTATTTTTCATTGTAAGAGGAGAAAAAGAGCTTTGGAGAGAAAACAAGCTATAATGGTGATGGAACAACATGTTAGATGAGAGGGATCACCAAGAGCGAGAGCGGGTGCACTAAAAGTATGCATCTAAGAATCTCAAACCAAATTTTGAAATTTGAAATAATTTAAGTGAATTTTGATAAAATTTTAATTTTAAGAATTTATATATGATAAAAATGAACAAAATTAGATGCTAAGGAAAGGAAATGGGAAGACAAGAAATGGGTTTGAAAGAATTAGAGAAAAAGCCAAAAAGGCAAGTTTTTGGCAAAATGTGCTAAGTCAGCACACTAAAACCTACTAGGTTGACTAGGTCAACCTAGTATAGTAAATTAGGCTAAAATCCATGTGGTTGACCTAGAGGGTATAGGTCAACCTAACACATTCTAGAACCAAAAACCTAGTGTGGGGTATATAGTTGGTCTATAAGGGCCAAAATGGAAACTTAGCACCATAAAAAAGAGAATAAGAAGGAAAATAAGGAATGTGGAGAAAAATAGGAAAATTTTTTGGTCAAACTAAGTTGACCAAGGAACCAAAGAAAGCACATAAAAGCATGCAGCAAGCCTAAAGAGAGCTAGAATGGTTCAAAATGATCAAAGAAGGGCAAGGGGGACCTAAATAGGCTAAAATAGATAAATTTAATGAATTATACTTGTTTATGATTAAAAATAGAATTTATAAAGAATGTATTGTGATTATACATGACATGGATGAACTAATACATCCTTCATTGTTTCTTTATTGTAGAGACAATGTTGGTTTTGGAGATTTTTGGATGTCTCTTGACTACCAGACTTCTTGGAGAGATTGATAAATGGAGATAGGATTATACTGATATCCATAGGTCTAGGAGGTATAGCAAATATGTGTAGCATACCCTTGAGTGTAGACTTATTAGTCATGTTCCTTGGTTGTTAGGAACAATTAACTAACACCTTCAGATGGGAGGTGGATGGGGATGTGATAGAGGTGGCTATCACACTAGAGGATATCCATGCCATCCTTGGGTTACCTATGGTAGGAGCACTAGTGACCACAGGGATACAAGCTCAGAGATGATATTAACAAGGTGGAGAGTAATAATTGATGATGTCTGTATATCATAGATTCTAGATCTCTAGAAGGTGGTGATAAGCTTTGTGACATGACGGGTGCTCTATCATAAGTCAGATGGAAAGGTACCATTATACATGGTAGCCTTGAGTAGGGTGATGCTAGAAGAGGGGGTGTTATACAATTTAGGCTCTACCATCTACATCTAGATCATGCATGATCTATATGAGATGTTGGTCAGAGGGTAGAAGACTATGGGACTAATCATACTACTGATAGCATGGATATATTAGAGATTTCCTATGTATAGACCAATTGGGTTGCCCCATGTGGTTGATGATAGGTCACCTTGGGTGAGGAGATGGAAAGAGGACTAGGTAGTGTGGTTCGTGCCCCACATGCTAGTACTATAGATGGTGAGATGCACTGACATAATATGGTAACCATATGAGCAACTAACAACTACCTAAGAGAGCTAGTACATAGTTGGACTAGTGTTAGAGAGGAGAGAGGTGATAATGCACTATACATTATGGAGAGAGACACATCTAGTAGCATATGTGCTAAGACAAATGGGTTTATATCATTCAATAACACTGATACTCATGCTTGAGTAGTGGACTTAAAATTTGAGGGATCTATGAGGGAAGAGGGGATTTGGACCATTGATAGTGAGGCTAACATTGTGGCCACACTACGAGTGACCATGGATTGGTCAAGCATGATGAGGGGTAGAGTAAGAGTATGAGGTAGAGGTAGTGATACTAGATGTACCACCACCATCTCCACAAAGAAATGATTACGGCCATTGAGAACACAACATCGATAGAGGTAAGAGGAGAGAGTAGAGACCATCATCATCCTTGGTGAGTTAGCAAAGGAGCCATAGGATATAGAGATGAGTGAGAGATATCTTAGGGATAAGTTGAGATAGACAAGAGCCATGATAACTGAGTTCGATCTAAGGAGGTGACTTACAAAGGAGGTACTAGGAGGTCACATAGATGGGGAGACTATGTTAGGTGGTCACACAGATGGTGAGACCATAGTATTCGGGACATAGATAGGTAATAAAAATATGATTAATTTATTGCTTAAGCTTTGATTTGAAAGATAGATAGATATTAAGATATTGTGATATATGACAATGATCTAATATCCATCTTATATGATTTTGTAGGCATACCTAAGGATGAGAAGGAGAGATGGGGTTCCCTAGTTAGGGGAGTACTCCATGAAATCTTAGATGAGAATTTGCATCCATAAGACCCCATGACATTGGAGGATCTAAGTGTACCATCTATCTCAACTCAAGTGAGCTAGTTTAGACTAGTAGGAGAGGCTACGAGGCAGATACAAATGTAGAGAGAGGGCACAACCACTAGTAGAGATGGGTGTAAGAGAGAGGTAGGCCTGGAAGGCCTTAGCTAATGAAAGAGTTACACATCTAGAGATAGTGAAATGGATGATGTATAAATATACAGTGATGCAAACCCAGTTGATGCAGGCACATATAGCAACCCAAACTGAGTTGGTATAAGCACAAGTGTAAATAGTACATTTATAGGGATAGGTAGAGGGATTTAGATCTCAAACTACCTCATCATAGCATACCATTTGGGCTTATTGATATGATTATTTATGTGATCACTATGGATATAGTGTTATCATTTTGCTAGTTATGTATGTGGATGCTTTAGATATATTTCTTTCTAACACATGTATTTAGCTTTGTTGTATATGCTATAAGAAATATATGTGATGTGGTTTCTTTTCTATCATTATGAGAAACACATGCATGGTTAAAAATAAATAGGAAAAAAGACTTGGAAAAATATAATCAATCGAAAATGCACTACACACTAATTCAAGCTAGGGATTTGTTTTCAAACCAAATATGAAATATTTTTACAATAAATTAAAACAAGTAAAATCATACTCTGTCACATTGGGAAGTATGAAAAACAAAGTACTAAAATGGAAGGTATGCAGAAGGTCACACAAGGTAAGAAAAACAAATGAAAAGTCAATGAAAATTTGGTCTTAAATTTATCACACAAATTCAAGCTAGGAAGTATGATAAAATTCAAGAAATGGTTGAAATCTTACATGCACTCAAAAAATAAGAAAGTAAATAAGAATATATTTATTTCTAACACATGTATTTAGCTTTGTTGTATATGCTATATGAAATATATGTGATGTGGTTTCTTTTCTATCATTATGAGAAATGCATGCATGGTTAAAAATAAATAGGCAAAAATACATGGAAAAATATAATCAATCAAAAATGCACTACACACTAATTCAATCTAGGAAATGTGTAATAACATGAAAAAATGACTAAGTATAAAGAACCAAGAAATGACCAACAATATGGTAAAAAAAAGGGATTTGTTTTCAAACCAAAGATGAAATATTTTTGCAACAAATTAAAACAAGTAAAATCATACTATGTCATGTTGGGAAGTATGAAAAACAAAGTAATAAAATGGAAGGTATGCAGAAGGTCACACAAAGTAAGAAAAACAAATGAAAAGTCAATGAAAATTTGGTCCTAAATTTATCGCACTAATTCAAGCTAGGAAGTATGAAAAAATTCAAGAAATGGTTGAAATCTTACATGCACTCAAAAAATAAGAAAATAAAAGGTGAAATAAAAATGAATCAAGCATAAAACATATTAGTTCAAGCTAGGAAGTATGTCAAATGACATGTAAATTCATAATCAATTAAATATTATCTCAAAATTGACACATGTAATTTCATGTTAACTTGATTGTTATAAAACTTTGTGAGGAGTTTTGGGTCCTATCCATGGTCTTACATTGCAACTCAATAAAGGGAACACCACATGGGGTAGAATAAGCATGAACAACCAAGTACATGGGGGATAAGGGTAATAGGATAAAACACTCATAAATGAAAAACCCAAAAGGATGCCAAAATAGTATTGGCAAGTAGAATAATAATATTGGATTTAAATGCAAAATGAATGGTAATTTTGTGAGGAATTATCGAGTCTTATCCATGGTCTTATTCTACAACTCACAAAAGAAAAACCCAAGGGGTATGATTAGAAAGCAAGACAATATTCTAAAGAGGAAATATGAGGAAAGGGAATGAAAAATGGAGTGTAAAAAGAAAATACTTAGGCATCTTAAGAGAAGACCTTAGGAGATAAGAGGCATACTAAGAACATGAGAAGACACTAAGTGACTAGTGGTCGTCTATGTACAAAGTAAACCTATTCCCTATAGACACAAATCTTTATAGGTAGATAAGTGTTCTACTATGATTATCTCATGAAGGTAAATTAGTATAATGAAAAGGTAAAATGGACCTACCTTCCCATGACATGTTTCTTGCTCCTCAGGACCCATTACAAAGGCATCAGTCTACTATGAAGATTGGGTACTTGCATGAGAAAGTAGGTAGCACTAGAATATTTTCTTTTAAATTATCCTATTCCAATCTATTGGCCTACCTCACCCCAAAGGACTTCATCTCTATGTGATGCAAACTATGGAGTTTGAACTTTGATTCGAGATAAGAGATGTGCTTGAAATCATGTCTTTTAGGGTGATTTGAATTTTAAGAATATTGCATATTTTTGCCTTTTGATATCATTGCCTTTTTTTTAATTATTTGGCTTTTAACTTTCTTTTGAAGGATTTTTTTTTTTTTTTTAGATTTCTCCTCCATACAGATTTAAATGACCAAATATGAGAGAGATAGCGATACAAACGAATGATCTATAGTCTAAGGCTAAAGGAAGCTAAGTAACCAAAGACAAAAGATTGACTAGGACACTTGGGCTTGACAATGAACAAATATGTGATCTCAAATCTCACCCATGCATATGCTTAGTGTGTGGAAAAAGGAAGAAAGGAAAAAGGATATCCAAAGGTGGACTGGTAAAAGAAACTAGTAATGAGAAAGACTATTTGCTAAGTGATCATATGGTAAAAGGAGATAATAATCAAAGGGAATAGGTTAAATACAACCAATTCACCATGATAATTATTTATGAAAATCAAGGATAAGAAAACAAATAATCATAAAGATACAAGGCAATAACAAGGTAAATATGGTGAATTTTGTGAGGATCTATCAGGTCCTATCTATGGTCTTACAAATTAACTCACAAAATAAATATCCAATGGATGTAACAAGAAGAAAAGAGAAATATAAAGAAATGATAAGGAAGAACAAACATATGTGAAAAAGATAGAAGATAAAATTAACAAGAAATATAGTACAACAAAGAAGATAATGATATAAGTAAGAATTTGACAGTGTCAAATGATATAATCAAATATAGAAAAAGAAATAAAGATGGAGCACACATCCAATCCAAATATAAATATAAAAATACCATACATGTGCTCATAAGTACTGGTAAATTTGTCCACACACATTATCCAAGACATCAGATAAATATCTATGAATTTGGATATGAACTACTAGTAATGTGTCATAAATATTTATTGAATACTAAGCAAATACTTCTTTCCTAATCTCCTCAACTGAAAAAGTAGGAATACTCATTAGATCATGTTGAGGAGGGAAATTGGGAAAAGGATGATCAAAAGAGTGTGTGTGAATGGGATCTATGGAAGAATGAGGAATCACTAATGGATAAGGATCCACAAGTGAAGGAGGGTCCACAGGTGGAGAAGGAACTATAGGTAGAGGCATAGAAGGAACCACAAGAGGTGTAACTATGGGATAAGAAAGGAGAACCTTCTTGTGAGAATGGCCTATGGGATGAATAGTAGTTATTCCAAGGATAGATATAAGATGATCCTTAAGATGTTTTTGAAGGATATGATAATGATTAGTATGATTTGTGTCTCATTGGTGCCATATAAAATACCTCTCACCATACTTAGGTATATATTCAGGATGAATCTTGGGAAGAGGTATAGTAGTGTCTATGGATAGGGAAGAATGATTCAAGTTATCAATATATTGTCACAACTTATGACAATGGGTAGAAGAATGAGTATCTATCCCATGAAAGCAATAGATATGCTTGTGAGTGTGTTTAAGAGAAACACTCACAGGAGAAGGTGTAACAAGTGCGTAAAAGGGGGGAGATGACTCATCACCCCATTTGGTGGGAAAAGGATCCATCTTAGTCAAAGGAATCAAACCATCACCAAGAGGATGTGATGATGGAGAAGGAATAGAACTAGTCTTAATAGAAAGAGAACTAGTGAAAGAAACAAGAATAGGCTCAACAAAAGTAGAAGAAGCAATAATAACTAGTTATAAGACAAGTTCCACTATGGGAGAAGCAGGATCAACAGAAGGTATAAGAATGTCAATAATAACCTCAAGATTAAAACAATGATGGGAATCAAGGAACCTAGAAAAAAGGTAAGGGCCAATCATATCATGATCCATGAGCATAGTCCTATGGGGATCCTCACAAAATAGAGGTGTCGGTGTCATCTCTACTCTATGATAAAGAGGAAAAATAAAAGAATCAGGAACTAGAAAAGTTGGAACACAAGAGGATGCACGAAAATACTCAAGTAAATAAGAATGATAATGCATAATCTTGACATCAAGGGCTTGGACAAGACCACAAAATAAAATATCATCTAAGGAATAGCCATCATCATAATTAGGTGAATGAAGATCAATGACACAAGTTAGAATAACTTTGTCATCAGATGAAGCATGGTGAATAGAATGACGAGTCTTGGATAAGACTATAGGAATGTCATTGTAAATAGGTTTGTGAGAATGAGGTTACAAATAAGTAGGAAGTTGTGAGATGAGATGAGGTGTGAGATCAAAATTTTTGATCTTGAGATTAATCTCATTAGGCTCAGCATCATCAGAGTCTAAAAGGTTGGGAGGAATATTAAAAATAAGCTTAGGATACCCATTATATCCTCTGGTTGAGTTGACAGGAAAATTTAGATGCTATGACTCACAAAATGGAATGTTAGGTAAAGGCTCAAGAGTAGGAATCTAAAAGACACCACGATCTTGGAATTGTTCAAAATTACAAGGGTTAGTATCTCTTTGAATCTTATAAATGGATCCATTATGAGGGAATTTAATGCATTGGTAGGTAGAGGAGGTGATAGCTTGTATACAATGAGTCCATGGCTTACTAAGCAAGATGTTATAAGAAATAAGAAAGTTAAAGATCATCACCTTCACATGAACAGTGATAGGTGGGATAGTAATGGGAAGTCACACACACCGAAGAGGAGGAATTTTCCTTCTATCATATCCTTGGTAGGTGCTATGTGTGCACTTAAGATTGCATTCGAAATATCTAATGGTTTTAATTAAATCAAGAGAAGCAACACAAGTCCCAGAACACTCATCAATCAAAGCATGTTTAACTTGAATATCATTGACTTTGATGCTAATAAATAGGGAAGGATCATTTACATGAAGTAGAATCTCATCGATAATCATAGATGTGATGGGAAATTTTAATGATAGAGAAGTGTCGATAGTTTCATCAACATTGATGGACATCTCTTCACATTGTTGCAAGATACTATCCTCAGAACTAGATAAGGCTGACTCTCATCTCGCTAAAGGAGGATGAAGGACATTCATCTCAGATAATAGTTTCATAAGATGGTTTCAATGATGGGGAGATGTCCTCATGGGTTCAATAAATGGAATTTTATAAGGGAGATTAGTGAGTTCCATAATAGGATCCCACTAATCATAACCCATGAGAAGGTTGTTAGATATAGGCACGTAATGGTTAAGGAGGTCTTCAGAGGGAAGAGCTGAAGAGCATTGAAATTTGTATTGATAAGAATGATAAGGTTTAGAAGAAGGTTGTAAATCATCTTGAGATGATGAACTAATAGGTTCAACTTGATCTTGAGGAATAGAAGAGGTGTTAACAAAAGGTTGATTAACATTGGAAGGAAAAGATGATGGAAGGGTGGTAGAAATAGCATGGGATGTGTTATCCAAAGGAGAATCATAAGTTGGATCTTCATCAAAGGTTATAATATCTTCTTTCCCCAACTCATTTAAATGAGTTGGAGAAGAATCTTGGATAACATGGTATGCTTGAGAAAGAGATGGGGTGTAGATCGGTTGAGAATCGATGGAATCCACTACTCTTCACATATTAATCATACTAACCACATTTTCTTTGAAAAAACCAAGACTCTATACATTATTGGTGGAATATATGGGATTTCCTTGGTTTTCTTGAATTGGTTGATGATTAGGTAAAGGATCCTTATAAATAGCTAAATTAGCATTTTCTTGATTCAAGGCATGAGCTTTATCATGAGTTTTGTATTCTTTAAACTTATTCTCATAAGATTGTTGATGTTGGTGCATGATAGAATCATAGTGAAAATTAGGTCCAAGAAGAAAGTCCATAGAAAAATTACAAAGTTGATACAAGTCTCATGAGAATGGCCCCAACTAGCATGAAGCCAATAAACCTTGTAAAGATCATACCAAGTTTTTATAGGACAAGTAGGGTCAATTTCATGAGGAAGAGGCCTAGGTAGACGTTTAAACAATTCATCTAAGGAAAGAGGTTTATGAACACTAAATTTATTTGTAGAGAAATGAGGATTAGTAAATTATTTAGAAGAGGAAGTTGGTTCTGAAGAAGGGATAGGAATAGTAGCTTGAACATGGTGAATGGTATCATATTAATTAGAAACACCATCACTAGTAACATTACAGTTTTTGTTTTTATGTAATATATGAGAACCCATGGAAGGTTGGGGTGGCTTGAATTGACTAATAAGTAAATCTTGTCATTTAGCTTGATCAATAGCTTCTTCCAAAGTGCATGGAGAAAGGATACGGACTCAATATTGTAATTTGGGATAAAGAGAATTTGTAAAGAGATGAAAAAGATTATCATTGGCCATGTTGTGTTCACATTTGTTTGATAAAGTCTTCCATTGTTTAACAAATGCTTGGACAGTCTCATTTTTTCTTTGATTTTTTCTTTGCTTACAATTGATGAAATGGGCCAAAGTGTTTTAAGGGAGATCACTATTTTTAAATTCTTGAACTAAAGCATTCACTAAATCTTCCAAACTAGTAATGGAATGAGGTATAAGTTGATTCTACCAATCCAAGGCATTGCCTGTGAGAGTCTTAGCAAGGAGCTTGGTAGTGGCAAAGGTGTTTAATTTAACCCAATATTTATAAATATTCCCAAATGTTTTAAGATGAAGAGAAGGATCAATTGATCCATTATAAGAGAGTGTAGGTATTATACCTCATATATCAATGTTAGCAATTTAAGTAGTGAGAGGTTCATTTTATAGATGCTTGATATTTTTATTAATTAAAGGGGGTTGAGGAATAAGATTTCCTTGAGAATCTCAAAGAAGAGGGGGATGAACACTTTGGTTATGTGTACCCCAAGCCATTAGTTGCAGTTACATTTGAAGATGAAGAAGGTGATTTTGCATTCTCATCATTCTATTTGTGTTATGGGCTTGGAAAGCATTCATTTAATTGAGAGTTTATAATAGAATTTGGTGAGTTTGACTAAAATTATTAGAAGAGTTGGTATTGGTCTTAGTGGTTTGGGTACCAATATTGGTGTTGTTGAGAGCTTGAGATGAATGATGACAATGAGAGGCACTAGTGGCAAAGATTACTTGTGTGGCAAAAGATGGACTAGTGAATGGAAAAGAGGAAGAAGCACTAGAAGCATGAAGTCCTTGGGTAGAAAACAATGAACTAGTGGAAGGATTAAGGATAGTGGACTTCAAGAGAGGTCTACTAGATGTAAAATCAGCCATGGTAGTTGAGATACTAGGCATGGAGGTAGAAGAAAGGAAAGAAGAAGAAGAAAAAGAAGAAGAAGAAGAAGCATGAGAAGAGGTCATGATCAAAGGGAGAAGTTTTGAAGCAAATAAATTAGTACTACCAAATCCATTTAAGAATGTATAATGTGGTGAATTAGGTTCATTTTCTTGACCATGAATCATGAGACTGTAAATGGTAGATGGATATTTCCCTTTCTGTTGGGGAAATTGGTTAATAAAAAAGAAAATTAAAGAGTATAATGATCAAAAAAATCAAAATCTTTGGTTGAAATATAATTCAATAAATAAGAACAAAACAATTCAAATAATGTTATCTCTGAGAAGAGATGTTTTATTGATCAAATTTGCAGACCCAAACATATGCTTATCTCTGAGAAGAGATGTCTAGTTTTTATTTTGGGTTACATATTAATTTATACATGTTTTTAAGGTGTGAGGAGGATGTGGAAGGTCAAAAATATTGAGGGATATTAATTGGTTTGACTTCCACAATTTACAACAATACAGAATTTGAGGAATTACTATTTTTAGAAACTTATTATTTTTAGATTGCACTACTAAAACTAAAATTTAGGGCACTTCCATTGGGTTTTCAAGGATAAAACTTAATTTATTATATATTTATGCCATCTCATGATGTTCCCCTCATTATTATCTTTCCAACGGTTCAAACGGCAAGTCAATTGGAGCTACGGTGCAAAAATTATGGCTCCCAAAAGCTTCGTCATCAATTGGGGTGGACCCATCACCCGAATCGTCACTTGAATTGTTTCCTGGATCATATACTCTAACTCAAGTTGGTTTTATAGGAGAAAAAAAGGATTATGTTACAAATAGGTATCATGAGGGAACCCATAGTCCATTGTGCGAGTTGTAACATGGACATTACTAGCATTTGCAAAAGGAACTCTACTTTGTCTATGGGAAAACCTATGAGGATTAGTGAATTCTATCATGCCTAGTATTTTAGATTTAGTTTTGTTACCCAATAATAAATCAATGATGAAATAGGAAGGAAATTAAGATGAGGAACAAAGGATTCAGAAAGTGACAAAAATAAAGCTAGGTTGACCTGATCAATCTAGTGCAAAATAGGGACAACGGTCCACAGAACCAACCTAGTACAAAGAGTATAAGATGATAGAAAAGGGAAGAAGGCCTATAAATTGTGTTAGGTCAACCAAGTTGACCTAGTGCAGTACATAAGAGATACAAAATTTCTAGGTCAACCTAGTGCAGTGGACAGAGGTAGCAAGCAGGGTCTGGGATAGTGCAGAGTTGAGTTGGTTGACATATAACAGTAGATAGGAAAAGAGGAAGGATTGATAAAAAGATAAAAAATGAAATGAGATATTCTTATAGCTAATCTAGAAAAGTAGATACTAGAATGAAATACATAGCCAATTGAACTAACGTTGGTCAATTTGATTGGTATACATAAACAGATTGTATTTTTGAAATAAAAGTATAAAATAGAGTAGAAATAGAGAAATAGAAACTAACCTTGGTGTTTTGGAGATGAAAATAGAATAGGTAATTTGACCTATAACTTTAGAGAGAATTGGCACAATTTGTAAAACTAGGTCAAGTTGGTTGACCAAGTGAGACAGGAACCTACTGCAAAAAATAAAAAAGTGTGTTAAGTCAACTTGGTCAACCTAGTAGATTGAGCTGGATGTTTGGAAATGTGCTAAGTCAAGTTGTTCAACCTAGTTGACTAGACTACAAATCTAGAATTTTGGAATTTGGAACCTGCACTATGAATCCTGAATAGGAACCTACTACAAAGTGGCTAGAACTATGCTAGGTCGACCTGATCGACCTAGGAGGTTAAATAGAAAGTTTTCAAAGTGCTAGAAACCTATGTTGGGTTGAGCCAATCGATCCAATTGCATGTTCCTACACACAGATAAAAATAGTTGAGTCAATAGAATCAATCTAGAAAGTCAAAACATATGATAGAAAAGATGACAAAATGAATAAAATAAGTGAAAGAAACCCTATAAGGGTTTGATTCACATCAGGTTCACCAATATGTATGAAATTAGAATTGCATAGCATGCATGAATCAATCATGGATTAGATAAGATAGATTACACCTACACTTCTGATTGGGTCACACACTTATTAAGTAGGAGCATGACCAATATGAGGATCTACTAGACCTAATTAGGGGATCACTTCTATTATATATCACAACACATCATGCTAGGAAGGGTTCTAAATCCTACAATCTAACACAACCGAACAACAACCCTAAAGGAGTCATATGGTGTCTATATTCACTTATGATAATACACAATAAATTAAACTAATCTAATAAAAATAAAAGTAAACTAATCTAGTACTCACCAAAGCTTGTGGCACAAAGTGGGAGTTAGAGTAAAATAAGTAAATAACAACTAAACTAGACATGTATAGGAGACATATACCCATGTCAATGTATACATAATCTTAATACATGGAAGAGAAGAATAATTACCGCATTATCTATCTACTCTTATAAAGGAAAAATAAAGTTAGTAATACTTACCTTTGAAGATGAACCTGCCAAGTCTTAACCTCTCCCTTGGCCAATGGTGCTTCACAAGAGATTGTTGTGGCTTGTAAGGACAACCAAGATAAATCAGATTCAAGTTACATGACCTATGTAAGCATCCAAAATACTTCTCCACAAGACAAGATCAGAGCTCCAAAATAAAGTATTGAACCCTAAATCTTTATTCCACAAGTAGAATGGTCAACAAGCAGATGTTCATTCTCACTTCACTTAATTCAACTCTCTTATGAAATGGTAAGGAATGACCTTGTATATATAGTAGTATCTCACCCTAAATACTGTTAGACATATCAATTATACTAGGTCGATCGGGTTGACCTAGCACATTATCAGGCTAATGCCTAAAGTTTGTGCTAGGTCAGTCGAGATGCAAAGTAATAAGGAAAGGCAAAGTATCCCCAGAATAAGCTAGGTCAACCATGTCGACCTAGATTACTAAATAGGTCAAAAGGGAAACAAGTTAAGAAATGAGGGATAAGACATGACAAATGGTGGGAATAGATAAGAAAGATAGAAATACGCTTAGGGTTCAAGGTTTTAGGAGGCAAGAGTGTAGGAAACAAGTGGCGAAAGGAACAACAATCTTATGAAACACCAAAGCTCTACCCACCCCTTTCTCAATGCACCCTTGAGGTCATGCACTTAAAGAGCTTGAGACTCAATAAGTTCCTACAAGATACGAAGTGTCAGTAATAAATAAAAGTGTGAAAATATTATGTGTATACATTGTCTATGTCACACCATTATAGCTCATTGGAGGGGACCTCTACAACTTGGATGAGATGAAATCCTTCAACATTGTGTCATGAAACATGAGAATATTGAAGTACTCCATGAATTTCACAAAGAAATTGTTGGCAGACACTATGTTGGTGAGGCTATTGCATGCATAGTATTATTAGCCAGACTATGGTGGCCTATGTTTTTTTAAGATACCAAACTACATTTTAAATAACAAGATATCGAGTTATTATTCCCTTGCTTCAACTGATCTCCTTGATCTTGCACCTTGCAGATCTAATTGACCTTGCTTACTTGCAACTTCCTTCTTAATTACAATACATGCCCCATGGGTCTCTTAAATAGGATCCAAGGCATAAAATAATTAGACACACAGACTCAAGACTTAAATTAGTCTTCACATGCAAACACTCAAACCACCTAAAATTAGATAAGTCTAATTCTGGAAACGGATGCAAACACATGCACACACACAGGTGACCGACGTCATTTGTTGTCAGTCTGCACATGACCGACGTCAGCAAATCCCTGATCCACACCTGATTGATGTCAGTAGAACTATCGATGTTGATTACTAGTTAAGGCTAGCAACCTCCTTATTTGCATAACTGTGAAGTTTTTAGCTCCACAACTTAACAATCTCCCACTTAGAGATAAACAGCTGCACCAGTACCTGTACAGAAACATCCTCTGTCTTATTTCTCCATCTTCAAGTTCAATCTTGAAGACCAATAAAATTTAAATGAAGATTCAACTTCTCCTTTGTTACCAGCTTTGTTAACATATTTATAGGGTTCTTATCCGTATGGATCTTTTCTAGCTTCAGTAGTCCATCCTCCAATACCTATCTAATGAAGTGGTACCTAGGCTGTATATGTTTGGTTCTTGAATGAAAGGTTGAATTCTTTGCTAAATGAATTGCACTTTGACTATCACTGTACAATCTACAACTCTCTTGCTCCTTTCCCAACTCTTCTATGAACCGAGTCATCCATATCATTTCCTTGCTAGCCTCTATGACTGCAATGTATTTTGCCTTTGTAGTAGACAGGGCAACTACCTTCTACAACTTTGAAATCTAGTTAACCGCCATTCCACCAACAGTGAACACATATCCTGTGGTGCTTCTCCTGCCGTCCAAGTCACCTACCATATCTGAATCTACATACCCATGTATAGAAGTGTTTGACCCTACATAGCATAAATACCTGTTGTTGGTCCCTCTCAGATATCTGAAAATCCACTGAACTACTTTCCAGTGCTCTTTTCTTGGATTGGCCATAAACTTGCTGACAACTCCCACTGCTTGGGCAATATCAGATCTAGTACATACCATAGCATACATCAAGCTCCCAACTACTGAAGCATATGGAACTTTGCTCATGTACTCAACCTTGTCATGTGATTTACGACACTGTTCTTTGCTCAACTTGAAGTCTCCAGCCATAGGTGTGCTTATCGATTTTGCATCCTGCATATTAAACCTCTCCAACACCTTATTCACATAATCCTCTTGAGACAAAATAAAACTGTGGTTTTTTCTCTCTCTTAATACTCATGCCAAGGATTTTCTTTGCTGCTCCTAAATCCTTCATGGTAAATGTGTGAGCTACTTTTACCTTTAGCTTAGTAATTTCCTGCATGTGTGAACCTATAACAAGCATATCATCCACATACAACAAGATAATATAATGACCATTATCCAATCTGGTAAAATAAACACAATGGTCAGATTGACATTTACTAAAGCCATGCTCTGTCATAAACCTGTCAAACCTTAAATACCATTGTCTTGGAGCTTGCTTAAGACCATATAAGCTTTTCTTCAACCTGCACACAAGTTTCTCCTTACCTTTGACCTTAAAACCTTCTGGTTATTCTATATATATCTTTTCATCCAAATATCCATGAAGAAACGATGTCTTAACATCAAGCTGCTCAAGATGCAAATCCTCAATAGCAACAAAAGACAATATAGTCTGAATAGAAGTCATCTTTATTATAGGAGAAAAGATTTCACTAAAGTCAATTCCTGGTTTTTGTGCAAATCTTTTTACTACCAACCTGGCCTTATGTCTCATTTGTCCATTCTCTCCTTCCTTTAACCTGTAAACCCATTTGTTTTTTAGTACTTTCTTTTCGGCTGGCAACTCAACCAAATCCCACGTTTGGTTCTTTTCCAAGGAATCAATTTTCTCATTCATGCCATGCTCCCACTATTTCCTAGATTCTACCTATATTGCCTCATCAAAACTTTCTGGTTCTCCACCGTCAATGAGCAACACATAGTATAAAGAAGGGGAATAATGAATTGGAGGTTTACTTACCCTTTCAGTCCCCTTTATGGGCATTTGAGACTCATTGACAGCTTGTTATCTGCCCAAATTCCATTCTATCAGTGACCGATCTCAATCATCTCTGGTTCTATACCCGACCAACATCGGTTCCACCTGATCGACGTCGATTACTATCTGACCGACATCGGTTCTTGTCTGGCTGACATCGATCTCTACATGACCAACGTCGGTATCTATGTTTTCTTGTGAGTGATGATCTTTACCCACGAGATCATTTTGGATCATTACCTCGTCTAAATCAAGATTGCCCTGCTCAGTATTATTTAGCCTCTTGAGTTGATCACTATACATCACCTTCTCATTGAAAACTACATACTAGTTTTTGATAATTTTGTTAGTTTCTAAATTCCACAATTGGAATCCAAAATCTCCAAAGTCATAACCAATGAAAGTGCACCACATGGATTTAGCATCCAGCTTCTTTCTATTTTCTTTATCAACATGCACAAAAGATTCAGAACCAAAAACTCTGAGAAATGAAAAATCTACCTTTTTACTTGTCCAAGTCTCTTCTGGAATTCCACCATCTAGTGCAGTAGAAGGTCCTCTATTAATTAGGTAAACTATAGTATCCATAGCTTCTGCCCAAAACATTAAGGGCAAACCAGAATGCAACCTCATACTCTATGCACGCTCCATTATTGTACTATTCATCTTTTTAGCAACTCCATTTTACTGAGGTGTCCTTAGAACCATCCTTTCCCTACGTATTCCACTTATAGAACAATAGCTGTTGAATTTATTACTGCAGTACTCACCACCATTGTCAGATCTAAGGCACTTCAATCTCAAACCTATTTCATTCTCAACCAAAGCTTTCCATTTCTTAAATGTGTCAAAAACATCAGATTTCCTTTTTATGCAATAAACCCATACCTTTCTTATAACATCATCAATGAAAGAAACATAATACTGTGTTCCTCCAATAGAAGCTACTTGAGCCGGTCCCCACACATCTGTGTGAACAAGCTCCAACCTGTACTTCTTCTTTGTTGACCCAGTCTTCAAAAAACTTACTTTCTTTTATTTCTCAAAAATACAATGCTCACAGAAATCTAGATCTATGCTTTTCAAATCTGAAAGATTACCTTTTGACTTAAGAACATTCATTCCCTTCTCACTCATGTGACCAAGCCTATAGTGCCACAACTTTGCATCTACATCTGAAGTAGATAAAATAGAAGGAGAATAATCATTAACACAAGCAGATAGATAAAGTGTACCTACTCTCTTACCTCTTGCTAATACAAGTGCACCCTTGAAAACCTTCCAAGATTCAACTGTGAGAGTTACTGTGCAACCCTCATCACCCAGATTCCCTACAAAAATCAAATTCTTCTTCAAGATGGGTACATGCATGACATCTTTCAACACCCATGTGTTGCCATTCTGTAATTTTAGCTGCACTTTTCTTTTGCCAACAATTTGGCAAGGCTCACCATCCCCTAAATAAACTTTCCAAAGTCTCCATGGACATAATCATTGAAAAATTCTTTATTTGGGGTTGCATGGAAAGAAGCACTAGAATCTAAAACCCATGATTCTACTTGACTATCCAAAGAAAATATAAGAGCATCCTGTGCAACAATACCTACAACATTTGCTTCCTTGTTACCTTTTTGCTGATTTTCTTTGTTATCCTTCAACCAGCAATCTTTCTTTGCATGTCCTTTCTTTCCAAAATTCTAGTAGGTTATTCTGCCAGTTCTGGATTTGGATCTCCTTCCCATCTTTGACCTTGATTTCCCATGCTTGCCCTTCTCTCTTTGCCTTCCCCTACTTTCAATACTTAAAGCATTACCTGATGTTTCACCTGTGCTTTTCCTGTGAATTTCTTCATTCAAGATTACGCTAACAACATCTTCAACTTTCAAGATATTTGAAGTAGATGCAGTATTACTTACTGCCATTACCAAGTTGTGCTAGCTTTCAGGTAAAGAACATAAGATCAAGAGAGCCTTAACTTCATCATCAAAAACTATTTTAACTGAATTTAACTGATTTACAATTTCATGGAAATCATTAAGATGACTATATACAGATCCACCTTCCTACATTTGCAAACTAAATAATTGCTTCATAAGATATACCTTATTCTAAGCTTAGGGTTTTTCATATAAGTTTGCTAGAGTATCCATTAACTCTATCGTTGTCTTTGCCTGTGATAAGTTAGAAATCACAGAAGATGCCAGGCTCAACCTTATAGATCCAAGAGCCTTTCTATCAAGAACATTCCATTCTTCATCTTGCATATCTATAAGCTTACTTGAAACCCCACCCAACGGTAAAAATAGATCTTTCTGATACAGATAATCCTCTATCTGCATCCTCCATAATTGATAATTCTTGCCATTGAATTTCTCCATTCTTAGCTTACTTTCTTTTGCCATTGCTTTGCTTCCACTCAAACAAAAACCCCTGTGAGTGAACCTGTAATCAACAACCACTAACCCACTCTAATACCACTTGTTAGGATACTACCGAGTACAATTGATTACTTTTATATATAAGCAACTAAACATGGAATTGAATCAGAAGTGATAAGTAACTAGAAATCAGAAATAGCAAATAAGAGGAGATATGAGAAACAACCAATCTCTATTAAACTCTTCCAGAATACAATGAAGAAATCACACTCTTCCACACCTCTTGGGTGTATATTATTTCTCTCAAGAGTTCTCTCTCTCAATCAATTACAACCAACTCAATAATCGAGTTGTTATTCCCTTGCTTCAGCTGATCTCCTTGATCTTGCACCTTGCAGATCTAATTGACCTTGCTCACTTGCAACTTCTTTCTTAATTACAATACATGCCCCATGGGTCTCTTAAATAGGATCCAAGGCATATAATAATTAGACACACAGACTCAAGACTTAAATTAGTCTTCACATGCAAACACTCAGACCACCTAAAATTAGACAAGTCTAATTCTGGAAACGCATGTAAATGCATGCGCACACACAGGTGACCGACGTCGGTTGTTGTTAGTCTGCACATGACCGATGTCAGTTGATCCTTGATCCATGCCTAACTAATGTTGGCATAACTGCCAATGTTGATTATTGGTTAAGGCCAGCAACCTCCTTATTTGCATAATTGTGAAGTTTTTAGCTCCACAACTTAACAATGCCAATAAGGGATTGTACTATAAAAATGACCATGTGATTCATATGGGAACATATTATAACTCAATTTGGTTATCCATGAATTTTTACTAGTGATCATGGCACACACTTCCTCAATGAGACTATCCACATATTACTTGTTAAGTTCATGATTTCCCATCACAAGATAACACCATATCATCCTGAGGTGAATGGCACTATTAAATCATTCAATAAAATATTATGCATAACACTTATAAATATTTGTAATATTGGATTCACTTATTAGGATGATCAGCTATCTATAGTAATTTGGGCTTACCAAACAACTTATAAGTGGCTCAACAAAATTACACCCTTTAATTTGGTGTTCAAAACTGAAGCAATTCTTCTAGTTGAATTCTTGCTACCATCTCTTCACATTACACATGTTGGACAATTAGATGATGAATCATAATTAAAAACACATTTGGATGCTTTGTTATGGTTGGATGAAGCCCATTTCCTTGATCATTGGAGCTAATATGTGGATAAACACAAATAAAAGGCATGGCATGATTGCCACCTTAAGCACAAGACATTTACTACTAGAATGAAAGTATTACTCTATGACTATATGTTCATGTGCCACACTGGAAAGCTTCATGTTCATTGGGATGGTCCTTTTATTTTTAATAGTATTTTTCCTATTGGTCCATGTCATTTATAAAGATTAGATGGATAATTTCTTCTTGGGCATTACAATGGTAGCCAACTATAGTCATATTTCTATGCTTAAAGTTCTAGTTTTAATTTTATCAATAAGGCATCTACCATTAGTTTAAGATTTCTTGTTTACAATAAAGTGGTGCCTTAGTTATGCACTCCTTTTATTTTCATTTTTTGTAACTGAGTAATGATGTTTGCATGGCAGACCATGACACACTTTTAAGTGTGGAGTAAGGGGTGTTACTTATGTTAGAAAATGATCCATAGGAATGTGTGTGCAAGCAAAGAGATCTAAGGGTAAAGATTCCCATCAAAGGTATGAATATTCAAAGGGTTTTATAATTGTCATGCACTCTAAAAAATATGTGGGACAAGATGTACCATTAACATAAATATATGGTGGTTATGATAAGTGTGCTAACATCATGTCATGATGATACCATTAAATGCATTGATTGCAAGTGATAGTTGAAGAAAGGAAAGCATTAAAATACATTGATTGCAAGAAGAGATGGTCAAAGAGAGGGGATAGTAAATTCTAATTACCTTCTTGATTCTATAAAATACATTTAGGGGTTCATTCTAAACTTTACCTTTACTTTGAATAATTTTATAGAGCCAAAAGAGTGAACAACTGAGTTCAAGTGATTCTAGGATAAGTGTAGAGTATCAATTTCCCATTTTTTTTATTATTAAGAAGGATCTTGTCTAAGTGATCAAGTGGAAGTTAGCTAACCTAGAAGTATGTAGATGAAATTTAGTAATTATAGGTTGTAGAGGCCATCATCCACCATTAATGAGTGTCGAAGTAGGATATCTAAGATACTTCCACAACAAACACATATTCTTTTGGGAACATTGGATGACCACACCTCAACCTTTAGACTCCATGAAGGGTGATGTAGCCTAAGAAAAATTCCCAAATAAGTGAGCCACTACCAACCATTATAGAGGAAGAGGAGCCAAGTGTTGGGGTGGAAGTGATATTAATTAGAGAGAAAACGCTTGAGGAATATAGTGAGTGTGCAAAAGGTGAAGGGTTAGGAATGGCATGATAGACTAAAAATAAATCCCAAGTGCCTCCACCTCTTCCTTTCATTATAAAGGAGATGAAGCACCAAAAATGGTGTTGCACATGGATAATTAGGTATCAAATGTATCCACATGTACCATTTTTTACTATAACCACCACCAACCCAGAAATGAGGTTAAGTTACAGAACAACTACTAGGTCGAGAGCCAAAATACTAAGAGTGAATTGGTGTATGACTTTAAAATATTCAATACTTTGGACTCTATAGGGATATTTTAGCTTTTTAACCTTCCATATTTTGGAAAATCGATAGAGGCAATGAAATTTATTCTTTTGTGCATTGATGAGGACTATATCTATCTTTTTGGGTGTTGCATGAAGATTACACCTTAAAGAATTAGTAAGGTGTTAGGGTTAAAATAATCTAACACTGATCTTGAATTTGACTAGGAATACTCAAAGGAAATAAAAAAGAATGCCATGATGCTAGAGTACTAGAATTAGGTCCATACCATGCACATTAAGAACTTACAAGACCCTACCCTCCGAGTAGCAGTGTGCATCATTATGACTAAGGTTAGTGGCACTGATTGATGGAAAGAAGTGGATATGTCTCACCTATTTATCACCCATCAGGTAACTAAGGGGTTAAATTACAACTGGGTAATGTATTTTTCCAACAAATTTATACTAGATGTGGAGAGGACCCATCGAATACTTAACCATACGTTATTTTGGGGATATTTATTTTGTTGATGGTGTTTGATGAAATTGATGTACTTGATTACACCTCTAGAGAAATAAAATTGTTGTACCCACTAAAGCACAAGTCCCCTACAAAGTGCTATAAGGCATTCACATACCCTAGTTATGTCACTCTAACTTTCAAAATCAAGATGAATTCATGGTATGATGTCATGAAGGAAGCATTGAATGGCACATTCCAAAATACTTGCCCACCCAGGTCAGTGAACAAGCCAAATTTTTCATCAAATAACATTTTTATCTAGTGTGTATCATTATGTCCCCCTCTAGTGAGCTCTCTACATGGTTGAATATACCTTATGCTTTCATAATGTGGTACTTTGTCAACTCAATGAACTGCATATATGATGTGCAACCCCTCACCTTTAAATCAAAACAAATTGACTCAGAGATTCACACTCTCTGTAAACTGTATGGTTATCCTAGTAAGATGCCATACAGAGAAAAACATGAGACTAAAATAACCAACATCAAGGTCACAAAACTAGGTTAGACAAACCATTCATAATCTTCTTTATATGGTGCACCCTAAGAAGAAAGCTTCAGGAGGTGTAGAGCATGCAAGAGAGAAGCTTCCTCTAGTACCACTACTTGATAAAATGAAGCTTTTCAGGCATGATCCCAACACAAGTTCATGGATAAAACCACCAAAAAGTAAAGGACTACCTAGGCATCACTATTTTAATGAATTTATTGCTTATTATGGAAAAGATAAACTAAGAATGGGTATGGTTAAAAACCCTGATTGATAGTGCATAAAAAGTAGAAGATTGTGAAGAGCTCCTCTTTAGCTTGGGAGGATGACCTATAGATAAGAAATCACTAAAGCAAACTTGTTTGTTAGATAGATATTTGGGTGGATTGTCTAGTGATAGCTAGATCTTGAAAGCAAGAACTTCCTTAAGGGTTATCAATTCACATGTTTTAAACAATTAAGCTTGTAAACAAAAAAAAAGGTACTTACATCAATGAATCAAAAGGTACTAAGATTGAGTACAAGAATGCTTGCTAATAAATATACTAAAAATGGTTAAGTTAGTGATAAACTAATTAATATTAGTACTAGAGGGTCGGGGTATGCTTAAAAAAATTAGAAAGGGTTTTGTGAACAAGCAGGAACATAAAAAATTAAGTTTGATTGGGTGTAGGTAGGTGAAATAAACATGTTAGTTTTTTATGTTAGAGTGACTGTCGATGGATGGGGTGACCATCAATGGTTAAGGTGATCATCGATGGTTAATTTGACCATCAATGGTTGGGTAGACTGTCTGTGGTTGAGATAACCATTAACGATTACTATGTTTGGATTTAGGTTGATAAATTGCTAATTGATGAGATCTAAAAGATGAATTTTGAGAGATGGGTAAGGTTTGAGTTGTTTGTAAAATGAAAATAAAGTAAATAAATGCTAAGAAATAAGTACTTATCTTATCATAAGTTGATTGGGTGGTTGGTTGAGGTAGTTATCCTATTGGTGGAATCTAGTTTGATTCTGATAGAGTAACGGTACCTAAAGGCTTGATGGAAAGGCCATGACAAATTGACTCTTTGATACGATTGTTGGATTGCTAGATGTTGATGGTGATTGACCTACAATAAAGAAACTCCTAGATGCACAAGCTCTTGATAAAAATTGTAGATTCATAGATATTTTTAATATTTGTAGATGGATTTTCACCTCTTTGCTCCTCTCTCTTATAAGCAAGGTGAGAGAGTTGTAACATCATGTGAACTGAGCTTTCTAAAATTAACTCGTCCATGTAATGGATCACAACTGGAATTAGATGGGTTATAATTAGAAAATCAAAGTGAATGTTTTGCATGATTTTGGCTAGGGTGGTGTATCCTGACCATCGATAGTCAAGGTGACCATCGACAGTTACCCTGGCCATTAGCAGTCGAGTGTCGAGGAGTAAAAAAGGGCTAAAAGGCAAGGTTAAGCTAGTTAAGCTAAATTAACTATAGGCTAGGTTAATTAGGGGTCAGAAGGTGATATTGGTCCTGATGGGGGCTTAGGGTAGTCTAGGGGGTATTATGACATTTGAAATCATGGTGTGTGGATTTTTGGTGTCTACAACCACCATCAAGGGTTTTACCACCAAAGGTGTCCCCACCAAGGACATCACCACCAAGGGATTCACCTAAACAAGATACACTAGAAAGACAATTGTAGGGTTTAATGCCATCAACACCAATTAATATGGTGGAATGGGAAGATCCTGAGGGTCATAGCAAAGAACTAGAGGAGTTAGACTCAGAAAAAACACCTTCCCTAGCACAAGAGGAGGAGACCACCCTTGAAGAGGAATAGTTAGACATAGAAAATCCACTTGGTAAAGAGAGGGATGGTTTTAACATAGAACAAATGAGTGGCATAGACATCAGCAACACTTCATTGACACCAACTATGGATGTTGAGATCCTTGAGTGGGATCTCCTCAAAGGAAAGTAGTTGACTAACTCTAAAGTTCAACCACCTTTGGTTGATCCAACCACCAAATTGCACATCCAATACTAGATAGGTGTTACTGATATATTGATAAATTTATATTCCCATTTTCACCTAGAGGATGCAACTATTAACATCAGGCATTAGATGTCATTTTTCTTGGACATGTATAATGAATAACATCATTTTGAAATACCCCTTGATAGACTAATTTTAGATTTTGAATAAACAACACTACCCACTCCTATTTGGGTTGATCCCTAACAACTCTCTCCTCTATAAATTAGCACCACATTTTTAAAAATGGCCTTTGAATTCACATGATAGAATGTGCTTTCAGATTTTGAAGCATGCAGTTCAGAACAAAAACATGTCCAGGTGGTGGAAATGTATGATACAAAAGTTGCTTATCAAAAGGCACTTGAAGAGGAAGTGGTCATGATAAAGCAAAAATAGAAGAAGCCACAACAGCCAAATTCAAAACTTTAAATTATGTAAATCTAGTCTGGGTTAGGAACCAACATTGGTAGATGGGGTCCCTTTAGAGGGAGAAGCTATTGATAAATTAGAGACCCTTGTAAATCCCCTATTAAAGCATTATAAGGAGCATCCCACACCTAGAAATGAAGCATTATGGGTGGATATATAGTTCAAAAAAAGTAGTGAAAGTCTACAGACGTGCCCTCTAGAGGGTTGGGGAAGTGATCCCCATCCTAGATGGGATTTTTGAGAAACTAGCGTGTCCAATAAAATTTTGAAGGTTCAACTCTAGGTAGAAGAGTCTCAATAGAAGTAGTTAGAAAATGTTTCCCTTTTAATAAAATATCATGCCGAGCATGCTAAGGCATTTAAGGATGTCAAAACCATGGAAAAACAATAATTGTGCATCAATAACAAATAAATTCCAACATTTTGGGTCTCTGAGGATAGGTTATAAATGAGGTCATTACGCTTGAAGAGGTCTAAAAGGATGCTTCCACATCCCTAGACCAATTTGTCAATAATGCAAGTGAGTGTCTCAATCAACTCGAGGAGACTAAAAAGATGAAATCAATAATTAAAGAAATAACCACAAAGTTGATCGACACCTTGTCATATTGGGAAGGTGTTAGAAAACATATTGAATAAGTTGGCCTTAAATTTCAGGCTGAGGTTAGGACTGGTGCTTAGTTCAAGATAGACTAAGAGCATAGTGTGGGGTGATGTTGGTCCCTAAATTTTGACTACGTATTTTAGATTTTAGTGTAGAACCAGCTTGGTACGGGAGGAACATGGCATACAAATACCATGGTGTAGAACCAGCTTAGCACGGGAAGACAATTACATGAAATAGCATAGCACAAGAAGACCCAATCAAAGAAGAGGCATAATAAAAGGAGGGCCCAAGAGCAAAGGACTCAGTATATTATCGAAAGACTTATAGAGCTTGAGGGAAGTGGTAAATGGTTGAGGAATGATTCTCAAGGATAAAATATACTTTAATCATACATGAGTTTTTCACTAGCCTGCATGAAGGAGGACATTTGGAAACAAGGATCCAACACCAAATGAGAATATAGAGGAGCTATGTCTTAGGTCCTTAGGGGAAAATAAGTAAATGATTACCATGACTCTCAATCTACTGGAGATCATTGACTAGTCACCTAAGTGTCGTAAATAATGTAACAATTTGGTCATAGAAAACAAGTATAAATACCCCCATGTAGAGATGTGTAAGGTTAGAAAAAAACAAAAGTATTATGTAATGATTGATTGTGGTAATAGAAAAATAATGGAAGTTACTATTAGTTATGTTGTTATGCTACACGTTTTAGTTAAGTTGCAACATTGAGTTATCAATATGTTTATTAGGTAATATTTGATTTGTATTTGACTATAATGAATAGAATTTACATTATATGAATTTATGTAATAAACACTTTGAGTCTAATGGTAGTTATCTTAATAATCATATTTGTTTACATAGTTGAGATGAGGTCCAAATTCATTGAGAGGATCCTCCTACAACAAATTGATAAAAATACATGAAATAATGGAATTATAAAATTAGCAGAAGCACTAAAATGATTATATTGATCACAGATCACTTCGAGGGGGTAACCTCCTATGAGAAATCTCAATACAATAAGTTTGTGGATGCCTTCATTGGCATCAACACTTACTTATATATGAATTCTAATCTAAACAACTACTACTTCCCATGAATGTGGGATAAAACAAAATGCTTACAGGATGACTTACAATACATATGCATCCATAGCAATGACTAAACTAACAAAGTAAAGAAAAGAGATATCACAGGTTCATAACACCCCCTCCCTCTTAGAAAAAACTTTATCCTCAAAGCTTTAGATGTGGGAATTGGTGTTAAATCTGAAATAGTAGTTCCCATGTTACATCCTCAAGTTGCATTTCATGCCACTGAATTAAAACCTTAGTGATAGAGTAGGATCAAAGATGGCATGTGCACCTATCCAAGATTGCCTCTGACTCAAGAAGAATGGATCCTTCATTATCAAGTTCTGGTAAAATAGTCTACACTCTGATGTTTGTGCCAAGAACTTTCTTCAGACAAGAGATATGAAATACTAGGTGAACTCAGGAAGAAGGTGGGAAATCCAACTTATAATCAACTGACCCAATATTATAAAAAACCTTACAGGACCCATAGAACTTGGGATCTATCTTATGACACCCTTTTATTAGTAGGGAGGATTTCTTGTAGGGATGTAGATGAATAAAAATCAATTCACCTTCTTGAAACGTGTGATCAAAATGGTGTAATTCTACTTGTTGTTTCATTTGATTTTGTGCTATATGAATATTTTATATTAGGGTACTAAATATCTAATCCTAAGTTTGGATAATCATGTTGACCACTTGAATTTCTAAACTATTGGGGGCTTACAGAAGGAGCACTGGTGGTGCTTAGCCATAGACTAATTTATATGCAATCATTTTTGTTGAAGTGTGGTAGCAGGTATTGTACCACCATTCAACAAAAAGGAAATATTTTGCCCACTGATGTTGATGTTTTGAGGTGAAACAATGAAAGAAAGTTTTCAAGAATTTATTGACAATTTTAATCTAGCCATCCATTTGTGGATGATACTCAAAACTCATCTTCATTTGGGTGTCGGTGCATTGAAATAGTTATGTCCAAAAATGGTTAGTAAAGGTTGCATCATGATCTGAGATAATGGATGAAGGAATGCTATGAAGATAGAAAATATGGTCTAGGAAAATTTGTGTGACTATGGAAGTGGTATATGGATGGATGAAGGCACAAAAATGACTATATTTGGATAGGTAATTAAACACAACCAAGATCACCATTTTACCTCTAGATTTAGGGAGCCCCTCAATGAAATTCATAGAAATATATGTCCAAATCCTGGTAGGGATGGGCAAGGGTTTAAGAAACCTAGGGATGAGTGTTATTTCACCCTTGTTGCATTGGCAGGTATCACATTTAGCTACCATTTGTTGAATTTCCTTTTTCATTCCCTTCCAAAAAAAGTTGCATCATGCCTACTCATAAGTCTTGAGAAACCCTGAGTCCCATATGGATGGAGAAGCATGTAGTTCATAGAATATATCCTATTGAAGATATGTGTTAGGGAAACACCAGATGACCCTTGTATCATAGAGAAGCACCATCCTAGGAATAATGTGGTATAAGCAAGGGGTTAGTGGCCAAATATTGAATGATTTGAGATAATTAGGAGTCATTGACATACCCCTATTGTACAATGTCTAGCCAATTCAAAATAGGCATAGAAATAGCTAAAAGGGAAGCTTGATCAGTAAATGTGTGAGATAGAGCATCAGCCATAATATTGTCCTTACCCTTTTTGTAAGTTATCTCATAGTCATAACCCATGAGTTTGTTGACCCATTTTTGTTGTGATGGGGTAGAGACCCATTGTTTCAAGAAATATTTCAGACTCTGGTGATTAGTTTTGATGCAAAAATCATTTCCTAGTAGGTATGGCCACCACTTCTGTATTCCATATAAAATGGCCATCATTTGCTTCTCATAAGTAGAGAGCACTAAATTATTTCCAAAAAGGGATTTGCTGGTGAATGCAATGGGGCATCCTTCTAGGAGGAGAATAACACCAAGTCCATTGTTGTAAGCATCACTCTCGATAGTGAAGGTCTTAGTAAAATATGGCATAACTAGAACAAGTGTAATATACATAGCTTGTGTCATTTCTTCAAATGCACACTCAGCAGCTTGTGTCCAAGTAAAAGCATCTTTTTTCAACATAGTTATTAGTAGAGATACAATCTTCTCGTAATCCTTGATAATCTTGTGATAGTATCCAGTCAACCCCAAAAAACCATGGAGGCTCTTGAGTTTCTGAGGATGCTTCCAATTTGTCATGGCAGCTATTTTTTCAAGATCCACCTGAACCCTTTGGGCTAAAATAATATGCCTGAGATACTCCACTTCACCCTAGCCAAAATTACTTTTGGATTGTTTTACACAGAGATGATGATCAGAGAGAAGTTTCAATATGATATCTAGATGTTAGAGATGCTCAGACCATGTTTTACTATAGATGAGGATATCTTGAAGAAGACTAGAATGAATTTTCATAGGCATGGCCAAAATATTTTATTCATCAATACCTGAAATGTTAAAGGAGCATTAGTGAGGCCAAAGGGTATGACCAAAAACTCATAGTGGCCATCATACATGTGAAAAGTTATCTTAAGGATATCATCCTCATGAAGTTGAATTTGGTAATATCCAAAGCAGAGATCCAACTTGGAGAAAAAATGAGCACCATGAAGCTCATCAATAACAAGGATCAAGAACTTATCCTTGATTGTGAGGTGATTAAGTGCATAAAAATCAATGCAAAGGTACCATGACCCATCTTTTTTCAAACAAGGAGAACTGGGGAAGAATATGGGCTGATACTGGGGTGAATAATGCCTTGCTTTAGTAAGTCTCAAATGAGCATCTCGATCTTGGTCTTTTGTTTAAATGGGTAGTGATAAGCCCTGATGTTCAGAGGAATGCTTATAGCAAGGAGTTGAATATGGTGGTCCTCTATCCATCAAGGTAGTAATCCTATAAGTTTGGTAAAGACACGTGCATACCTCTGTAGAATGCTTTATAGATCAGGAGTGGTGGAGATTCTTGATGGTTGCATTTGAATGGAATGGAGTTGGGTAATGATGTCATGTGAATTATTCTTAAGAATTTTGTCCATGCGATGTGAAATTATGATGCTGATAAATCTTAGTTGTAAGCCTTTCAATATGTGTTTTTGTCCATTATCTAAAAACTGCATCCAAAGTTTATCAAAATCTTATAAGACGGGTCCAAGTGCATGTAACCACTGGGCTCTCAAAACATCACATCCACCTAAGGGTAAGGCAAACATGTTGGAGCATAGGTTATAATATCCAATAGAGATAAACACATTATGACACTTCCCTTTGTAAGGTAATGTGCCCCTATTGGCAATCATGACTTCAAAGTTGGAGCAAGGATGGATAAAATAATCGTCCTGTTTGGAGATCCTAGGGTCAATAAAGTTTTGAGTGATACTTGAATCAATGAGTATTGTGAGAGGGAGCTTCTTGAATTAACCCTAACCCGCATGGTTTGTGGGGTAATGACTCCTTTTAAAGCATAGAGAGAGATCTCTAGTTGGTCTTCCTGAGAAGCAGGTTCCATAATTGGTTGAGCTTCTTTCGGATCATCTGTTGTATCCTAAACATCTTCCCAATCTTTAATTTTGAGTGGAGAGTCCACATTCAATACGTAGAGATTTTTCTTGACACATTGATGTCCTCGAGTGAATTTATCATCATAGTTATAGCATAGTCATTTTTATCTATTGGCTTGCATCTCTGCTTTAGTCAATCATTTGATAGGAGTGGTTTTGGAGGCTAGCGTTGTGTGAGATCATTATGGAGATGTATTTTTGAATGGAGAAAATTTAGATTGGAATCACTGTTGAGCTACGATCATGTCCTCTACCAACTTATCCAACTCTAAGGCTTCCATCATCATGTTAGGTCAGAACATTTTGACCTCAAATCAAATTACATCCTTCAATCCACTGACAAAACAACTCCTAAAGAATTCATCAGATAATCCCTCTGTGTGATTGGCCAAATTTTTAAATTTTATTTGATATTCTCTCACTATTCCTGTTTGTTGAAGTTTAGTGAGTGCTCTAGTGAAGTCATCAAAAGTAGTAGGGTTAAACCGTTGTAAAATGAGGGTGCAAAAATTAGTCCATATGGGTTCATCATGAGCCTTGGTATACCAATGATACCATTAAAGGGATTCAAGGTCCAAATGAAAGGATGCAAGCAGAACCTTGTCGGCATCAAAAGTATTATGTAGACTAAAATACTGTTCTACCTAATAGATCCATCCAGTTGGATTTGCACCATTGAATCAAAGAAAATTAAGATTCAACCCACGATAATTATTAGAAAAATAAAACTCAAAGTTTGAAAAAGACTCTAGATGTCATCTATTGTTCATGGTGGAATGTTGAAGACTGAGGTCAAGAATTTTTTCATCAAGATCTTTGATGTGGGTCTTGAGGACGACAATTTCATCCTCCATGTTTTTTGCTCCTATTTGGTTTACTACCATGAACCGAATAACAATTTATTTATTTTTTGCAATGGATAGGAAAAATAGAGTTAAGACACATTTAGTAAGATTTTTTTTGAATTTGGATGAAAATAGAAGGGGTAAAGGGGATTTTAATAATTTTTTTGCATAGTGGGAGTATGATTGACGAAGATGAGGGCAATTTTAGGACTGAAAATTAAAAAAATGGAAAATTTTTCATAGAGGGATAAATGAGTAGAAAGAGACGATGAACATAGTGGAAAATTTTTGAGGCAAATGGACAAAAATAGAAGTTATGGTAAAACCTGAAAAAAGGAAAAATTGAGATTTGTGGGAATTAGGAGTGGAATTGGGATATGGGACCTCAAATAAGAAAATATATGGAATGGAATTTCAAGGGTCCGGATAAAGTTTGAGGATCAACGGGGCTATACATGGAGAGATATTGCAAAAAACAATTTTTTTTATGTTTTCTATTTTTCTATTTTATGTCTGGCAGTAAATCTTTGAGTCTATTGATACTCTATAGATGGTTTGCAGATTCTATTTTCTCTCAAATATCTGCCTGCAAGTTCTCTGACAATCTATGAATACTCTATTGATTAATTTTTTTTAGTCTACTAGAAATATTGTGAAACTGATAGAAATGGGCCCCATGTTTCAATGGCTTCCTAAGGGTTTGAAAATATCACTCTGGCCACCAATGTCGTGTAAGTGACTATTGCTCTCCAAAAAAAATTTAGCCACTAATTTATCTCTCAACAATAGTGCTTGCTTTTCCTCACGAATGGAAACTACTCAATTGAGAAGGGGTCATTGCCCATTTTGCTGACAGGCCCTCTCAATGGGATAGCTACTTTAGGGTTCCTGTGGTACTCCTCATAATGAGTTTTAGGGCTTTCACCCAAGCACTTCCCACAATTATGTGGTTAGGTTTTACCCTAATCTGAAATAGATTATTGTGATACAAAAAATTATTTAAATGAATTATGCCACAATAGAGTTAAGATGTTCTAAAAAATTATTGAAAGGAATTATGTAGTAGAATAGAGGTAAGACTTTTTGGAAAAAAAAATTAGCCCTAGAAAGCAATCTGATACTAGATGAGAGGATCCTCCTACAACAAATTGACAAAAATACATGAAATAACAGATTTATAAAATTAGCAGAAGTACTGAAATGATTATATTGATCGTAGACTAGTTCGAGGGGGTAACCTCCTTTGAGAAAGCTCAATACAATAAATTCGTAGATGCCTTCATTGGCCTCAACACTTACTTATATAAGAAACATAATCTAAGCAACTACTACTTCCCATGAATGTGGGATAAAACAAAATGCTCACGGGATGACTTACAAAACATATGCATTTATAGCAACTACTAAACTAACAAAGTAAAAAGAAGAGATGTCACGGGTTCATAACAATCATGTATTTTATTTTGTGTAATCAGTAATTAGTTATATGAATACGCATTGTTATTTGACAAGTGTGTTATTGCACAACATAACCCACATGAACCATTCCCTTGTTGCATGCTTCGGGTGAGCATGCAAGAGTTTAGTCTTACATGAAATGCCAGTGCATTAGCTTGTTTAGAACTAGACACTTCAATGCCCTCAGAAAAATTTGATAGAAAATCCTAACACTCTTCAAGAGATTTTATCTTACAAGAATCAAATGATTTGGATACCTTCATTTTCATAGTATTAAGTTATAGAAATGATATTATAAAGAGTATCTAAGCCAGTTTATATTTCATTTATACATTTATAAATGATCAATACCTTATTTCTCTCTTATTTTTAGTGAATTTAATAATCAACACTCATGAAGGCTTGAAATGACAAGGGAAAAGAGAATGATTGCAATGTCAACATTAACAATTTCTAAGGATAAATCATCATAAAAAAAATTCTTGAAGAGTTATATCACGTTGATGCAAAAGATGACAACACCACTATGAATAGGAACTCCAATGATAAATTATAAATGTAATGTATATTTGAATGATATATCTTGATATGCATTATATGTTTATTTGGTCTAAAAGATATTAAAAGTTTATATCATTCTCATCACTATTGTCATCATTGTTTGTCGCCATCATCATCATCATCATCATCATCATCATCATCATCATCATCATCATCATCATCATCATCATCATCATCATCATACCATTTTACAATTTAATTAGCGAGTTTTTTTTTTTTTACAATTTTTTTTGTTGTTACCTTATGGAGATAGGATTTCACATTTAATATTGATGTTTTTCTTTGTTAACTTTTGTTTTTAAGTATTAGATAAAAATTACTTGGTGAGCTAGTTTTGCTATGTAATTATACTACAACATTTGATCAAAATTTTGACCTTTGAACATTTAAAAAAAGGGGTTTTAAGGGTGAAAATTGTGGAAATGCACACCAAACTTGATGTCAAATATTCAACATCAATAAGGTACATTGAAATTTCAATGTCCATTTGTGAAGGCCAATCAATTTATGTTCCCAAATGGATGTTGACATTTCATCCAAAGAATTTTGACCTTTACTCTATACTCTTTTACATGAAAACGTTAATGTAAATTCAAAATTTTGAAAAAAAAATACTTTGATATTGTAACCATGTTCTCTGAGACACATCATGTAACTTCTAAACTTTAATCCTCTTGTAAAACCACTAATGAAATTTGATGGCAACTACAAATTGTTTGAGATTCTCTAGGGTAGAGTATCACACTTTTGTTCTATTAATGCCCAAAAAATGTTATACATTATAATAACACGGGTATTTGGTATTTGGTAGAGGAAAAATATGACATAGAAGGAGATTTGGCAAAGAAAAAAAACATAGAAGGCAGTCAATTTTATATAAGAATCCATTTGACACAATAGACCCCCGATGACAATTATCACCATGGTGTCACATGAAGGGCCCCACACCCTTTGTTTTTTATTTTAATCGAAACTCTCTCACCCTATTTTTCCTAGTGTGTGAATATGGGTAACAAGAGATTCTTAGAGTTATGAAGGCAATTGATATCTCTTGTTCCTCATATTCACACAATGGGAGAAAGAGGGAGGAAAGCTTTCAATCAAAATAAAAAATGGAGTTTTGGGCCCCTTCTTATGATGCCATGGTAATGATTATCTATGAGGGGCTTGCTGTTAGATGGTTTCCTCTATAAATTTGAATCGCTCCTTTGCTATTTACTTGTGTCATATCAATTCCTCATGTGTTATTTACCTTTGTCAAATCAATTCCTCCTATGTTATACTTCGTATATAAGACTTACATCTCAAATAATTATAAAATATGTCCATTCAAAATTTAATACTATCTTATACTGCTTTATAAATTGTAATAAAAGTGTGATATTGTCTTATTATGCCAAGAGGTTAGAATACAAGTGAATACTAACATAACTAAGTCATGATCTTTTCATTACAGAAAAAAAGGAAAAAAATAACTTCCTTTTCAAATGAAGCCTACTAGAAGTCATGGAAAAGTACAAGTACCTTGGGCTTAATTTTCCCAACAAGCTTAGTTGGGAGACCTATAGGCAAAAAATAATATAAATGGAGTGGAACGCTTTATACTCTCTACAAAATAGATGTACGAATACATAATTATGAGATTGGAAAACCAAGATAACCTTGTTTGGCTTGCTTATCACACCAATGGTCCAATAGGGATGTGAGGTTTGGGGCAACAATGTGTCAGAGATAAAATGGAGATAGATACAAAGAATCCAAGAGCATCTAATCGCAAGCAACCTCAAAATTAAAATGTCAGTTTCGTATAATATTATATTAGTTAAAACAAGAAATTTTCCATTGGAGGCACCAATGATGACTCAGATGTTAAGTTATTTAAAGAAGACACAAAGTATGGAGACCCATCGGTGGCCCAAAATGGTGGGAAAGGAAGAGCTAAGTAGAAGGAAAAATACATGGATGGAACAAAATAGAAAGTGGATGAAGTAAATGGGGCATTAACATGCAAGAGTGCCCAAACATAAATGAGGAAATAAGAAATTGTGTGCGAGAGAAATATAAGACAACCAAGTGGATAAAGGAACTTAGGTGGAAGAAAGCATTATTATATCAAAGAATTTAATCGTTCGACCATGATGAAAGGCCTACATAGGAACACATTTAAGTGGAAGACGATAATATTAATGTCTTAGTTAAAGACTAGCTCACATCATCTTACACAAGTAGACAATGCCTAAAAAAGAGTGGTAAACAAGAACACGCCTAATTTATAACAAAGGGGTTGTGGGGATGAAATGACACTACATCATGGAGTGCATAGTCTATAATAACATCCAAATCATGTAGAACAACACCTTGAGAGTAAACAACCTAACCACCTTGTTAAAGGAGGCAAGGCTAGAAAAACATCAAATTTTTTATATCAAGATCCATAGTAAAAGATCCAACGTCAAAAAGGGAATGGAAAATTTGTAAGAATAATAGAGCATCCATTGCATCAAAGGGTTATTTTAGCATAGAACACCTTATTGCAACTCTAGACTACTTTGTCTCATGGATGTAATTAAAATCATTCATTCATTCATGGTCTAAAAAAACTAAGACCTTGGCCTCTTCATAAAACACAACTAAACATCTTAAGTTCATCACTATAGTCCAGGGCACCATGATTTGTTGCCATATTTTGTGAGACAATTTATATGACTTATTTTGCCAAGAGGTTGGAATGCAAGTGAATACCAACAAAACCAAAGTCATGATCTTTTTATTACGGAGAAAAAAGGAAGCAAATTAACTTCCTTTGCAAAGGAACCCTGTGAACTAGTGGAGGAATACAAGTACATCGAGCTTGATTTTCACAATAAGCTTAGTTGGGAGATTTGTAGTGAAAAACAATACAAGGGAGGTGGACAACTTTATACTCACTACAAAATAGATATAGGATTGCATAAATATGGGATTGAAAAACAAGAGAACTTTGTTCGGCTAGCTAGTCACACTAGTGATCCTATATGGATGTGAAGTTTTGGGCAACAATGTCTCAGATCTAAAATGGAGACAGATAGAGAGAATACAAAAACATCGAATCACAAACATCTTTAAAATTAAAACATTAATTTTGTATTAGATTCTATTAGCTAAAACATAGACTTTCTTAGTGGAAGCATTAGCGATGACTCAGATGTTAAGTCATTTAAAGAAGACAACAAGTATGGAGATCCATCGGTCACCCATAATAGTAATTGAAGAAGAGCTAAGCAGACAAAAGAACACGTTGATGAAACAAAACAAGTAGATGAGTAAATGGAGCATTAACATGCAAGAGTGTCCAAACAGTAATGAAAGAATAAAAAAGTATGTGAGAGATAAATACAAGGATTGATGTGGACAGAGCAACTTGGGTTGAAGAAAGCATACTATATCCAAGAATTTAATCATTTGACAATGATGAAAATGCCTATATAGAAACAAAAATCAAATGGAAGGTAAAAATGTTGATGGTTCAATGAAGGACTAGCTTGCATCATTTCTAGGGTGAGACCGCCATGTAAATAGTGCTTAAAGAAGAGTGGGAAATTAAAACACACATATTTTATAACAAGACCGTGGTGGAGACAAAATGGCACTACAACATGGAATATACACCTTATAATAATATCTGAATCAAATATAATGACACCCTGCGAGTAGACGACTCAACTACCTTATTTGAGGCAGCAAGGCTAACAAAACATGAAGCTTTTTTTAATCAAAATCTACATTAGAAGATCTATCATTAAAAAAACTACTGAAATTTTCTTAAGAATAATAGGACGGCCCCTCTAACAAACGATTATTTTAACACAGAACACCTTATTATTGCAGTTAATCTTTTAAACTACATTCATTCATTAACTTAAAAAAGTTAAGACCATGACCTCTTCATAAAACACAATTAAATGTTTTTAAGTCGATCATTCCAGTCCAGTGGACCATAATTCGTTGCCACATTTTGTGAAACAGTTTCCGTGCCTTGTGCTTGTCTATAAGCACTTTAACCAATTCCAGACTGCACATACGTCCTTGTATGACGCACTGTCTTTCAAAAGTTTTTTACAAAAATATTTTTCTCTGCGATCAAATTTGAATATACCAAACCTAAAATCCCCAAATTAATATAAAACACAATAACATGTTAAAAAAAATGGGGGCATCATCCATCATAATCCTGCCAAGAAACCATATATTTTGCACACATGGAAGCTTTGAAGTCGAAAATCAGTTAACTTTTCAATCATAAAATTTAAAAACATATCAACTTAATTTTAATTTTTCAATTAAGAAAAAAACAGTAGTTTGCGCTTCAAATCTACTTCTGTGAGAAGGAAGTGTATGATATGGATGTGTAGGGTGCTAAGGATAGCCTTTTAGCTTATACTCTGTATTGTCTTACGTATGTTATCGATGTGTAAAAAGTGTATAAATATTTATAAATAGATTCCATGAAAGTTTTGCAGGAGATTCTTAATTCACTAAGAATATCATATTCCACTTCCTTTTCTCAGGTCAGAATACCCAACAAAGGGATAAGTGTGGCTTCCACATTTGTAACAGTTAGTTTGGAAAGGCCTATTTATAAATATATTAAAACCTTACAACTTTGTTCATCATTCAAGGTTACAGTGAAGAATTTGTCGCACATCTCGAGACTCTGTTCATTGAATATGCGATTCTCATCACTGTAGTAAAACTCAGACCAAACTTCAAAATGAGCAGTAAAGAAATTCAGTCCTTTTCAAATCATTGCAAAAACAACCAACCCTCATGCAATGTTCCCCTCTTAACTAATTCCTCCTTTTAGATAGTCCTTACGCCACACTCTTGTTCTGCTCATAACTTTAAGTGCAGTTTGAGCCACTCATGCTTCTTTCCTCTTAAAATCTTATATCACATATCAGCTATTTGTCATTCATTCGTTCCAATTTAAACTGTACATTCATTCAATCAGTTGCATTTGTGCCCGATATGTTTTTTAAATTTCACCATATCTAGAGCTTCAGCTTCAGTTTAATCACCCTCTAAATTGCACCGTGCATACCCAACCTTATAGAAATCACAGCCTCTCTTTACATAGTTAAATACCCAACTTCATATAACTCACAGTCACTTTTTGATTTTTGCTCTGTTTTTGAGTTTCTCTGTTTGCACAGATAAACACCCAACTTTATAGAAGTCAATCACTTTTTGCTCTGTGACTTTGAGTTTGACGACAATGGCTGGTGCAAGACACTTTCGAGTGTTTCTCTTCATATTCTTTGGTTTAATGGAGTGCATATGCTGCGGACCCCCCAAATTATGCACAAACATTATTCCGCAGCAGGCGATTTCTCATAGATATCGTTATGCTCTAGATTCTTCTGATAACGAGACATGGAAAGCAGAGGTGTATTCAAATTATCACCGTGAAGACCATTTAATTTCCACTGATGAGAGCCAATGGAGTCGTCTGCAACCTCCAAGGAGAACAAATCTCGAAAATGAAAAAGTTTCTTATGCTGAGGAGGAATTCAAGTGGGCTATGCTGTATAGGAGGATGAGATACAACATGGACGTAAATGCATCATCTGATGCTCAGCAGAATAATAATTTTCTGCAAGAGATTCCATTGCACAATGTAAGGCTGGATTCAGATTCGCTACATGGTACTGCTCAGAACACTAACTTGGAGTATTTATTGCTTCTGGATGTGGATAAGTTAGTCTGGAGCTTCAGGAAAACTGCAGGCCTGCCTACACCTGGGACTCCTTATGGAGGTTGGGAAGCTGCCACTTGTGAAGTCAGAGGACATTTTGTAGGTTAGTAGAAACAATCCTTACTGAAAAAATCATAGTGTATGAATAATATTTCAATGTAATCTTTCAATCTATAACATCAGTTGCAAGTTTTGTATTTCCTAGTAGACTCTTTAAAGTATATCTGTAGTTCTTAAATGTTTCATTGTTAACTGTTTACTACTGTTTGTAATGTCAATTGCAAACACACTGTTTTCAAGTAAGTTCTTTGAAGGATATTCAATAGAGTTCAGATTAAGATATACTGTTATTTTAAGGTAATTGATAGAGGATGCATGTCCTCCTGTTGATGTGCTAGCACCCCCTTTCTCTCTCGTACCACTAACATTTGCTTATAGGTGCTAGTGTGCTTTGTGGATCCCTCTGTTCTGAAAACTGCAAACTTATTCATATGTTGAGTATTTTGTTCCACAATGATTTCTAATAGTTAGCATTGCAGGGCATTATATGAGCTCATCAGCAATGACATGGGCAGCTACCCACAATGAGACCATCCGCCAAAAGATGACCGCTGTGGTGTCTGCCCTCCACGAATGCCAGCAAGCAATGGGGAGTGGTTATCTCTCTGCTTTTCCTTCTGAAGAATTTGATCGTTTTGAAATGCTGAAGCCTGTTTGGGCTCCGTATTACACTATTCACAAGGTAAGTTTTAGCCTGCCCAGAAGAGGAACATATTACATATGACTCTTTGGGCAGAAATACAGGCCCACGTACAAAACACGTCTATTACATCTAAATCCGAAATACATGTATTTTTTTAACTTGCAATATTTTTTTTCCTCTGTAGATTATGGCAGGATTGTTGGATCAATATACATTTGCTGGAAATGCTCAAGCATTAAATATGATAGCGTGGATGGCTGAATACTTTTACAAACGTGTCCAGAATGTTATCGAAGAATACTCAATAGTTAGGCACTGGGATTCTCTCAATGAAGAGGTTGGTGGCATGAATGATGTTCTCTATCGGTTATACACATACTCGGTGAGTTTTCTGTCCTTAGTTTCCCATTTTTTTAGTTATTTCAGGAGAATGAGTTTTATGTTAGTCTCTGTTGCAATCTCTCTTTCTACTTTCCCTTTTTCTAAGGAATTTTTACTACCAGTCAGAAACATCCATAAAGGAGATACTGAAATGCTTTAGATCTGAGAAGCAAATGCCTTTTAAGAGAGACAAAGTGGATAATTTTTTGATGCAGGCCCCGTCTTCATATCCGGGCACTTTTACTTTGTATGCCAAATCAACTGGAGGGCATCGTCCTACTATTTAAGATATATGTTTTGACTATATTTTTTGAATTGACCTATAAGAAATCTTAGACACCTATGGAGTTATAGCCCTGACCCTATGAATGTTCTCAAGAAAATTGAAGTGATGAACGAAACAAAGAAAATTGAGAACTAGCAAGCAGTATTCAATGTGTAGACATGTGCAGGTCTTAGTGGAAATTACTGGGTGGAGAAATGTGCAGCACTAATGTCCACAAATGGCTAAAATGGATCAGAGATTTTAATAGTAAAACCAACTTGAAATAGTCAATAGGCAATGCGTAATGTTTCTGTAATGTACTATTTATATAACAAGGTGTACAGCCTGGAGCTTGATGGTGAAGGTGCCTGTAATCCATAGAGGACGATGCTGGTTCAAACTCGAGTTGGGTAGGGTTGTACACCTCCTTCAATAATAAATAAGGTAAATGGAAAAACAATCCACCGGGATCTCATACATCAAATTGGTGTCTGTTATAACAAATAAGAAGGAAATGGAAATCCAAGGGGGTGTCATACCCCAAATTGGTGTTTGTCATAATAAATAGGAAGAGTGTTGTGAGACAACAAGGAGTTCTTCCCAAAATACAATCTGGAAAGATGGACCAGCCTTCCTTTGAAACCTACCCTCAGAACAGATGAAGGGCTTTCTGTTGGATCTTTCATATGCTCGAATTGATTGCTGTAAAGAAAAATAAATTACCAGGATCTAGTAGCACAAACTATGCGAGTGCGTAACTCTTCTATGGGAGTACAATTCTTTAGATATCCAAAAGTTTCGTGGGGTTTTACCTTTCTAAAAACATTGGAAGGATCGAGATAAATAGAAATGAGCTGTGAGATGACAGGAATTTCTTCCAAAATAAGTCTGGAAATTAATGCCGGCCTTTATTGAAACCCTCCAAACAGATGAAAATAATACAATAAAGGGTTTTCTATTGTTGAATCTTTTAGACGCTCGAATTGATTGCTGCGAAGAAGACTAAAATGCTAGGAAAATTGAGAATCCAAATCAAGGCCTAATATGAATAGCTGTAGAGATTTATGTCTGCTTTATCTCACAGAATGTTTGCAACGTTTTTATAATTCTGAATTGTAACTATGCCATGCAGAAAGCTTTGTAATAATTCCCAGGTATCAAACAATCCTATTCAGGTCAGCTGCGTTCAGTTTAGATATGTCTACGAATTACATAGTAGAAAAGACTTTTTCTTAACAAAACATGTGTCCAGACGCCCTAGGCCTCATAACAACAGTGATGCAATTTTCTGATGATGGGCCCTGCAGCTCCCTATGCTATTTTACCTCAATCACAAAGCAACCATATGCATGTTTCACTGTGTATGTGGTGGTGATGGACCCTGCCTGGTTCCCAAAGTAATGTAACTAGCAGTCCCTTGGAAATTCGAAAAGATCCATGCATGAAACATTGCCTGTTGATGTATATGATTTTTAAAAAAAGTTCTTATGTCTTACTATAGTATCTTATTATTTAACTTTATTTCATTCTAAGAGATTTACAATGCAACTTGATTGCAGGGAGACCGAAAGCATTTGGAGCTTGCTCACCTTTTTGATAAGCCATGTTTTTTGGGATTGCTAGCTGTTCAGGTACTTCCTTTTCCCACAGTCAAAACACATACAATGTTCAAGCTTCTTTTACTTTGAAATTTGTTTTCCAACATATTAGATATCTATATTAAAAAACTATATAGCAGTGACATTGGAAAATTGTAATCAAGACCTAATATTGAAAGGTTGACAAATGTTTAGAGGATGAAATGAAAGGATAGACGATCATGAACGTGATTCTATTGGACCATTCATGAAACAAAAACAGAAGTTAGTGAGAGATAAATTTTTAGGAAATGCATCATTTAAAAAAATGTTTGGTCTCCTTTCTTTGAAAATTTTGTCATGAATGTATTTTATTTTGCATTTCATTAATGCATTGTTATGAATTATAGTGTAGTCAAGGAAGAACTTTAGACATTTCCTCCTAATTTTCTTACCTATGATCATTTTCTACAGGCTGATGATATTTCTGATCTCCATGCCAATACACACATTCCTATAGTTGTAGGGGCTCAAATGCGATATGAGATCATTGGTGATATGCTTTATAAGGTAATTATAAGTTTGTAATTATTGACAAATGGTTGTGATATGAGAGATGAAATGACGTGAGAGAGATTGAGAGATCAAACTTTGGCCTATATAGGTTTCAAATGGAAAAAATGAAACATCATTAGAAGTATTTTTCGCATGCCCAAAAAAATTCATCAATTAAAAGTCACTTTACCTTTAGTGCTAACTGTACACTGTACAGTACTTCCTGTGTCTATTGCACGTTTTCTATTAATGCTAATAGTTTCCAATTCCTATTGCTTACTGGATTTGGCTAACAGTTTGTAAATAATATCGTTTGTTAACTGTGTGAAATCAGTTTTGTGTGTTGAGCCATAATCTTCCCATGCTGCACATCTATATCAATTTGCATATTATCATTTCCTCAAATAATTGATTCACAATCAAAGCTCAATTCTATAATGTCATTAGCACAAAATGTGTCCACTCTTGTTTATCAACTTTGCTTCCGAATTTCCAATTTACAAAGTGAATTTAGATGCTGCTCCATCTGCTAGTTTCTCGGCATGTTGGTGGATCTGCTTGGTACAGTTAGCAAACAACAGTGGTAACAAATGTCTAGTTCAATAGTTGTGCCTTATATCTTGGATGTCAGGGTGTATATCTTCCTAATTGTGTTTTTGGTAGACAAAACTTATCCTATCTCAAAGCTATTATTTAGTTTCTACAACATATTATTCCATTTATAGTCAGCATTAATGGTTTATAAAAATGAGTTGAGCTTTAAACATAATAAATTAGCCCAACCAATGTAGGTTTTTCCGTGGATAAATTACTGGGTTTTACAGATTTTAAACATATTTTAGAGAAGTTTATAGTTTTTTTTTGATATATTTATATTCCATTATTTTTGCAGGATATTAGCACATTCTTCATGGACATTGTTAATTCATCGCATTCCTATGCAACTGGTGGAACATCTGTAAGTGAATTTTGGTAAGACTCGCGGAAATCACTTTACCTCTGTTCTTTAAATCAAATGCGAACAATCTAATGCACAATGTGGAATTGTGGTCTAGTCACATCTGTATCTACGAGTTGATCGAATTGTGTTAAATCAACATACGTGTCTAAGATGCCATTTCTAGAAAAACTTGTGATCCTTTCCTTTTTGTTGAATTATTATTCATAATTTAGATGTTTATTGGTGTATTTTGAAGGACATATCCGAAGAGGATTGCTACCCTACTTATATCGGAAACTGAAGAGTCTTGTACTACTTATAACATGTTGAAGGTATGTAATTTTTTACCTTTCTTTCTGGAGTGCATCTGCACTATGTATTGTTAAGCTGAAGTAGAATGCTTTTTAAGTTTTCAAAACATTCGTTTCGAAACAGTGAAACTCTGAGTAGTTCATATTGTCTAATTCAGTGCAAACAAATTATTCATTAAGTATCAGTTAAAGGACAGAAAGGAAGTTTACTTCAATTAGAATCGATAAATTTTCTGAGGCGAATAAAAATTAATACAACAGTTTACAGTCTTATAGGTACATTTCAAGCAATCAAAAGAATATATATACTTTCCCATCTCAATTCTGCTCTTCGCCATATTGTTCATTTGAATTGAATCTCATAATGAAACCTGGTTGATAAAATGCAACAAATAGTCTCCCATGTGACTTTTGCAAACCCTTCCATTTGACTAATCAGTTTATAATATATGAATCATGTGTCCATGCCAGCATAGTTTTCCATCTATTTTCTGATCTATTTCTTCCACCTACTCTGACCAGCAGAGAATCAATTAATTTCTATCCTAATTTCTTTGCTGAATTTTTGTTTTCAGGTCCTATGATTTTTGAGAAATGGTTCCTTTTAGTTATAGGTTAATCACCTTAGTATTTTGAAAATAAAAACTTGCCATTTAACTTTGCCAAGTTACATATTTTAATACTATCATATATTTGTTTTCAAAGCTGATTGGAAGAAGCTTAAACTATTATATAGAATGTGAATGTAGCTTGTATCTTTGTAGTATATTAGTACTGCTTATAAATTTCTTATGTACCACAGTCAGGAAGGAAATGCAGTTTATACTTATATAATATGCTATTATACAACAGTTTTAACATTTTGGCACACTTGAGATAGATTATATTTATGACTACCTTGTTTATTTGTTTTGTCGGGTGCAGGTTGCTCGTAACTTGTTTCGATGGACCAAAGAAATGGTGTATGTAGACTATTATGAGCGTGCTTTGACAAATGGTGTGCTCAGCATCCAAAGAGGCACAGAACCTGGGGTTATGATTTACATGCTTCCCCAAGGAAAAGGAGTTTCCAAGGCTAAAAGTTATCATGGTTGGGGTACAAAATATGATAGCTTTTGGTGTTGCTATGGCACAGGTACGATTCTATTAAAACTATCACCCAGTGAATGCTTTCGTCAGTCAATATTTTGTGTGTACTGAATATCTCAGAGTATTCCAATGTGATATCCAATATTCTCATAAGCTGGATTGCTTAATCAAAATGTCTGATATTAGAAGCATTGATGTATTTTTGTGTATCATCGAAGATATAATTGTACATGTTTTGTATTTGGAAACCAATGAAAAAAATGTGCCAAGGCACTTTTGATTTAATTTGTAGTGCACTTGACCCTGAAATAAACTCATAAAGCGATAGGTTTTATGCTAAAGTCTAGACAACCTGTGGTTAAAACCAGATGTTGTATGGAGGATTAAACCTCACAAGTTTGCAGTTTTAGTTGTTTGAATGCATAAATTCCCTATTGGTTGACAATGTGAACAATTTGGCATTGATTGAGAGAATAAAGGTCCCCAACCTAGAGCGCTTGGACTTCGATTGGTTGACTAAAGGATCTCTCCCTTCAGTTGAGAGAAGGCCCTTAGGTTCTCAGCCAAATCCATCCAAATAGAGTTGGAAATAGATATATTGTAGAACAATAGCCCTATTTTTGGTGGAAATATCTTATGCAGTTAACCAAAAAAAAGTATGATTGCTTTAAAACGAGTGTGTTAATGATGTGAGATTTTGCAAGAGTGGTTGTAACTAGTCCAGACCTATAGGTATAATATTTCTCTTATAGATATTATTTCAATGGGCCTTTGAACCTCATATCCACCCTCCACCGGCAAGGCATACTTGCTAATTAGTATTTAGAAATATGCCCTTGAAAAATGTGATTGAGAGGTTCATTAAAGTAGCAGCAAACAGAGACAAGGGACATCAGAATTGATGCAGAGCATTATTGGTGGGACCCAAGTCAAAACAAAATTCAAGATTTTTGTGAACTTTCATGTGCAGTTATATTAATTGTTTGTAAGTAGGAGAGTTGTAGTTGAACACTAAACACCGCTATACATGTCGTATACTTATTAGGAAAAGGTTGAGATATTTGTGGAGTTGTTCTCTTAAAAATAGAATTAAGTGTTAACTGCCCTGTTTAATAGGGATGGTTGAACCCAATTGTTTAGAATATTATAAATAAAAGAGATGCATGGTAAGAGGAAAGAGGGAGCAGTTGTAGTTTGTTTTAGGGAGTTTTATTGGAGATTGTTGTATTAGAGACAAAGCTGATGTCATATCTTCTGAAGAGTTGTGTTTGTTGTTAGCAAAGAAGGATATTTGCATTTATTCTCCTTACTTCTGCTGTGTTTAATATTTGTATCAAGTGTTGTTTTATTGATCTGCAGGAGAGAGGTTCATTTGTATCATTTGGTATTAGAGCATCCAAAGATGTTGGGAGTGGAGAACTTGTGGGACAGATTTAGTTGTTATTGAGGAGAGTTTAGAATGCCTCAAAGAGGGTTGTGACTATGGCTATGGATGTAGAGATGGAATTTGGACAATGATTAAAGAAATCGATAGAAGGGTGGACAAGTATCTTCAAAGAAAGAGAGTTACAGCCTTAAGGTTTAGGGACATGGAGAAGGAGGAAAGAAAGATGGAGCAGCAGAGGATGAAGAAGCAGAAGAAAAAGATTATTGAGGTCATTGTAGACCTGAAGGAGATGGTTGTCTGAATCGAGCTTTCTCAATATCATATAGAAGAGAAAGAGAAGAAAGATGGCATGGATCACACCATTCATTGTTGGAATGAAGAGGAAAAAGGTTTTATGGAGCAAGGAAACATTTGAAGAGATGAAAGAATCTTTTGTGGAAGAAGAGTTTTCTACTGTTGAGAACACATCAGAAACAAGTTCACTTACTATGGATTCCATCCATGGAGATGTTTCAATTGACGATGTTCAACATGTTACAAAAATTGATCTCATGGAGCATGAGGATGAAAATGAAGAGATGAAAGAAGATGATGCAGTCTTAATATATCATCAAGAGGAGGGGAGAAAGAGATTGGGAGATCTCTTGAAGAAGATATGCATATAAATGATTGTATGTATGAATGTAAATTTGGAGATGAGGTTGATTTGCAAGTTGCAAGAGAAATTGCTCTCATAGAGCTTGGAGGTGAATATAAAGATATGAAAGAGGAGGAAGAGAGAGCCTTTTTTGAAATGGTCATTGTAAGTGTGAAAGCAAAAAGGCATATTGTTGACTTAAGTGGATTTCCAGTGAAGGACTATCCCATAATTTTTTATTTTGCGAAGCTAACTGAGGTTGCAAGCAAGGAAAAAATTAGCCTTGCAAGTATATGTGAATTTGTACAAGAAGAGTCTTTGGTTTGATCTATGGAGGAAACAAAGGAAACCAAGTAAAACCAACATTGAACTAGGAGGTTCAGAATTTCTAAAAGATGGGGAGGATGATGTAACCGATTATTAATTGCAGTTTGTTGCAGTAGATTAATTAGAAGTCTAGTTAGGATCGTTGTATAAGAGTTTTTTTAGGAGTTAGCAATTATCCTGACTGCCTTGTTCTTGTGGAGTTAAGAGAACAACTGAAGTTGCATGTGCTATTTTTAGAATTCGTTAGTCCATTTAGGAGTCTACTTCTGGTACCCTTTTATGAATTTAAGGGGAATGCATGTTTGTGGAAGAGGAAACTGAGTTGATGTAATATACATTGATCAATAAGAAAAGGATTTTTTATGTACATACTGGTTGTTCATCTCCTTCATTCTGCTGTGCTTAATTCTTTGTATCAAGTGTTTGTTTTATTAATTTGCGGGAATAGAGGTTCATTTGCATCAACATTTTAGTTGTTGTATAACCTTTTTGTAATATTTAATGGCTTTAATATCTTTTTTCTCCCTTGTATAATGAATTTCACTGGTTTTACTTGGAAGTGAAGTATTCTTTATTGTTGAAGGTACATAATTCTTTGTTTGGTTCTTTTGCAGCCACTGAGTCATTCGCTAAACTGGGAGACTCCATATACTTCCAAGAAAAAGGCACTGGTCTTAATCTGTATGTAGTTCAATATATAGCAAGCACACTAACATGGGATGCAGCCGGATTCACTTTAAGGCAAGTAGTTCAACCACCGACTTCACTTGAACCATATCTTCGAGTGTTAGTGGAGTTCTCTACATTGAAGGTAATATTCAATTTCTGATGTAGTTACATCAAAATTAAAACTAGTTTCAAATGGAAGAGATTTTGAGTGTGCAATTTCAAATATAATTAAAATCAAAATTGTTTTGATGCTTCAAATCTAAAATTGCATATTTTTCATTTTTGTCATGGTAATGAAAGGATGCAAGGGTGGAGAATGAAGAGTCTACTGTGAATATGCGGATACCATTTTGGACAACAGAGAGTGCAAAGGCAATGCTCAATTCTGAAGAATTATCCTTGCCATACCCAGGTACTAAGCAGGTCTTGTTATACCTTTCATTTACTAATCTACTTTTTATCGTTTGTGTGCTATTACATTGATCTTCCCCACAAGACAATTGTCATTAAACCAAATATTGCAAAAACAACAAGGAAGATTCATAGAAGAATATTACTGGTGAGAATCAACTGAGAGATATTTATAGTAGACAGTACTATTTCTGCTTACAAGATATAAAGTATGAAATTCAGTTGTACAGTATAACTTATTAAAAATACCAACAGAAGTTTGTGCCAATTCAGGCAGAATTTGGGGTGCAAGTAGCCAGGCTGATGTGTTAGCATCTTCCTTCTGGAGGTGTTTGTGTTGTCTATTGGTTCCCTTGCCTTAGGATCATTTCCAATGTAAATCTTGTTTTAAAAATTACAAGCTTGTTCTTTATACAGTGGAATACCCCTTGTTGAGCCATTAGTTCCACCTTAATATCTACCTTTTTAGCTTCATTTAAAAACGTGGTGCAAATTAGTTAAGATGTATGTTTCCTACAAAATTTCTATAATGTAGAAAACTTTTCATGCACTTTTTTAAAATTTAAAACACTCAAAAATAAAGCTTCTATCAGAGTTCATAGTTACTCCATTGGCATAGGTACTTCTTTTGCATGATGTAATCAAAATTAGGGTGTGGATTTTCATGGACTACAGGGAATTTTTTGACAATTAAAAGAAAATGGATATCAGGCGACAAGGTGTTTCTATCCATTCCAGTTGGCCTCCGTACAGAGAAAATTAAAGGTCTGTCCTTTTATGTTCATGATTGAAAAAATTATAATTTGGTACTCTTTTATTGATTAGTTGAGAAAGTGCACATATTGAATATCAATCTTAACATTTTTTTCAGATGATCGTCCTCAATATCAATCAATTCAAGCAATTCTGTTTGGTCCTTACTTGCTAGCTGGGATGAGTGATGGAGAATGGGACCTAACCGTAGAAAAAGCATCTCCTTTGTCTGATTGGATCGTGGCAGTTCCTGCTTCCTATGCCTCTCAGTTATTCACTTTTGGTCAAGGAGGAAATATATCTGGAGATGAATCAGAAAACAACACCCTTGTATGCACATACGATAGTACTCTTAATCAAATAACAATGGATCCTTTTCCAAAGTTGGGGACAGATGAAGCAGCTCACGCCACGTTTCGAATAGTAGATACTGCTGCTGCCATGGAGGAAAAATCAAATTCAGTCGAGGATTTTGTTGGGAAGAATGTTTATTTGGAGCTCTTTCCTCGTCCTGGAGTAGTTATTGCACATCAAGGGATAGACAACAATATTACTGCTTCAGGTAAAGCTGAGATCAGCGATGCAAAGGATAGTGCAACCATTTTCAAAGTACATCTAGGATTGGATAGGGAAAAAAATTCAATCTCTTTTGAATCTGTAGAACATCCTTCTTGTTTTCTTTATGGAGGGACAAGCTACCAAGCTCGACAAGCTGTTCGATTGCGATGTGTGCCTAAGACAAGGGATTCAGATTTCAACCGTGCAGTAAGCTTCAATGCAAATATAGGCATGAGCACATATCATCCCATGAGTTTTATTGCCAGTGGATCAAACAGAAATTACCTTCTTACACCTCTTTTCGCTTTGAAAGATGAAAGGTATACAGCTTATTTGAATATCACTAGTTGATCATTTAAGCACCTTTTGCAAGGAGAGTAGATTCAACTATTACTAGAATAACACAACATTAACCTTTTCACCAGTTAGGTGTGGGTTTGAGTTTTAATATAAATATTTGAACAGACAAAATTATCCATTTTGTATATTAGGACGTGATTGAGAAATGTTTACTTGGTATACCATTGATTATTTATTTATGTAATTTTATAAATGATGCCACATAAAATGTGATTTTGGGCTTGGTTTGTAAAAAAACACATATACACTAAAATATTAACATAAACAAATATCAATATTTAAAGTTGTAGCGTTGTCAATTTTTATTAAATGCTTTTGGCCTAAAATTTGTTAGATTTGATTTTGTTTTAATTCAAAATCATTTTACACACATATATATACATATACATATACATACATATATATGTATATGTATATATATACACATATATACATGTATACGTATATATATATATACATGTGTGTGTATATATATGTATATATATATGTATGTATATATATATGTATATATATGTATATATATATGTGTGTATATATATATATATATATATATATACATGTATATATATATATACATGTATATATATATATACATATATATATATATATATATATATATATACATGTATACATATACATGTATACATGTATATATATATATATATATATATGTATATATATATATACATGTATATATATATACATGTATATATATACACATACATGTATATATATGTGTGTGTGTGTGTGTGTGTGTGTGAGAGATTGATAAGCGCCTAAATATTAATTAAACAAGATATAGTATAACGTTAATCATACAAAAAAGTAGGTGGAAAAGTAACATCCCACGAGCATAACCACATTAAAGGCAAAATTACTTTGGGACAAGTCAGAAAAGTGGTTAAAAAATGACCACACTTACAAAAAAATATATCACATCAATAGTTTGATAGCAAAGCAGAGAGAGCAAGGTATGAATAACAATAAAGAGTACAATTAAGCAGTCGCAACAAACATGGGCCTTCAGGGAGGTAGAGGAGATGGTGGGTCCTAAGGCTTACCACCCCATCCTCTAAGAGTAGAGAAATCTTCGTCTACAGGGAAGGGCTCCCAACTAGTGTTTTGTTGAGCCTCTAATGTCTCATTGATTTCTTTCAGGTGAAATTGTTAGAGCCAAGCATGGGAACTTGCCTTGGGAAGCGGAACACAACCTTTGATGTCACCATCCTGGAATGGGGGAGGACATCCCCAACGCCTACCATCACCTCCAAATCTAGACGAGTCACTCGGGTCACCATGATAAGGAGAAGACCAACAAGGTGGTGACCATCGTGGAGAATGGCTTCTTGTCTAGTTTTGGACCACCATCGATGTGGTCCATGCCTTCATCCTCGTGGAGGCGAAGGATGTTGTGGGGGCTCAAGAGGTTCATGACTGACTGCACATGGAGAATTTTCTCAGTAATCGAGTAAACGCTAGAGGTGGTTGAGTTCCAGATGGACCTTGTCTGTTTGACTTTGAATCTAAAGATTAAAATTAAATAGAATAGTGATTTTGTTAGTAACATATAAACTACATCCCAACTCTTCATGATTAAAGCAAGCATAGTTTCTAGCTTTTCATATTTGAAACAAAATATCATCTCGAAAGATCTGTCAAAATGGATTATATTTTACGGGCAACAAAACTGAGTCCTCTAAGAGAGCCATCTTCCACATGAAGAATTCAGGGTGAAAGGGCTGGAAAAAAAATGTATCCATAGTGTAAGCGCAAAACCAAAAAAGATGCTTAACAATCTCTGGTTGTCGACAAATTGGGCAAATGGAGTTAGGCACACCTAGATGCTTGAGCCAATCTCCCAAAGATAGGCCCTAATAGAGAAGACACCATAAGAAATGAGCTTTTTTGGGCTCAATAGAAGTAGACCACACAATTTTAGAGCGTCGGGTCCAAACCCCATGTCTAGAATGGAGATTCCATTTGAGATTGAGCATATCATCTAGAATATGTTGCAGAGCTAGTAAATGATACCCCAACCAAAGAGAGTATCAAGTGAAGGGGGTGGTCACAGGCTAATGCCAATCCTTCCACCAAGGAACAAGGGAATTGATTCCTATTTTATGCACATACTCATTAAGTATGGAACCTTTAATTTATACAATAGCCTTTACATTTGAATTAATTAAATGAAATTTATTTTGAAGTTGTTACCAAGTGAGCCACACCCTATTTTCCTTGCAAAAAATATCACTGATTACCTTTACACTTTTTTTAAAGAGCCTTAACCCTTCAACCTAGGAAACTAAGGTATAGGGAACATTATGAAAATATAAGTAAGATGACCACCAAAGGGATTGGTAGTTAATGGAGAGGCCATTTCTGAAACCCTCACCTACCCAATTAAGGTGAGTCTTAAGCTTTTCCCAAGCTTTCCATAGACTTTGAATCATAAAGGTACCCTTGATTTTAATAGGTACTAGGGTTATGAGCAAAGATTGAAGTCTCAGGCCTTGCCAAGCCTTTCTACCACATGGGAGTCCTTGAGAGATACAATGGTGTAGAAGAATCTTTCAGGCTTCATCCCTAGTAAGACCTCTGATTATCCATTTGACACCAAGAGCAAGGCCTTGAATTTTAATATCTAGGAGACCTAGTTCCCTAACTTCCTTGGGTCGCCAATAAATGTTCCAAGTGACTCTATGGAATCCCTTATGACCCTCAGAATTAGCCCATAAAAAATATCTTAGAAGTTTTTCTAATTTACTGTAAGTGAAACTAGAAGGGGCCCAACAAGAGGAATAATACACATGGGGAGCTACCAAAATTTTAGAGCAAATTTGAAATTCGCCGACAAGAGAAAGAGGCTTGGTGATCCAAAAGGAGGTATTTTTTTCAACTCTCTGCACCACATAGGACCATAAATCAGAGGGAGAGGCCTGAAAGGCAAAAGGAATGCCAAGAAACTTAAACTGCACCCTTGGTAGAATCCAATGCCATTGAAATTCCTCTATCCAAGGAGGCTTGGGGCCCAGAGTCTATCAACAACACTGAGTCTTCCTCCATTAGATAGATGAGCCTAAATCCAAACAAAAATTATGGAGATATTCCATGGCATTTATGATGGATTCTTCCTCCTCTTGAAGTGTGAGAAAAGAATCATTCATGAAGTGACTATTTAAAAGCTGTCTATCAGACTGAGGAAGGGAGATACCTTTCACCAAGCCCCTTGAAGTATAATTAGCTAGGAGGTAGCTAAATACTTCTGTTGCAAGCACATATAAAGAAGGGGCTAAAGGACATCCTTGTTGGATAGAAATATGAAGTTCAAACCGAGAGGATTGGGTGCCATTGATAGTGATACATGCCCCAACATCCTGAAAGAGCATGTTAACAGTCTGAACAAATTTGGGGCCAAAACCAAGCGCCTGAAACATGGACATAATAAATGGCCACTCAATATGGTCATAAGCTTTCTCAAAATCAATTTTGACAAATGAAGCCTTTTGATTAAAAAGCTAAGCCTATTCCATACCTTCCCAGATGGAAATGACATTGTCCTGAATGAGCCTATTTTGGATGAAGCTGGTTGGCTCACTCCTAACAATTAAAGGGAGAATATGTTTAACCCTAAGGGCTAAAGCCTTAGTAATAATCTTATAGGAGACATTAAGCAAAGTAATAGGCCTATAGTTTGTGATAGTTTTAGGATCACCAACCTTGGCAATAAACTTGAGGTTATCCTAATTTATAAGGGATCCCAAGGAGTTGGTTAGAACAACTTCAAAATAAACTCGGTGAAGATCATGACCAACAGTATCCAAAAGGGTTTGGTAGAAATCACATGAGAAAAAATCAATTTCTAAGGCTTTTTCAATTGCTATCTACTTAACAGCCTCATGGAGGTTGCTAAGAGATAAGGGCCTATCACATGTAACTCTTTGAGAATTGGAGACTTTGTAGGGAACAAACTGGAGGCAATGAAGGAGAGTTGCATCCCACTCTAGAGAAGAAGTTTGTGATGAGAAAATACCATGGTAATGATGTATAAAAGCTTGTATAATGTCAAGAATTTTGGTTATCCAAATGTTTCCTTCCATGACAGCTTTGATTCTATTAGTAGCTCTTCTAGAGTAGAGAAGGGCAAAAAAGTCCTTAGAAACTTTGTCTCTAATTTTCAACCAGTACATACAAGCTTGTAGCTGAGCTTCTCTGGCAATGTGAGCCTCCTCAAATTAGAGTTTATGTCTCTAGTGTGCCACTTGATTTTGAAGGTGAACATTGAAAGGCGACTACTCCAGCTCCTACAAAGCCTTTATATATTCATGATTTATAGCATTATGCAAACACCATCTGAAAAAGGCTATTTGCTTATTATAAATTTGAAGAAAAATAGAAGTACAATAAAAAACCTTAGACCACCACTAAATCCAAATGGTATCTCCATCTGGCTGAAGGACCAAGTTCCAAATTTTGACAATATGCCTCACCGTTATTTCATGCTTGAGGTGAGCAATATTGAGATATAATTGCAAGGAGGCAAGGTTAACTTGAGGTGTGGTCTGCTCAACATTAAAGCAAATAGGGTGATGATATGATAAAATGGTATCAAGAATGACCACAACTAACCTATCTTAAATTGGGGCAAAATAGAAAAGATCTTACTCAACTAGTAGAGCTCTGTCGAGGTGATGAAGCATCCTATCTTCTTCCTGTCAAAAGTTGGACCAAGTGAACTAGGGGGAGTATGAATTCTTCCTTTGATAATGGTTAGGATCAAACACCTCAATTTTGTTGCACATATAAAACCAGGATTCATGCTCACCAGTGTACCATTAGAGGTGTCCTTTATCCTTAGTTGATTCCACCATGTTGAAATCACCACATAGGATCCAATGTGCATCTAGGAATGAGTTAGCCAACCACCTTCACAAGATGGCCCATTCCATAGCATCATTATAGGTAGACAAATTGACCAACACAATGATGTAGTTATTAAAGTCAAAAAGGGTCCACACCATCCGGTGGGTTGGGTCCAAACCCCAGGAAATAATATTTTGAGCTAGCTCTAGAGACATAAAAGTAATGACCCCACCACACCCAACTTCATGCTCAATAGCTTGACATATGGCTCCAAGCCAAATTATGTGTGTCACATTCTACAATAAGAAGCTATAAATTTGACCTCTTACAAACAAATAATTTTCATGCTGCAAAAAAAAGTTGACAATTATTTCTAATCACATACTTATGCGGTGGATCAGTGATACCTCAAACATTCCTAGAGTACACAATCATTGGGCAACATCCAAGTGCATTTCATTCTTCTCTGTGATATCTTTCAGTGCAACACACTTATTAAACATGAGTTTGTTGGACATGAAATCAGTCATTCTAAATGGTTGTCACTTGTGTACCATATATTCTTCCTCTTCAAGAGATGGAGAGGGGCTACAAGATTACTAGAATATTGTTTTATAGTCCAAGGTGACCAGGGTCCATTCTTCTTTTTTGAGATAGAAGATAACAATATTTTTATTTTTATTTTTTATTTACTTGATACCAATAATCACTATACATGGGTTTTTTTTAATCAAATGTTTTATGGTTTGTTTGATATCCAAAATTTTATCTTTGTTTTAACTTAGTTTCATTTCATTTCAATGTTTTGAGATATTAGATATTAGATAAGAACACTTTTTTTGGTTTTTTGATTTACTTCATACTAACAAACACCATGCAAGGGTTTTTGAACTATAATTCATTGGTCTATGTAATGCTCAAAATTTTAGCTTTGCTTAACTCATTTTTATCTCACGTTAATTTTTTTGAGATATTAAATAACAAAACTTTTGTTGTGTTTTTTTATTTACTTGAGACTAACAATCATCATGTTGTTACTTGATAGTGCTAGACAAGTTATTTTTTAAGTAATTGTAGGTGAATATTTTTTTATTGAAAACTATGAAACATATATATGGTAGGAAAATTTTAAGGAAACCCACCAAATTGACTACTACTACATGTATATTTTGGCAAATTTTATAATTTTATGGACAATTTATAGGAAAACTTGATTTTTTTTTTTCAAATTTTTTTTGATTGGCAAATAGAAAATTTGAAAAACTTGTAAAAAAATAACCAACTGGAAAAAAATAGCCCTTAAAAAATACTTTGGTGTTAGAAGGCAAGTGAGGGTGGGCCACACAAAAGGCTTTGTCAAAAGAAGCCCTAACTAGGGGACATCATCATGTTAGCTTGAGTTTTCAAGTGACCTTGCATTATTGACTTCCCAACCAACAACCTAAGTATTTAGAGAAAAAGACAAGTTCCCTTTATATTTAGGGAAATAAATAAAGTTGTCTAACAATCCCATGAGCAAGGTAGAATTTTGGATGACTTCAAATGGCAAACAAGTTTCAACACAAGTGCTCCTTAATCATGTTAACCACACCATCTCCCATAAATTGAGATTGATACACCTTAACTCCCAAAAAAACTTGTGAAATTTGGTAAGTGTAATGAAACATTGAGGAGCCTTGATGCAGAGAGTTTTGGTTGAGGAAGATGAAGAGTTGACCTCTATTGGAGACACCTTGAGGTTTATCTAGGAATGCATGTTGCGTTTTTATTTTAAATGACATTCAATATTTAAAGATTTTTTTTTTTTTTTTTGCATTCATTGGAGTTGCCTTGAGTTTTCTCTATGGATGTTTGTTGGGTTTTCATTTTAAGCGACATTCACTATTGATAAAAAGTAAGTTTTGTGACACACTCGAGGTAAGGGTTCTCAATGAAGTGATGCCTTAACCACACATAATTATTACACACACAAATCTTCAGAATAAAATATTTCTTTATAATAATTATGGAAAATGATTGATGTAAATTTACTCACACCTATAGATCTATATGGTAGATTAGTGTTTAGAAACTTAAATCAAAATTAGTAGGACTATATAACACAAGAGGATCCTATAGAAAAAGATGAGAGACATGATTAAACTAAACACATAAACTTTCATTAATTATGGAATATACAACAAACATTACATAAAGATAGAGATCACCATCATGAATATTAGGTCCAGTTCCTTTTTTTTAACGCTTAAAAACTCCTTCTCCACTAAAAAATGTTGCTCCCTTTGTATATTCTCTATCTTATTATACCTCCCTAAAATCCTAATATAAAAGAACACTACTAATAAAATCCTCTTGTATGACGGTTAACTGCCCCTAAAACTTAATATTCTATTTGTTGATAATAGACTATCTTTAGACCATTTAAAGGAGTGTGATTACACAATGCTAGATTTAATTTATCACTTCCAAAAATCTCTCAGAGTGAGGTTGGAAAGTGTACATCATTATCCACTTCTTTTAAGATTTTGAACGTCCTTTTTTAGCTAAGTTTAATTTTGTTCACTTCACGAGTTTATCTTCTATGATCTAGGTGTTATTCAAATCTGATAATCTCTTCCATTTATCTAAATACATTTTATAATTCTTGGATCTTGTAGAAACACTGTTGTTGTGCACTATCATCTCAATCTATTCTCTCTTTTTCTTTGGTAAATGTCTAGTCCATTATTCAAAGCTGCTCTCATCTTGGACTTCTTCCAAGCCTGTATGATATGAATAAAGATCCACAACATTGAATATAGGACTAATGTTAAATTATTTCAGTAACTATATCAAATATGCATTATCATTAATAATTTTGATAATATTGCAAGGACTAATTTTATTTGGTTTCAATTTATTATAATTGCCTTGAGGAAATCTTTCTTTACATAGGTACACCATGACTAGCTCACCCTCTTGGTATACTTTCTCTCTCTGGTGTAAGTCTATATGACGTTTATATTGTTCATTTTCTGCTTGAAACCTTTGCTTAACTTATTATTACACTTCATGTATATGTTTCAAAAATTTCTCTACATCTTGACTATTTTTTTTCCCCATAGGAAGATCAATTAAATCTACTATGCCCTTTGGATTATTTACCAAAACAATATGAAATAGAGATTTACCTATAGACCTATTGACATTGGAATTGGAATCAAATTATACATGTGACAAGACTAAGTCCCATTATTTTGGGTTATCTCCAACTAAACCTCTTAACAAATTCCCCAAGCTTTTGTTCACCACCTTCATTTGACCATCTATCTGAGGTTGATAGGCTAAACTATACTACAATTTGTTGTCAAGTTTTCTCCATAAAGTTCTCCAAAAGTGACTAAGAAACTTTGTATCCTAATCACTTGTGATAGTCTTAGGCAGTCCATATAATCGTACAATTTATTTAAATAAGAGATCTACAATCTTGCATCATCAATCTTATTACATGGAATAAAGTGGGCCATTTTAGAGAACCAATCCACCACAACCAAAATAGAATCATCACCTCTTTGAGTATGTGGTAATCCCAAGACAAAATCCATTAAAATATCAATCCATGGTCCTTAAAGTACTTGTAAAGGTTTATACAATTCAATGTTTTGTTGTTTGCCTTTAAACACTTGATAACTTCTACATGTAGAAACAAATTGATTGATATCCTTCCTCATTTGAGGCCAAAAAACTTGTCACTTACCAAGGTGTAAGTCTTGTCTCTACCAAAATGATCTCCAAATCCATTGGAATGCATTTATCTAATCAATTTTTCCCTCCTAAACCCAATGGGAATACCAATTTGGAGTCCCTTAAACAAAAATCCATCAATAAATAAGTATTCATCATAAAATTCCCTACATGCAAATGATAAATTGTTTAGAGTACCAATAATTTTTTCTGAAATATGGATCAACTACATAATCATTTTTCATTTCTTCAAACCCAACAACTTCATTAGTCATTGTAATAAGTAAGTGATGTCTCCTACTTTAAACATCTACCACAATATTAGTTTTTCCACTCACATGTTGCACCACAAATGTATTACTTTACAAAAGTGAGACCCATTTGGGATGCTTATAAGATAACTCGGATTGAGAATTTATATACTTCAACAGTTGATTTTATGTCAACAAAACAAATTATCTATGTAATAGGTAGTGCCTCCATTGTTTCAATGTTTGAACAATAACATACAATATTTATCATAAGTATCATACCTCTTTTTTGGCATCATTTAGATTTTCACTAAAATAGGCAATTGATTTGCCTTCTTGACTCAACACTCCTCCAATCCCGACAGTTGAAGCATCACACCCAATGATAAAAATATTTTCAAAGTCAAGTAAAATAAGAATTTGAGCTTCCATCAACTTCTTTTAAAGTTTTTCAAAACTTCTTTCAACTGATTGAGTCTAGAAAAAGGAGTTTCACTTGGTACATAGGACAATGAAACAATTATACCATTGAAATTTCTAATAAATCTATTATAATAATTGATTAATCCATGAAATATCCTCATCTCTATTACACTTTGAGGGATAGGCCATTCAAGTATAGCCTTAATATTTTCTATATCCATGCTAACTCCATCTATTGAAACCACACTACCCAAGAATACCAACTTTTCTCTATAAATTTCACTCTTCTCAAGATGGACAAACAACTTTTCTATGTTAAGGGTATCAAGCACTCCTTTCAAATGCTCCAAGTGCTCTTCCATGTCTCTATTAAAAATCAATATGTCATCAAAATGAACTATGAATTTTTTTCCAATGCATGGTCTAATATTAGGTTCATAATTCACATAAAAGTGGTGGGAGCATTACACATCCTAAATGGAATCACCAACCAATCATACAAAACATCCTTGGTTTTGAATGTTCTCTTATATTCATATCCTTCTTAGATTTACTCAAATCCACTTTGGATAATATTTTTTCACCTACCAAGTCACCATTCTAGGTAATGGATATCAGTACATTATTATGATCTTATTGATAACTCAAGAATCCATGCACATTCTCCATTTTACTGCTTTATTTGGTGATAGTAGGGCTTGTGTGGCACAATGACTCAAGCTTTTCCCTTATGAACCATTTATCTAATAAATCTAATATTTGCTTTCTCATTTCCTCATTCTCTTACAGAGCTAACTTGTATGAAACTTGATTAGGATGCTTTGATTCTAACACTAAATCAATATGGTGTGTAATTACTCATGAAGGAGGAAAGACTATTATTAATTCTATTGGCGCTACATCAGAATACTTTTCTAACAATTTATGCACATGTTATGGGATTTTCTCTTCATGTCTCCTTCCTTCTCTAGGGCATAAAAGATAAAAAACTTCTTTAATTTGTTTTTAGAATTTTTTATACCCTATTGTTGCTATAGATATTTCAGACCCCCCTTCTTTTTCCATGGTTTTAAAAGATGTTTCTTCCCCTCATGTTTTACTTCATAATTTTTTAATTTTCCATGATGTATTGCCTATTGTTCATATTGCTAAGGCCTTCCCAACAACAAATAACAAACATCCATTAGCACTATGTCACATAACACTTTATATTCATAAGGACCAACTTTGAAATCAATAAAACAAGATAGATTCAAAAGCACACTATGATCCTTTTTCAACAAATAAATATTATAAGGATTTGATTTTGAAATGCAAGTAAGCTGTAATTTTTGCACTTACTAGATTATTAATTAATCCTCCATCTAAAATCACATTACACACTTTGTATTTAAATTGCATTTTATTTGGAACACACTCTTTATTCTCCAATCTTCTTTAGGGGCCTCTTGATCTCTTTCTATTAAGGCTCTTTTTAGCATTAAGTTATCTCTAATCTCAATTTCAATTTACTCTACTTGGGGTTCCTCCTGATCTATTATGGGTCCATTGGAAACTTTGAAGTTTTTAGGATAGTCAGTGAATTTGTGATTCCCACCACAATTATAGAAAATCAAGGGTCTCCAATACCTAAAACTTTATTGGAATCTAACTCTACCTCAACCTTTAAAACCACCTCTTCCACCATAATATGTCTTTGGTTCCTTACCTTTCTCTAGCTATTCTTCCCTTGTGGTTTTAGAGGAACTTACTCTCCCTCTATTCAAATTATTGTCACCCCTTTTCCTCACCACCTTGCCCTGCCTATTCAATTTTTCCTCTGCTTTAAAGGAAAATTGATATGCCTCATCCATGGTGTATACTTTGAGTAGGTCTAGCCCATCTTGGAGTTGAAATTTGATCCCATTGATGTATCTTATTGTTGTGTGCTCATCATCTTCTTGCAAATTAGTTCTGATTTATAGCCTTAGGAATTGGTCAGTATAAGCTTATATTGATGAGTCTTTCTGCCTTAAATTTTGAAAGTCCCTATGAAAATTTTGTTGATAACCTGAGGGCATAAACTTAGATTTTAAATGTTTTAGCATATTTTTCCACATTCTAATTTTCTCTCTCACTTTTCTTCTCTCCACATTTTGGAGATTCTCCCACCATATAACAACATGAGACTTCATGCCTCATTCATGGTGTTCACTTTGAGTAGGGCTAGCTCATCTTGGAGTTGAAATTTGATCACATTGATGTATCTTGTTTTTGTGTGCTCATCATCTTCTTGTAAATCAATTTTGATTTATAGCCTTAGGAATTGGTGAGTATAAGATTGTATTGATGAGTCTTGCTACCTTAATTTTTGAAACTTCCTAAAATGATTTTCTTGATAATCTAAGTGCATAAACTTAAATTTTAAATGTTTTAGCATTTTTGTCTACAATCTTATTTTCTCTTTCACTTGTATTCTCCTCACATTTTGGAGATTCTCCCACCATATAACAACATGAGAATTCATTTTTTATGCTTCAACTTTGACCCTTTGTGGATCATTTTCCTCAATTCCTTCCATCTTGTAGTATTTATCTAACTCTTGAATCTAATCCATGAACACTTCAATATTTAGTTCACCTTTAAAATCAAGAATTTTAACCTTCACCCTATTTTTGTGTTTAGTTACCACTTCAATAACCATTTCCATGAGATCTATGACTCCAACTCAACCTCTTTATAATTTTGGCTCTTCCTTTGAATCATAATGAGGAAACCTAGCCTTAAAGGACTAATATTATAAGTAATTCATCACATTTGTTTCCCCTTTATCTTTATTTACCCTTACTCTACATACCTAGTTCAAATATAATCCCATTTGGGCCATGGTGCTTTGATACAAAAGTGATATAAATGTACTTATACCTATAGATCTGTATGCTAGATCAAGGATCTAAAACTTAAATCAAAATTATTAGGAATATTTGACACAACATGATCCTATATAAAAATATGAGAGACATGATTGAACTAAAAAACTTTAATTAATTATAGAATATACAAAAATAATTACATAAAGACAAAGATTACCATAAGAAACAATAGACCCATTTCCTTTTTAACACACATAAAATATTTCTCCACTAAAAACTGCCATTCCCTTTGTATATTCTCTATATTATCATACCTCACAAAAATCCTAATAAGAAAATAACACTATAAATAAACACTTCCTCTTCTGAAATAGTTAACTACCCCTAAAACATAATATTCTATTTGATAATATTGGACTATCTCTAGACCATTGAAAGGAGTGTGATTACACAATGCTAAATTTAGTTGAACAGTTCCACAAATCTCTCATAGTGAGGTTGACAAGTGTAATCAATGATTACATATGTTATCCAAAGTATAAGTTACAAGGTTTCTATGAAATAAAAACACATACAATGCATACACATACAATGATTTAGGCCTTTTTGGTCTCTCTTGATCTCACTCTCTATCTTCCTCTCAGTTTACAACTTGGCAGAGTCTTCCCAAGAGTCTAAGCTAAGATCCTATAGAATGAATTCCAAGGCTTAGTTTTATATTCCCAATGAGGTACCTATGGGTAACATCACTCATGAAAAACTTCCACTAACTGATGTGCATTATAAATTCTTTGATGTCCTCCTTATGCAACTACTGAAAAACCTTTTGTTAATGTGGTATTGCACTTAACAATCATGTGTTGTAATCCTAAACAAGTATAGTCTATGATCATAAGATCCTACACATTTATGTCATCTAAATCTCAAATACCTATTATAGATGATCCATGGGTGGCTATTTTTATCATTCCCTCCCATATTTTTCATTGTTTCATCTTTATTACTTATAACTAGGATCTAGGTAGGGTTGTCATAGATCGATGTAGCTAAAATTTAAAAAAAATAACTCTTATAAAATTGCACTATATCATATTCATCTATATACCCTTAATTAGAAAGATTCCTCTTTATCAGTTGTATATCCTTTCACCCCTATGCACCCTATTTATTTATTTGAACAAACTATGCTTTGGTGTGATTTCTTCACACTAGTTTGCTTTCCTTGCATGTGTCAAGGACCCTTACTTGTTCTGTGTGTGTGTTAAATAACTTTCATGATCACATGTTTTTATGACTGGTTGGCCCTATGGCATAATAAAACCCATTCTTGTACACCTTTTTCTACTATGTGTATGTGCCTACCTTCATTAAAATAATACTTGGAAAGTCCTTAGTGACAAAATATTACCCTTGTGATTAGGATACTCTTACATCAAACACCCTGGGTAATTGAAACATGAGCCCTAACTCACAAGTTTAAATATTTGAGAGTACGGACATAAAGACCAATCTCAACGAGATCCTACCATGTCACATCCTCTGTTACATTATTATTCCATTTTACCAAGTATTTATTGTACTCCTTCCCATCATCTTCACAAGTATCTTAGAGTCTATTATGGCCTCTATCCCTTCCTTATCTTTCTTCAGTGTTTGTCCTCTCTAATTTGGTAACTATTCTCTTTCTTCCTCTATTCCATTATCTAGTTTCCCCACATTGAGAGTATGGACATAGAGACCAATCTCAATGAGATCTTACCATGTCACATCCTTTGTTACATTATTATTTAATTTTACCAATTATTTATTGTAATCCTTACCATAATCTTCACAACTATCTTAGAATACAATATGGCCTCTATCCCTTGCTTTTCCTTATTCAGTGTTTGTCCTCTCTAATTTGGAAACTATGCTCTTGCTTCCTCTATTCCATTATCTAGTTTCCCCACATGGAAATCATAGAATTGTGCCACATAAAAAATGGGTGAAATACCCAACTCCCCTAACAACTCTATCTTGTATGCATTAACTAGAATCTTGTGAAATAACCTACATAGTCATATCTTCTTCATCTTTAGTAAATTACATGTTCCCTTCAAAAATCATTCCTTGCATAAATGCACCATCACCATGTCTCCTACCTTGATAAAATTGCACTACATCATATTCATCTATACACCCTTAATTAGATAGCTTCCTCTTTGTCAGTTGTATATCTTTTCACCCCTATTCACCCTATTTATTTATTTGAACAAACTATGCTTTGGTGTGATTCCTTCACACTAGTTTGATTTCCTTGCATGTGTCAAGGACCCTTACTTGTTCAGTCTGTGTGTTAAATACCTTGCATGATCACATGTTTTTATGCTTGGTTGGCCCTATGGCAAATAAAACCCATTCCTGTACACCTTTTTCTACTATGTGTATGTGCCTACCTTCATTAAAATAATACTTGGAAAGTCCTTAGTGACAAAATATTACCCTTGTGATTGGGATACTCTTACATCAAACACCTTGGGTAATTGAAACATGAGCCCTAACTCACAAGTTTAAATATTTGAGAGTATGGACATAGAGACCAATCTCAATGAGATCCTACCATGTCACATCCTCTGTTACATTATTATTCCATTTTACCAAGTATTTATTGTACTCCTTCCCATCATATTCACAAGTATCTTAGAGTCTATTATGGCCTCTATCCCTTCCTTATCTTTCTTCAGTGTTTACCCTCTCCAATTTGGTAACTATGCTCTTTCTTCCTCTATTCCATTATCTAGTTTCCCCACATTGAGAGTATGGACATAGAGACCAATCTCAATAAGATCTTACCATGTCACATCTTTTGTTACATTATTATTCCATTTTACCAATTATTTATTGTACTCCTTACCATAATCTTCACAACTATCTTAGAATCTAATATGGCCTCTATCCCTTGCTTCTCCTTCTTCAGTGTTTGTCCTCTCCAATTTGGAAACTATGCTCTTGCTTCCTCTATTCCATTATCTAGTTTCCCCACATGGAAATCATAGAATTGTGCCACATAAAAAATGGGTGAAATACCCAACTCCCCTAAAAACTCTATCTTGTATGCATTAACTAGAATCTTGTGAAATAACCTACATAGTCATATCTTCTTCATCTTTAGTTTATTATATGTTCCCTTCAAAAATCATTCCTTGCATAAATGCACCATCACCAGGTCTCCTACCTTGATAAAATTTCACTATATCATATTCATCTATACACCCTTAATTAGAGAGATTCTTCTTTTTCAGTTGTATATCTTTTCACCCCTATGCACCCTATTTATTTATTTGAACAAACTATGCTTTGGTGTGATTCCTTCACACTAGTTTAATTTCCTTGCATGTGTCAAGGACCCTTACTTGTTCTGTGTGTGTGTTAAATACCTTGCATGATCACATGTTTTTATGCTTGGTTGGACCTATGGCATAATAAAACCCATTCTTGTACACCTTTTTCTACTATGTGTATGTGCATACCTTCATTAAAATAATACTTAGAAAGTCCGTAGTGACGTAATATTACCCTTGTGATTGGGATACTCTTACATCAAACACCCTGGGTAATTGAAACATGAGCACTAACTCACAAGTTTAAATATCTGAGAGTATGGACATAGAGATCAATCTCAATGAGATCCTATCATGTCACATCCTTTATTACATTATTATTCCATTTTACCAAGTATTTATTGTACTCCTTCCCATCATCTTCACAAGTATCTTAGAGTCTATTATGGCCTCTATCCCTTCCTTATCTTTCTTCAGTGTTTGTCCTCTCCAATTTGGTAACTATGCTCTTTCTTCCTCTATTCCATTATCTAGTTTCCCCACATTGAGATTATGGACATAGAGACCAATCTCAATGAGATCTTACCATGTCACATCCTTTGTTACATTATTATTCCATTTTACCAATTATTTATTGTACTCCTTACCATAATCTTCACAACTATCTTAGAATCTAATATGGCCTCTATCCCTTGCTTCTCCTTCTTCAGTGTTTGTCCTCTCCAATTTGGAAACTATGCTCTTGCTTCCTCTATTACATTATCTAGTTTCCCCACATGGAAATCATTGAATTTTGCCACATAAAAAATGGGTGAAATACCCAACTCCCCTAAAAACTCTATCTTGTATGCATTAACTAGAATCTTGTGAAATAACCTACATAGTCATATCTTCTTCATCTTTAGTTAATTACATGTTCCCTTCAAAAATCATTCCTTGCATAAATGCAGCATCACGAGGTCTCCTACTTTGATAAAATTACACTATATCATATTCATCTATATACCCTTAATTAGAGAGCTTCCTCTTTGTCAGTTGTATATCTTTTCTCCCCTATGCACCCTATTTATTTATTTGAACAAACTATGCTTTGGTGTGATTCATTCACACTAGTTTGCTTTCCTTGCATGTGTCAAGGACCCTTACTTGTTCCGTGTGTGTGTTAAATACCTTGCATGATCACATGTTTTTATGCTTGGTTGGCCCTATGGCATAATAAAACCCATTCCTGTACACCTTTTTATACTATGTGTATGTGCCTACCTTCATTAAAATAATACTTGGAAAGTCCTTAGTGATGAAATATTACCCTTGTGATTGGGATACTCTTACATCAAACACCCTGGGTAATCGAAACATGAGCCCTAACTCACAAGTTTAAATATTTGAGAGTATGGACATAGAGACCAATCTCAATGAGATCCTACCATGTCACATCCTCTATTACATTATTATTCCATTTTACCAAGTATTTATTGTACTCCTTCCCATCATCTTCATAAGAATCTTAAAGTCTATTATGGCCTTTATCACTTCCTTATCTTTCTTCAGTGTTTGTCCTCTCCAATTTGGTAACTATGCTCTTTCTTCATCTATTCCATTATCTAGTTTCCCCACATTGAGAGTATGGACATAGAGACCAATCTCAATGAGATCTTACCATGTCACATCCTTTGTTACATTATTATTCCATTTTACCAATTATTTATTGTACTCCTTACCATAATCTTCACAACTATCTTAGAATCTAATATGGCCTCTATCCCTTGCTTCTCCTTCTTCAGTGTTTGTCCTCTCCAATTTGGAAACTATGCTCTTGCTTCCTCTATTCCATTATCTAGTTTCCCGACATGGAAATCATAGAATTGTGCCACATAAAAAATGGGTGAAATACACAACTCCCCTAACAACTCTATCTTGTATGCATTAACTAGAATCTTGTGAAATAACCTACATAGTCATATCTTCTTCATCTTTAGTTTGTTATATGTTCCCTTCAAAAATCATTCCTTGCATAAATGCACCATCACCAAGTCTCTTACGTTGATTTAATTTCACTATATCATATTCATCTATACACCCTTGATTAGAGAGCTTCCTCTTTGTCAGTTGTATATATTTTCACCCCTATGCACCCTATTTATTTATTTGAACAAACTATGCTTTGGTGTGATTCCTTCACACTAGTTTGCTTTCCTTGCATGTGTCAAGGACCCTTACTTGTTCTCTGTGTGTGTTAAATACCTTGCATGATCACATGTTTTTATGCTTGGTTGGCCCTGTTAGGATTAAGAGCACAATTGATTACCTTGTATAAGCAACTAAACACGGAATTTAACCAGAAGTAATATGTAACTAGAATTCAAAAACAACACAGAATATGAGAGACAATACAACCTTGTATTAATACTCTTCTAGAAGGAAATACAATGAAGAAATCACACTCTTCCCACACCTCTTGGGCATACAGTAATTCTCCCTCAAGAGTTCACTCTCACCACCAATTACAACCACAACTCAATAACTGAGTTGTTCCCTCCACCAGTTAGTAACAATACTGCCAGTCCACCAAGTACTCAAAGTATCCAAGTAAATCTCCCTGATCTTGCACACCTACAAATCAACTGATCTTACTTACCATGTAGATCTCCCCTGATCTTGCAACAACCTACAAATCAACTGATCTTACAATTGGAAGGATCTCTTCCTTGTCCTTGATTACAATATAGCCCCATGGGTCTATTAAATAGATCCCATACAAACAATAATTAAAAACACAGACTCAAGACTTAAATTAGTATTTACATGCAAACACTCGGACCTCCTAGAATAGAACAAATCTAATTCTGGAAATGCATGCAAACACTCATGCACACACAGGTGACTGACATCAGTGGCTGTCTGTCTACACATGACCAATGTCAGCCGATCCCTAACTGATGTTGGTTACTTTGTAGCTAGATATGATAGACGTCAGTTGATCAGACTGACGTCGGTTGCTGTCACACTGAGCAACCTCCTCCATTTGCATACCTGTGAAGCTTTTAGCTCCATAACCTAAAAATCTCCCACTTGGAGATAAACAGCTGCACATGTACCTGTACATCAACATCCTCTAATTTTGTTTCTTGGCTTGTATCCCTCTTCAAGTTCAACCTTGAAGACCAACCACCACATATCCTATGGTGCATCTCCTGTCATCCAAGTAACCTGCCATATTCGAATCTACATACCCATGTAGAGAAGTGCTTAACCCTGCATAGCATGAAACCCTGCTATTGGTCCCTCTCAGATACCTGAGAATCCATTGAACTACTTTCCAGTGCTCCTTTCTTGAATTGGCCACAAACTTGCTGACAACTCCCACTGCTTGGGCAATATCAGGTTTAGTACACATGTACTCAACCTCATCATGTGATTTGGGACACTGTTTTGTGAACTATCCATCCATAGGTGTGCTATCTGGTTCTGCATCCTACATATTGAACCTCTCCACTACCTTATTCACATAATCATTCTGAGACAACATCAACCTATGAGTTTACCTATCTCTAGAAATACTCATGCCAAAGAATTTCTTTGTTGCTTCCAAATCCTTCATGGCATACCTCTGAACTAACTTTACCTTTAGCTCAACAATCTCTTGCATGTGTGACCCTGCAAAAGCATATACACTACATACAGTAATAGGATAATGTAGCTAATATTATCCAACTTGGTAAAGTAATTACAATGGTAACATTGACATTGACTAAAGCCATGCTTTGTCATACACCTGCCAAACCTTAAACACCATTGTCCTACAGCTTGCACAAGACCATATAACCTAGCCTTCTGTCTCACGTGTCCATTCTCTCCTTTCTTTAACCTAGGAATCCATTCATCTTTCAGTGCTTTCTTCTCAACTAGAAACTCTACCAAATCTCCCATTTGGTTCTTCTCTAAGGAATCAAATTCTTGATTCATGCCATGCTACCACTATTTCCTAGATTCTACCTGCTCTGTCTCTTTAAAACTTCTTGGTTTTTGACCATCAGTGAGCAACAAGTAGTATAAAGAAGGGGAATAAAAAATTTGAGGCTTACTTACCCTTTTAATCCTCCACATGGGCATTTGAGACTCTTTGACAGCTTGTTGTCCACCCAAAATCCATTCTAATAGTGATCGATCTCAATCACCCCTCAGTCTACACTCGATCGATGTCGGTTCCATGCAATTGAGCTGAATACTGACATCAATTCACTGACTGATGTTAGTGTCCACCTCATCACCAACTTCAGTTCCTTGACTGACGTCAATGTCCACCTGCCCGACACCATCAACTCTGGTCTACACATGACTGATGTCGATACCTACCTGTTCGACGTCAATTTTCACCTAATCGACGTTAGTAACTGTGTTTTCTTGTGAGTGATGACTTTTACCCATGAGCTCACTTTAAATCATAACCTTGTCCAAATTGCCTTGCTTAAAATTATTTAGCCCCTTGAGCTGATCTCTGTCTGCCATCTTCTCCTTGAAAACCAAGGCTTTCCTGTTCTTGTCAAAAACATCAAATTTCCTCTTTATGTAATAAAGCTGATCTTTTTTTATAGCATGAGTATCAAGAAACCTCACTTTCTTCTATTGCTTACAGAAATCTTGATCTATGCTTTCTGAATCTGAACTCTTACCTTTTGACTCAAGAACATGCATCCCCTTCTTACTCATGTGACCAAGCCTACAGAGCCACATCTTTGCATCTACATCTGAAGTAGATAAACTAGAAGGAGAATCAGTAATACAAGTAGATAGATAAAGAGTACCTACTTTCTTACCTCTCACTAAAACAAGTGCACCCTTGGAAACTTTCCAAGATTCCGCTGTGAGAGTTACTATGCAACCCTCATCACCCAACTTTCCTACAGAATTCAAATTCCACTTCAGGCTTGGGACATGCATGACATCCTTCAACACCCATATGTTGCCTATCTACAATTTCAGCTGCACTTTCCCTTTGCCAACAATTTGACAAGGCTTACCATCCCCTAAATAAACTTTTCCAAAGTCTCCATGGACATAATCATGAAAAAATTCCCTATTTGGGGTTGCATGGAAAGAGGCACCAGAATCTAAAACCCAAGATTCTACTTTATCCAAGGAACATACAAGAGCATCCTGTGCAACAATACCTACATCTTTTACTTCTTCATTTCCTTCATGCTGATCTTCTAACAACCAACAATCTTTATTTATGTGCCCTTTCTTTCCAAAATTTTAGCAGATTACACTACCATTTTTGGATCTAGATCTCCTGCCTATCTTTAACCTTGATCTTCCTTGCTCAATCTTCTCTCTTTGCTTTCCCCTGCTTTCAACACTTAAAGCATTACCTGATGATTCCCCTATCCTTTTTCTGCAAATTTCTTCATTCAAGATTACACTAACAACATCATCAAATTTTAAGATATTTGAAGCAAATACAGTATTACTTACTGCCATTACCAAGCTATCCCAACTTTCAGGTAAAGAGTATAAGATTAAGAGACCCTTAATTTCATCATCGAAAACTATATTGACTAAATTTAACTGGTTTACCAAACCATGGAAATCACTAAGATGACTATGTACCGATCCACCTTCCAACATTTGCAAATTAAATAATTACTACATAAGAAATACCTTATTCGAAGCTGAGGGTTTTTCATATAAATTTGCCAAAGATTCCATTAACTCTATCATTGTCTTAGCCTATGATAAGTTGGAAATCATAGATGATGCTAGACTCAACCTTATAGATCCCAGAGCCTTCTAATCAAGAACATTCCATTCTTCATCTTTCATATCTGTGGGCTTGCATGCAACCCCACCCAATGGTAAGTATAGATCTTTCTGATACAGATAATCTTCTATCTGCATCCTCCATAATTGATAATTCTTGCCATTGAATTTCTCCATTCTTAGCTTACTTTCTTCTTCCATTGCTTTACTCCCACTCAAATAGAAACCCCTATGAGTGACCTGTAATCAAAAAACACTAACCTACTCCAAACCAGGCTCTGATACCACTTGTTAGGATTAAGAGCATAATTGATTACCTTGTATAAACAACTAAACACAAAATTTAACCAGAAGTAATATGTAACTAGAATTTAGAAACAACACAAAATATGAGAGACAATACAACCTTGTATTAATACTCTTCCAGAAGGAAATACAATGAAGAAATCACACTCTTCCCACACCTCTTGGGCATACAGTAATTCTCCCTCAAGAGTTCACTCTCGCCACCAATTACAACCACAACTCAATAACCGAGTTGTTCCCTCCACCAGTCAGTAACAATACTACTAGTCCACCAAGTACTCAAAGTACTCCAAGTAGATCTCTCTGATCTTGCACACCTGAAAATCAATTGATCTTACTTACCATGTAGATCTCCCCTGATCTTGCAAAAACCTGCAAATCAACTGATCTTACAATTGGAAGGATCTCTTCCTTGTCCTTGATTACAATACAGCCCCATGGGTCTATTAAATAGATCCCATACAAACAATAATTAGAAACATAGACTCAAGACTTAAATTAGTCTTTACATGAAAACACTTGGACCTCCTAGAATAAAACAAATCTAATTCTGGAAATGCATGCAAACACGCATGCACACATAGGTGACTGACATCGGTGGCTATCTGTCTACACATGACCGACGTCAGTCGATCCTTGACTGATGTTGGTTGATTTGTAACTAGATATGACCGACATCGGTTGAGCAGACTGATGTCAGTTGCTATCACACTGAGCAACCTCCTCCATTTGCATACCTGTGAAGCTTTTAGCTCCACAACCTAACAGGCCCTATGGCATAATAAAACCCATTCCTGTACACCTTTTTCTACTATGTATATGTGCCTACCTTCATTAAAATAATACTTGGAAAGTCCTTAGTGACGAAATATTACCCTTGTGATTGGGATACTCTTACATCAAACACCTTGGGTAATTGAAACATGAGCCCTAACTCACAAGTTTAAATATTTGAGAGTATGGACATAGAGACCAATCTCAATGAGATCCTACCATGTCACATCCTCTGTTACATTATTATTCCATTTTACCAAGTATGTATTGTACTCCTTCCCATCATCTTCACAAGTATCTTAGAATCTATTATGGCCTCTATCCCTTCCTTATCTTTCTTCAGTGTTTGTCCTCTCCAATTTGGTAACTTTGCTCTTTCTTCCTCTATTCATTATCTAGTTTCCCCACATTGAGAGTATGGACATAGAGACCAATCTCAATGAGATATTACCATGTCACATCCTTTGTTACATTATTATTCCATTTTACCAATTATTTATTGTACTCCTTACCATAATCTTCACAAATATCTTAGAATCTAATATGCCTCTATCCCTTGCTTTTCCTTCTTCAGTGTTTGTCCTCTCCAATTTGGAAACTATGCTCTTGCTTCCTCTATTCCATTATCTAGTTTCCCCACATGGGAATCATAGAATTGTGCCACATAAAAAATGGGTGAAATACCCAACTCCCCTGACAACTCTAGCTTGTATGCATTAAATATAATCTTGTGAAATAACCTACATAGTCATATCTTCTTCATCTTTAGTTTATTATATGTTCCCTTAAAAATCATTCCTTGCATAAATACACCATCACCAAGTTTCCTACCTTGAATTCCTTATTTATGGCCTCTTATCTATGTGTTCCTTGTATTAGAGTCTGTTTTGATTTAGTATTTATTTCAATTCTCAATGTAACTCACACATATAATCTACATAGTCTTCTAAATATATTCTTTTTCCATGCAATTCAATGATGACTATAAATTCAAAAAGTCCTTTAAGGCTACACTTATTCACCACCTAGAAATTTATTTTCCTAGTTTTTTTTCATTGAAGATTTAAACACAAGTTCTACTTGTACTAACACCATGTCCCATTACTTGAGATTATCTCCTACTAAAAATTTGAGAAAACTTCTAAGGATTTGATTTACCACCTCATTTTTATGTCCATTGGTGGATGGTATGGTGAATTTAAATTTAGCGTTATTCCCAACTTATTCCATAATGTTTGCCAAAAATGTCCTACAAACTTCGTATCTTGGTCATATATCATGTTGCATGGAAAACCATGCATCCTCAACACCTTTCAAAATAAAAATTTAGATATGTTGTCACAACATTCATCTTATTACATGTGATAAAATAGACCAACTTTGAGAACCTATCCACCATGACAAAGATGGAATAATTTCCTTTTGTGTTCTTGGTAAACCCAATATAAAATATATTCTTATGTCATTATAGGTTTCTATGGAATAGGTAGTGCTTGGTTAAAACCTACATTATAACTCTTTCTCTTTACCATTTGGAAAAAATTCCATCTTGGTGCATACTCATGCACATTTTTACCCATTCTCAGCTAGTAGTAACTTTCCATTAATTGTGGAAATATTTTCTCACTTTTAAAATGACTTGATGATTCTCTGTTATGATTCTTCATTATCAAATTTTTGCACATTGACCCTAAGGTATGAATTTTTTTTCTCTCTTGAACAATATTCCTTATTGTACGTGGTAGTCCAACCAAAACTTTTTTTTTTCACACTTACAATTCCATGCATTCTCTCCATGTGTCACATAAATATCCATCATCAACATAGAGTACCTATATAAAATCATATCCCATGACTTCCACTCACATGTCACTCAACATTATTTCTATTTTACTCAATGCATAAACAACCTTGTTTGATTTTCCATTCATGTGATTCAACATAAACATGTAGCTATGTAGGAATTTAACCCACTTCATGTGTCATTGGTTAAACTTCTCTTGGTTGTTGATTAACTATATCACTTGATGATATATATACAACACGAACTCCTTTGGAAATAAATAGTGCCTTCACTTATTTAATACCTACACAAAATCATAAAAATTATACTCATATACTAAATATTTGCACTTTTCATAATTCAAATTCTCATTGAATTATGCAATTGATCTTCCTTTTTGGATCAACACAGCTCTTATAATTACATTGCTTGCATCACAGTCCACCTAAAATGCCTTATTGAAATATGGAAACACTAGAATCAGTTGTTAAATCATTATCTTCTTCATCTCTTAGAAAATTTGTTTAGCTTCCTTCATCCATGTGAATTCATTGCGATCTCCTCACAACACTTATGTGATCATTGCACAAACTTCACTAAAGTTGATAATAAACTCCTTGTAAATTTTTTTGAGCCATAAAATTTTTTTACCTCAAACACACTCATTGGTGATGACCATTCTAGTATCATGCACAAATTTTTAGGCTCCATATTAAGCCCTTGTTATGACATCACAAAACCCAAGTATACTAGCTCGATCTTCATAAAAATACATTTCTTCACATTTATCAGTAACTTCTCTTTTTAAAACATATACAACACATTCCACATATGTGCTAGGTGTTCCTCCCTTAGCTTGATGAACACTAGAATATTATCTAAGTATACAATGACATACCTTCCCATAAATAGCCTTAACACTTTTTTCATCAACCTCGTGAACATACTCAGCATGTTTTTCAAAACAAATGACATTACTATCCATTTATATATTTTAAAGTTTAACTTCTATTCATCTCCTTCCATTATTTTGATATGATGATATCCAATATTAAGATCAATTTTGAGGAAATATCTTGCACCACTCAAGTAGTCCATCAAGTCTTACATGCACAACAATGGAAATATATACTTAAAATTATTATCATGGTGATGGATCTTTAATGTGTGCACATGCACCACTCTCCCCCTATCTTTGGTGCCAATAATTTAGGTAATACACATGGGCTTAAACTCTATCTAATCAATCCTTGATATAGTAATTCATGCACTTGTCTTTGCAACTCCTCATTATCTTGAGGCATCATCCAATATGACACTTTGTCTAGAAAACTAGCTCCTATAATCAATTCTATATGATGATTGATACTATGCATGTGGTAATCCTTTTGGTAAGTTGCTTAAAATAATGTTGGTGAACTATTCTAACAATTCCTTCAATTCACATGGAATTTATTCATCATTTTATTCCTTAATGCCTTTGCAATTATCTTGCACTAATTTTGGCATAAGCACAAAATAAGTCTTCTATTTTTCCACCATTTTTAAGAATTTATTACTTGATACCATCAACACTCTTACAAAAATAATGTTATTGTGCTCCTCTACTTCAACCTTTAATGGATTGAAGGTAAAAATATTTCCATCTTTATCCAAAGTGATAGGTGTTCAATCTTCCTTCATGCATCACCTTTATATCATAGTACTAATTCCTACCCAAGAGCACATGACATATGCCCATTGGCATCACATTACACCATAAATCATCTTGGTATTCACCTATGTTGAAATTTAGAAGACATTTCTCATTCACTAGAACTTGATGAACCTTATACAACGACAATAGTCTGTATGGTTTTGGATGTGCCACATTACTCAAACCCAAATTTTCCACTGTCTAGCATGAGATAATATTGTAAGTACTACTAATATCTAATGCCACATTGCAACACTTTCTTCCTGCCTTGAACATGATTTAGAAAAAGGCTTTTCCTTTTTATTATATCATTTTTATCCTTTGGCAACTTCAACGTAACACATTCAATCATAAGAGTTTTTCCATGCTCTAGATATTTTTAGTGTTCTATCAATCCAATGTATGCTTTATCTTTGTGTATGACATGTGCACCAGCTTTGGACCTCTCACTAATTTTTCCTTATGCCCGTAAATATTAAAACACTTGATATCCCAATTTTACACATATATAACATGTTTCTATAGAATTTTCTTCCCCTTCCTTGACCAAATCTACCTCACCCTCTAAACATGTAGGATGTGATTAATTGCATTTCCTCTTACTCAAATCCATGTGTTCCTTCTTGTTCTTGCACATGTGTGTTATTCAACATGCCATGTTTGCCTTCTATTTACAAGTTCCTTCCTATGTTGCCTTATTTTCCTCAAGTGAATATCCAATTTCCTCACGTATTTTTATATTATTTTTGCAACAAATTTTCTTTTACCTTCTATGTAAAATGACAAGCCTCCTTCATGGTATATGTCCACATCAAACTTAGTTCCTATTAAATGAAGAATTTAAATTCATTCAAATACCTTACGAACTTCTCCTAATCAAATTCACTATAGCCCAACTTGATGATTATCTTGTCAAACTCTTCCGTGTACTCCTTGATAGATAAGTATTTCTACCTTAAATTTTGAAATATCTTAAAAAACTCCATCTGATGATTACCAGTAATAAATTTACCCTTTAAATTTACAGCCATATTATACCACCAAGTTATCTTATCCTTAAATTTATTACACTATTTATTTTGATCTTCATTCTATCATAGTAACAGATACCCTTGAATTTTATTTGTGCCACCTTTGTGTACTTTAGATCACTAACATTGTTAAACTCAAAGTATTACTCTATGTCAGTTAGTTACTATATCATCTCTTATAGATTCAAACTTCCTACAAAAATGACACTTCCACTTTATTACCTCAACCTATCCACAAGATAACTCTTAAGAGTCAATTTTTTCCTTCATCCATTTGATCTTCATCATCCTCATTGTCTCTAATGCATCTTGTGCACTACCCTTCCTCTTCAATGTCACTTTGGTAATCTCTTTAAACAAATCCATCGAATATATCTTATTCAATGACATATAAACATTGTTTCATGATGTGAATCATTTCCAAGACTTCACCAATCCTTATAGCCACACCAGATGCTACCACACCTTTACCAATAACTCTCATTAGTTGCATCTTCACTTCCTTGATTATTACCCTTATTTTACTCTTGGTTATCTAGACACATTATTAGCAGTTGAGGGTAACACTTGTTAGCTTCCATGCATTTGACACTTTTATAACTTACTTTTTCTCACCAATCTCTCTATAAGCTTATCATACTCTGATACCAATTGATGTAGTCAAGGTTAGGATTCCTATTGAAGGGATGAATTAACCACACAATCTAATTATCACATGGACAAATCTTGGAAATTAAATATTTATTTATATTAATTATGGAAAATGATTACATAACTTATCCCAAATATAAGGTATAGGCTTGTTGGGCTATGAATACACATACAATGCATATACACATAAGGATTTAGGTCTTTTTGGTCTCCTTAGAGATTACTCTCTATATTCCTCTCTATCTACAACTTGGAAGAGTATTTCAAAGAGTCTAAGATAAGATCCTCTCTAATGCATTTGAAGGCTTCATTTTATAGGCTTAACAAGGTGTCTATGTGTAAAATATCTCATGAAAAACTGATGCTAATTGAAGTGCATCTCAGAGTATATGATGTCCTCCTCATACAACTATTGATAACCTTAAATAGTGTGATAGTACACTTGGTGATCCTATGTTGTAATTATAGACAATTCTAATCTATGATCATAGGCTCCTATACATCTATGTTGTCTAAAACTAAAGTGATTCTTAGAGTTCATATATAGGTAGTTATTTTTTCCATTCCTTCCTTTCATTTTTTTGTTGATTTTTCCTTCATGGTTTTGACAAGGATATATGTAGGGTTTTCATAGGTCTATGCGGCTCATAGTCAAACCAAGTTGAATCTTATAAAAATTCACTACATCCTATTCATATGTGTGCCCTTGTTTAGATATATTCCTCTAATTTAGTTATGTTACTTTATGCCCATATGTGCCCTATTTATTTACAAGAACTGATTCTACTTTGGTGTGATTCCATGTTATTTTTATTTCTTGAATGCGTCAAGGAACCTTACTCATTTTACACATTTTTGAATCCCTTGTGTATTCACATGTTTGCCTCCTTGGTTGGCCCTCTGGTGCAATAGATCCCATTCATGTGTGCCTTATGATAATACATGTATGTGCCCTCCTTCATAAAAACAATACTTTAAAAGTCCTTGGAGATGTAAGATTACACTTGCACCTATGATTATCTTGCATCATTTTATCAAAAAATTAAGAAAGAAAGGTGAAGGAAATTATGTGGGTCAATTTATTTAATGAAAAAGGAAATGTAAAATAAAATATCTAAAAGGTGTTAAGTCCCTATAAATTAATGTAGGGGATAGGTTATGTCAAACCTCACTGAAATAAAATAACATTGTGAATGCCATCTAAATTTCATCCTAGAAAGGTAAAGAAAAATCTCTATAACTTGTGAACAAACTCCCTAGCTCAAATAGTTAGATATATAATAGGAAAGGGCCACAAGAGATAATGGGAAATTTTGTAGCACATAAGGATTGGGAGCTCGAGAAGAAGGAATTGGACTCAAGAAATAAATCCTTGTTACTTTTTTCCATATGTTCAAAGATGACAAAGAAAATGAAATAAACAAACAAATATTAAAGATATTAGATGAAACTAAAAGGAGACAAAGGTGAAGGATTAGGCATAATCAATAAGTACCATGATCTCTCTCTCCCTAACCATGTTATGTTGTAATTATTATAAAAATAATAAATATTCTAAAAAATAATTTAATATTTTTTGTATGCTTAGGGGAAAATTTGTCTAGGAAGTTTTTTTAGGCTTGGATTAAAAATAAACTAGCCAATAATGATTAAACTATGGATTTTAATAATCTATTTAAATTCCAAAAATGGTCATATAAAAATGGTTTTGGTACTGTGGTAAATATTTTTTCAAGGCCATGCTCCAAGTCATGTATATTAAAGTAGATGAGGTTAATGTTTTCGTTCAACCTAGGTGGGTTGAAATAACCAATGATCCTCTACAATTTTGGAATGCCCTTTTAGATATTTTTAAACCTCTTGGGATTTATTTAAGATAATTCTACAAGCACTCTTTTACTTCATATGAATTCTTGAGTATTGATATCTCTACATATGAAAGATCATATCCATGAGACCATCAATATAGTTTATGATGAGGTTTATTTTGTATGTGATTTAGTAGGATTATGAGGGATTTTTGCATAATTTTTTGTATACAAAGTGGTTGTATAAAAATAATTCCTTAAGATGGATAAATATGAGGAAAATAAATAAAAGAAAAAATATAAATCTCTTGAAAATGTAGAGAATGTGAATAGTGAATGGGTTAAGTAACATAGTATAAAGGGATATCATGAAAAATGGATCTTCCCTATCTAGGTCTAACTCCTTCAAAGAAGATGGTTGTAAATGGTATGAATTTGAAACAATCTACCTCTCTATATATGGATAAGGTGAGCGAGATAGATAAATATGAGGTACCTAATGCAAACCAAACATTTTTAAAATGACATAAGTTGAATCTATCTTGAATAATTATCTAAATGGATTGACAAAAGGAATGGATAATTCCTATACCCTTGTTGTGGAAAAACTTTAGGTCCTAGTCAATAAGGGTATGTATTTAGCTAGTAGAGGTGTTAAGAGTAGGTCTTGCATATATTCAAGAGTACATATTGGTGAAGTTGAGAATACTAAAGAAAATTTGTTTTTTATAGAGATTATACTACCAAAAGAACACCAATTACATAATAGTAAATACATATCACAACATTGTACAAAACAACATGAAATTAATAGCAAATTTATTTCAAAGGTAGTGTTAAGCACTAGTGTTTCCTATAAAGATAGACTATTACACAACACCATTACCCTGACATGAAACATTATATTGGTATAAAAAAAATCAATGGTGATTTGTTAACCCAACCATCAAGAACCAAATATAGTCAAATAGAGACATTAAAACAATACATAATTATGATAATAGGATGAATGTAATTTTTTTTGCTAATAAAAAAGTTTTATTCATAAAAGTGATTTACATTATTCCCTATTTTATATAATTTGGAGTCCCTTATAATAAAAACCATACAAAATAAAATCAAGGAGAAAGAGGAGGAGAAGAAGACATCTCTGGAGGTTTTGAAGCTCCAACTAGGGATGATCATGAAGACACTACTCTCTAACTTCAACTACTGAAGATTTGATTGATGGAAATAAAACTTATAGTTTATTAATTCAGATCATTTATTGTCACAAATCTATGTTAACATAAACTTTTCATCATATGAAAAACTTATTTCAACTTTCCCCTCACTTGAGCAATCTATCACTCTATTTTATACAATTTCCCATTTACACGAATGACCTCTTGTTGATACTCATCAAACTTATGTGTTTTTGCCTATGTAAAATGGATTTTATGGCTAATGTAATCCTGAAGGAAATCATTTCAATCCTTTATTTGACTCATCAAAGCTACAATCTCAAGGGTAGATTTATCCTTATTATTCTTCAATCAACATAGATGATTAGAGCATCAAATAGTAGTATATGAATGTGTTCTCAATGATGCACATAGAATCATTGCAACACATAGTGGATAGAAGAAGTAAAAACTTGTGGAACTTGAGTGGGAAACCAATACTCATGCATATTGAGAGTGTTACATTTGGCTACCCTTAGTTGACATAGATTTGTGAAAACTCTATGGGATTCCCCTTTTTTAGAAATTACTGAACCCAAATTACCTCACCCAAAGTCATTTGTATATGTGAATATAAACCTAAAACATCTAGATTCCAAATAAAATTGGAAATGACAATGAGTGCTTGTGATATGGGACCCATAGTATATACAATTCGAGAAAAAATCACATGAAGGTTAACACTTTTTAGACTAGGAAGGTGTAGACACATAATTTTGGTACAAGTCCTATAATTTGGTGTTTTTGTCATGCCTTAGTACTTATAGTTCATTTTCTTATTTTTGTATCATTTTCATAAAATTTCTCTTCATATTAAACCTGTTGAGGTATAGTGTGTTCACATTATTAATGTCCTGACGTAAATATTATTTTTTTAACAATATGACATTTATAGGTCATAGTTAATATGTTAGATTTTTTAGTTAGTCAAATATATTATTAATAACAATATATTAAGATTTTAGTTGGTTGTTGGGAGTTGGTTTAGGAGAGAGATTTTGGTGGAGATTTGATCTCCCTAAATATAGGAATGCTATTCCTATATAATTTTTATCTCCAGTATGGTTTGTAATATAACAAAAGTAATAATAATATATTATGTTTTAAATATTCTATCTATATTCAGCTCTTTTTCTTTATGCAAATATAAACCAGATATATTATCTGGTATCAAATCCTATTTAATCTCAGAGATGGGAAGATAATTTATTTTACAGGGGAAACCTTCTTTGTATTACCTTGAATAATGAGATTTTATCATCTACCTATGTTGTGTATCCTTTAATTTTCTATCTCCATTCATACTAATCCCATGATTTTATAGTCCTTGTACTCATTTACTATCCATGTATTTGTTTTCTCATCCTTAGTGTGTTTGCATTGAGATCAGTATTGATAGTCTTGAGATGTGTGTGAAGATTGACACAGTTGATCTTGACTTGCATTAAGTATACTACATTTCACATAACTCCCACCTGCATCAAATTGAATTTCTTACATTTTGAAGGCTCACCACAGTTGGATAATGACATATGTGGTCTTGAAATTTAGGTGGATCTAGCTTAAACATATCCAATAGATATACTACATACATCTTCATGATTGGAAAATATATATGTTCATGCATGTTAAATTGCATTGGTTTCTATGCCATCACTGCCAATAAATTCATCATTCTCTACATAAATGCTTCATATAACGTAGTTTCCATGTGGATTTAGCTTTTGGTTCTCATCCTACCAACTAAATCAACATGAAACTCATTTGAAAATAGCTATCATTGATATCTCACCTCGGTATTTGGATTAGATTTATGTTGGATTTAGAATCAAAACTATTGGTATCTTCAACTTGTTTAATGCTAGATATTTAGCACCAACATCTTCTATTTCACCTACATCATTATGTGTATATCTGGTAAGTTCTGCACCTTGTCTCTTACTATTCAACTTGGCATTATACCTCAAGACCTAAATCAATTCGATGATAAGCTCTTTAATAGTTTGGTCAAATTTTTAAAAGCCTATATCTTTAAGTATTTTATAGAGTTTGTTTAAAGTGTCTTAAGTCTATAAGTGATGATTAAATTGTGTCAATGTATAATGTTATATTTGATTTAGGTCATAAATGTCATTGTAATTTATTAATTTAGTGGTTCATTATAGTCAAAGGTCTAGTTGTATTTTATAGTTAAAAAAAAAATACAAATAGAGTCTTTTAGGTTATTGATTAATTATTTGGTGAATATAAGGGATTTGGTGTTTAAGTTTTTATAATAGTTGGTTTTTGTAAAAATATTTTTATGAGTTTTGTATATAAAATATGTTAAACATATTGATGATGTCTAGAGTCATTTTGAGTCGTTTTGATATTGAGACCATGTTAAAAGTCTTAAAAATGTCAAAAGAGTTATTTTTTAAGTGTGTCATATTTGTCAAAGAGTTAAATAAAAGGATGCATTTTTGGGCGACCCCAAAATCCTATGTAAATGTATTATTTCACATTAAAGGGGGGATTTCTCCTCATAAAATGCATTCATATGAGCTACATCAATATATCAACTGAATAATTAGTTTCATTTAATGGAAGAAGGAGGAAATGGAGGATGGAGGTTTCATATCCTCTCGTTAGCCATTAATGATGGGACCACTTTTTGATTTAGTGGCATTTTTATTTTTAGTTGTGTGTGGTGTGTTATTTTTCAACATAGTGTGATTTGTAATAAGAACAAATGTTGTATACTTGTTCACATTTTTCATAAGTGAACTTTATATTCCTATATCACTTCTCTAAAATGTGAAACTGATGAAAGATAAAATATATACTACACATCATGACATGGTTTATGGTAAGCCACCTGGAAAACTATTGCTTTGTGTTTCTGGTTAGCCACTTGTAAAACCACTATTTTGGTTGTTGGTTAGCCATTTATAAAACCATCAGGTATTATTTTTTGGTTTTTGGTTAGCCACTTGTAAAACCACTATTTTGGTTGTTGGTCAATTATTTGTAAAACCATCATGTGAGTTTTTTGATTATCCTTTGAAAATCACCAAGTCATGAGTCTAGGTGTAGATATGGGAGAGTTGTTTTCCCTATGTTCACATTAAGGGGGTGTAGGATAGGATTAATAATATTCACAATGGGGTGAATGTTGAGGTATAAAATTTTCACATTATTAATGTAATGGCATAAATATTTTTGTTATAAAAATATTATGTTCATAGTTCATAGTTAATAGGTTAGATTTATTAGTCAATCAAATATATTGTTAATAATAATATATTCATATTTTATTGGATTGTTGGGAGTTGGTTTAGGGGAGAGATTTTGGTGGAGATTTGATCTCCCCAAATATAGGAATGCTATTCCTATATAATTTATATCTCCTATATGGTTTAATATAGCATAATTAATAATAATATATTATGTTTTAAATATTCTTTCTGTGTTCAGCGCTTTTTCTTTATGTAGATATAAACTAGATATATTATAACCTTACATGGTCTTGTGTCATTTTCATTTTCCAATGTGTTGGGTGAATATTTTGTTGGCCAGCTGACTGGTGACCAAAATAGTTCCTATCACCACAACATAGGGAGATCAGTTGGCCAGATGTGCAAGTTTATTGCATCAGCAGGGGACAAATCTCTCCTCTCATCAAGGGGAGGTTCCCTATAGATATGCAAGAGATGTAGGAGGCTATATATATATATATATTTTGTTGGCCAACTAACTGGTGACCAAAATAGTTCCTATCACCACAACATAGGGAGATCAGTCTGCTAGATGTGCAAGTTTATTGCATCAGTAGGGGACAAATCTCTCCTCTCATCAAGGGGAGGTTCCCTATATATATGCAGGAGAAGTAGGAGGCTATATACTATATATGCAGAAAGTAAGACATAGGGGGTAGGATAAACCATCCATCTCTCTTCTTTCAGAGATGATGCTGACAAATAGAAGAGAAATACTGGGTGTTGGGGAAGGTGCTTCTCTTCTTTCAGAAGCAACTTTCAACCAAGAGCCAGATTTCTTCCTAAATAGTAGAAATCCTGATGAAGCAACATAAGGCACTTCTCTTCTTTTAGAAGTGCTTGTTCTTGCAAATAGCAAGACTCTTTCTGGTAACAGGTAACCAAAGGTGCAGAGTAACCAACAGCCTAAAATGTAGCGCAAAGACTCCACCACGACTGCCCAAAGAGTATAACATGAAGAATAATGGGGGCACAAAGTCATCCCAAGGCTCTTTACACAGGAAAGGAAAATGCAAACACACTGAAGGTACTTATGGGGGCACAAAGTCTCTCCATAGTGGGCCTTCAGGACACCTTCCCACTTCCCTCCACTAGTTTTGCTTACCAAATTAAATGAATAAGGACACCTCCAGATGACACAAGTTAGAACAACACAAAGTCTGGAAAAACCTGCTTTCTCATTCAAATAACAAGGAAAATGAAATTACAACCTGAGCTCAAAGTCTCAGTAATGCCTTTCAAAATGGGTAGAGTTTCACTTCTTGGTAAGGGGAAGATCTCCTTTACAACCAATGAGAGATTACAATATATAGTGCCCAAGAGAGACTTGGGCGCTTGTTTTTCATATGTCAGCCCATGCCATGCATTCAATGCCTTGAATGCATTTTTAGGTTTATCAAAGGACTGCATTGAAAATAGGGCAACTATCTTAACTATTTCATCCCATATGTCTTCTCCTTAATATGGACTATCTGGTTCATCCTTTTTGATGCCTACACAGCCATCCATTCGTCTTTACTTCATGGAAGAAAATAGGCCATATCCTTGGTTTGGTGCACTCAAAATTCTATTAGATCTGCTATTTCACCTACTTGGAAATAACTCTTTCGAAGATATTTTTGATCCTTTAGTCTCACTCCTCCCTTCACCGCTTAAGCGCTTCTTTGCTCTTTATAGCCCTTCTCACCTATGTCTTTTGGGGGGGTCCTTTCTGCATCTTTGACAAGTGGCAAGTTCTGCTATTATGAAAATCATTAGAAACTCACAAAAAGTGGAGTCCATGACACGTTTTACCTGAGCAACTCCAAAAGGGGAACACAAATGCAAACACTTGTCACATTCGCTGTGCTTGTCTTTTTCCATCAGGTGCTTTTCCACAGGCTTTCTTTTTAGTCAGGCTTTTCTAGCTTTATCTCTTCCTGCTGTAATTTGAGCTATTGGGCTATCTTCCCAGCTAATCACTTGGTTCTTCCTTTGAGTTATGCGCTTTATTTGAATTTCAACAGATATTCCCTTACCTTAAATTTGACTTCTACGGGGACGTCATTGGTTGACTGTTGCTTGAACCATGTCTTTGAACCAAAACGTTGAACCAATCGGTTGAACCAAAAATGGTTTAAGCTAATTGTTCAATTGAATGAACCAAGTGGATGAACCACCTGTTTGCTACTTCTCTCTTTGACAAAGGCTGCCTTTGAACCTTTGAATCATGTTGAACCATTAAACTTTGAACTCGTTGAACCTGTTGGTTCAACGGTTCAATGGTTCATTCTTTGTTATTTAGCAAAGTGTTGAACCCTTTTCTTTCCTACAGAGTCCATAGAAACCAACCTTGAGAGTCCATAGATTTGAGTCTACCTACAGAGTCCTTAGATTCAAGCCTATAGAGTCCATAGATTCAAGCCTGCAGAGTCCGTAGATTTCTGGAAAGCTTGAAAAGTGAACCTGAATGCTCAGAACAATTTTTGAAAGGGGAAGAGAGGATTTTGGTCTATAGGACCAAAATAGTTCAAATGTTGTCCCAAAAATGAGTGATATTTTTGGGGGACAACAACTGGCTCTAGTTGGGAAACTTCCTTCTATTACAAAAATTGATTGAAGGGAGTAGAATTCAGAATCTCCAGTGCCTTAGAAGCGTGCCATTGGGCTATGGAGTCATGCTACCCAAAAAGAAAGGCTCCAAAATGAAAACAAAAAGTACAAAATAGAACTAAAGACTATACAAATATACATATGTACAGATGATCTTATCTGATGCCTCAAGATTTGAAGCGCTTCAGATGCTGCCCACTGTGAGATAGTGAAAATGGTGTGCCATCCTGATAAACTAGTAGGAAACCATTTTGTCCCCAGAAATAGTGACAGGTGAATGGAACTTTCCACCAGGGAACCAATCTCCTGTGTCTTTCTCTTGGCCTTTTCTTCTTCTTGCTCCAAGGTAGGACGTGGTCCTCAAACTGAAAACCATAACTCCTTGCTCTCCCTGTGAAGAGTTCCTCTGCCTGATTTTGGAGCATAGCAATATGGTCTAGTACCATAATTTGCTGTCTTAATAACTTAGCCCATCACATGTCTTGATTGTCCCCCTCAGATATCTCAGATTCTTCTTTATTTGGCAGGGAGGGTTCCCCTGTACTTATGCTGCACTCCACCAATTCTTTTGCTATTTCATCCCTGCCTAAAGACTCAAACAAAATTTGGGCTACAGGAGCAGCCATTTGGGTCTTGACACATTTGACATGATTAATTATGTCAAATGGCTGGGTCGGACTAGGCACAAGGGATGGGAGTTCTTCTTTTTGGTTTATGGGAGGGGTGGGAGGACTGATTTGCAATTTTGAAGTAGAAGGTGTAGGGATGTTTGATGTACTTACTTTTATAGCAACTACCAGATCCTTTGGCTAGAGAGGCAGAGTGGTTCTCTGCTTAGCAATTGAAATTGCTGGTTGAGGTTGCTCCTCTATCTTTTCTTTATCAGCTTGCTGGGCTAACTAGTTCTTGGACCCAGTGAACACTGTGCATGATCCCTCGACTGCTTCACCTTTACTTCTAGGTTCATCCTGGTAACTCAGGAAACTAATGTGGGAGTCGCCAGCTGACTCTTCTTGATCCTCCCTAAAGAGTTCAACATCACTTTATTGATTAAACTCAGGTTGGAAAGAAAACTCATGCTCTGTTTCCAAATATCCAACTGTTGAGTTGGCTAGAGGTGCTTCAATGGTAAGGTTCCTCTGTGGGGGAGGAAGATGATTTGGCTGCCCTTGACCCCTGGCAGCATTGCCTTGGTATGCCTAATTCTGAAATGTCCTCCTTGGGGCATCCTAATGAGGAGCAGAAAATATACCTTGGGCCATTTATCTTCTGAGGGCCAGCACTTCATTCGCTAACTTCTGCACCATTGGGTTAGTGGTGGCTACAGGTGAGTTATCAGAAGATGAGGAAGATGTGCCTCTGTTTAAATCCCTTCTTATATTTCTAGCCAAGATAAGGTCATCTTCTACCTCAGTAGCCAAGTCCTGAGCTTCAGCAAGGTCTATCTAGCCAGCACACCTTAGCAGAAAACTTACTTCAGGTAGTTGTGAGTTGATGAAGAAGCACTTTAGGTTTTCAGGTGTTGGCTGAGCAATGATAGGAATCTGATTCCTCAGCTTGTCAAACCTTGCAATGAAATCCCTCATAGGATCCTTCTTCATTTACGTGAGCTGGGCCAAAAGGGCATGTGCATCTTCTACTAGTTTGAACCTTGCTTCAAACTTGTCTTTGATAGTGTCCTAGCCAGTCACTGATCCAGTCTACAGATGGTAAAACCAGTTTGTAGCAGCACCTTGTAGTGTCTCCACAAACAGCCTGACTGCTACGTCTTCAAATTCCACCCCTATCATACCATAGGCTATGGTGAAGGCTGCAATGTGTTCATTAGGGTGGACTCTTCCTTCACCAAAGAATTTGGGGAAATTCTTCCTTGAACTGAGTGGTAGCTCATGCAGGGGTGAAGTTAGATTAAGTGGGCCAAAAGAGTTACCCCAGGGGCCTCAAACTGCCATGATTTAATTATGAAAAATAGGGATAACACATCTGAGTGGAGTTGCCAGATTATAGGACAAAAATAGAAAAGAAACTGGCCCTACCACAACGTAAAGCTTGAGGCTTCAAACTGCACTTTCTTTCCCAGCAGCTCTAGTTTTGCAGACCAAATAATATAATGGAGATGGATGAAAATGGTAAGGCTATAAATGAATAATGGGTAAGACCTAGATGGGAGTCACCAGACTCTATAATGGATAAGGTGATAATGATAATGGGTAAGACACAGGTGATGTTTCAATCTAAAAATTGAGGTTCCAAATTGCACAAAATTACTGTCCCCAGTAGAGTCACCAAAAACTGTTGCACAAAGCTGGGGGAAAAATAATGATGGGAAAGAATTGGAACTGCTCGTTCTTTCCCTAGGAGAGTCACCAAAAACTATTGCACGAAGCTGGGGGAAAAATAATGATGGGAAAGAACTGGAACTACTCATTCTTTCCCCAATAGAGTCACCAAAAACTATTGCGCGAAGCTGGGGGAAAAATAATGATGGGAAAGAACTAGAATTGCTTGTTCTTTCCCCAGCAGAGTCACCAAAAAACTGGTGGGTGAATATTTTATCGGCCAGCTAACTAGTGACCAAAATAGTTCTTATCACCATAGCATAGGGAGATCAGTCGGAGAGATGTGCAAGTTTATTGCATCAGCAGGGGACAAATCTCTCCTCTCATCAAGGGGAGGTTCCCTATAAATATGCAGGAGGATATATACTATATATATATGCAAAAAGTAAGACACAGGGGGTAGGATAAACCATCCATCTCTCTTCTTTCAGAGATGTTGCTGACAAACATAAGAGAAATACTGGGTGTTGGGGAAGGTGCTTCTCTTCTTTCAGAAGCAACTTTTAGACAAGAGCCAGATTTCTTCCTAAATAGTAGAAATCTTGATGAAGCAACAAAAGGCACTTCTCTTCTTTCAGAAGTGCTTGTTCTTGCAAATAGCAGGACTCTTTTTGGTAACAGGTAACCAAAGGTGCAGAGTAACCAATAGCCTAAAATGTAGCACAAAGTCTCCACCTCGACTGCCCAAAGAGTATAACACGAAGAACAATGGGGGCACAAAGTCATCCCAGGGCTCTTTACACAGGAAAGGAAAATGCAAACACACTGAAGGTACTTATGGGGGCACAAAGTCTCTCCACAATGGGCCTTCAGGACACCTTCTCGCTCCCCTCCACTAGTTTTACTTACCAAATTAAATGAATAAGGACACCTCCAGATGACACAAGTCAAAATAGCACAAAGTCTGGAAAAACCTGCTTTCTCATTCAAATAACAAGGAAAATGAAATTACAACCTGAGCTCAAAGTCTCAGTAATGCCTTTCGAAATGGGCAAAGTTTCACTTCTTGGTAAGGGGAAGATCTCCTTTACAACCAATGAGAGATTACAATATATACCGCCCAAGAAAGACTTGGGTGCTTATTTTTCATATGTCAGCCCATGCCATGCATTCAATGCCTTGAATGCATTTTTAGGTTTATCAAAGGACTACATTAAAAATAGGGCAGTTGTCTTAATTATTTCATCCCATATGTCTTCTTCTTAATATGGACTATCTGGTCCATCCTTTCTGATGCCTATGCAACCATCCATTCGTCTTTACTTCATGGAAGAAAATAGGCCGTATCCTTGGTTTGGTGCACTCAGAAGTCTACTCAATCTACTGTTTCACCTACTTGGAAATAACTCTTTCAAAGATATTTCTGATCCTTTAGTCTCACTCCTCCCTTCACCGCTTAAGTGCTTCTTTGCTCTTTATAGCCCTTCTCGCCTATGTCTTTTGGGGGGGTCCTTTTTGCGTCCTTGACAAGTGGCAAGTTCTGCTATTATGAAAATCATTAGAAACTCACGAAAAATGGAGTCCATGACAGATTTTGCCCGAGCAACTCCAAAAGGGGAACACGGATGCAAACACTTGTCACGTTCGCTGCGCTTGTCTTTTTCCATTGGGTGCTTTTTCACGGGCTTTCTTTTCAGTCAGGCTTTTCCAGCTTTGTCTCTTCCTGCTGCAATTTGAGCTATCGGGCTATCTTCCCAACCAGTCACTTGGTTCTTCCTTTGAGTTTTGTGCTTTATTTGAATTTCAATAGATATTCCCTTACCTTAAATTTGACATTTGCGGGGACGTCATTGGTTGACTGTTGCTTGAACCATGTCTTTGAACCAAAACATTAAACCAATCGATTAAACCAAAAATGGTTCAAGCTAATGAACCAAGCCGATGAACCACCTGTTTGCTGCTTCTCTCTTTGACAGAGGCTGCCTTTGAACCTTTGAATCATGTTGAACCATTTAACTTTGAACTCGTTGAACCTGTTGGTTCAATGGTTCAATGGTTCATTCTTCATTATTTGGCAAAGTGTTGAACCCTTTTCTTTCCTATAGAGTCCATAGAAACCAACCTTGAGATTCCATAGATTTGAGCCTACCTGCAGAGTCTGTAGATTCAAGCCTGCAGAGTCCGTAGATTCAAGCTTGCAGAGTCTGTAGACTTTTGGAAAGCTTGAAAAGTGAACCTGAATGCCCAGAACAATTTTTTGAAAGGGGAAGAGAGGATTTTGGTCTGTAGGACCAAAATAGTTCAAATGTTGTCCCAAAAATGAGTGATATTTTTGGGGGACAACACAATGAATGCCTTCAAATATGTTAGTTTTCTACCTTGGGATCCACCTAGTCACCTTGTAGTTCTACTTGATCTTTGTTCCATGGTTTTATTTTTGAATTGATCATTTTTAGTGATGGATAAAAGTGGTCATATACATTTTGGTTCCATTATGCCACATTGTGATACTTTATAATGCATTGTATGTTGAATTTTACTTATTTTCCATGGTCTTTCTATGTATGGATGTGTCTAAATTTTAATTCAAAAGAGCCAATATATACACATGTACCCTAAGCCATTCATCATCTCCTATTTTACAAGTTATTGATCACACATTGAGTTTATCTATTACATTATTTTCAACGAGCCTACACATTTATTATATTATGTACTTATCATCTATATAAGTCTTATGGATACATTATTTAAAAAAAAATTGCATTAAAGAGAATATAGTATTCATTCTTTTAATCTTAGGTAGAGAAGGTAGAGTCTTCTCTAACTTGGGTTGGATAACTCAAATGCACTAAAAATACATGATCCCTAATTCTAAGCATGGAGGATGTATAGATACAACCCTCAAATGAGTCCAAGTCACTAATATTACAAATTTTATTTAGTTTTTCTATATTATGTGAAATCAAGGTTGCATCAAGGAGAATAAATTATGACATCTAGAGATTCACTACATTAATATGAGTGAGGTTTTTATGCATATGTTTTTGGTGAAACACTCTAGAAATTTTCATACCTGAAGGACCTACAAAGCTATTTTTGTAGCTATAAGATCAATTTTAGCCTAGATTGTCACTTTTTGTGCCTATAATAGGTCATAGCTACCTTCGTTGTTGTATGAAAGTGGTCATCATTAGAAAACACCATCTAATTTTTTGGAGGTCTTTTAAACTATTCTAGGGTTTTTTTCTAGCATCTCAATCATTTTTAGACCTTAGGTAATTTGTATTCAAGTATGCATCTATCTCTTTACCCCTCTTTCCATATTTTAATCATCAATTACTCAAGGTATTTTCAATTTCTCAAGAATAAGAAAAGTCTAATTACTATAATTTACTATATTGTAAATGATTTTCTATGTGCCATTATTTTAAAAAGCTGGCATAGTGTTTTCATCACTTGTATGCCTTTTTTGTAAAACATAAGGAGCAAACAAATGGGATCATCATATGGATCTTGAGAATTAGTGGGTTTATTTTAGAAGGGCCAACGTCTAAATGAAACTTTTGTGTCAACCTCAAATTGAACATGTTATTCTTTTGGATTTGACACTATATGCTATTGAAGTTATAATAAGATAATTGAAGGGTAAAAATATGAATTAGTTGGTTTGCCTAATTGGTTCAACCAATCTTATAGTTTATTCCCTTTATCTTCTGAAGGAAAGGAAGTGACTATGGAAAAATTAGATGGAGATGTCGTAGGTGAGTCTACTAGCTCAAAAAATACCATAAGCTCTTGGAAGGAAGAAGGAAAATAATAAAATTATTAATAGGAGGCTATTATAGCCTAGGTGTATGTCCACCATCCTCCTTACCATTATCATGTGTTATAAACTTATCCCTCATCCTCCTATGAAATGGGTAGCTTTATTGTCTACTTCCTTTTTTTTCCCATTGAACAATGTTCAAAATTATCCTCTTTAGCATCCCTTAAAGTGATAGTGAGATTCCTCCTACAAAACATTAATGGTTAAGTAGGATCATACAATCTAACAAAACTGAATGGCCAACTAGTATCATATTAAGGATTATTAGATCTAAGAATAATCCAATGTCATGTTGTGTCATATAAAATATCTTGTACACCAAGGAAAATAAATTGTGTATTAGAATAGAACCCCCTCCCCCTAATTATGGATACCCCCTTTGTAAATCGAACATGTAATCGATCATCTAAACAATGATGTTAGAGATTCTAAAGGCATCAAGTAATTGATATCAAATTACATAAAAAATAAAACATCACTCCTCTTAATCCAAATTCTCTTTATCAATTTATTGATGTTCCTTGGCCCATATTGGATCAAACTCCCTAATAGTCAAATATGATCTACATAAATTTTGGAAAACATAGTATCCTAGGGGATATTTATAAATTTACTAATTGAATGTCCATTTGAGGGAATTACAAGCACCCACATAAATTCATCACCCATATATGTGATTTTTGTATGTAAGCCTATAATAGTGTATAATATAAGGATCCTATAAAATATGAAAAGGTAGAAGACAATTGTAGCTCCAACACAAACAAAATGTTGGTCCATAAAGAAGTCTAGGGATATAGAAAATGGATAAGAGAACACAAGGTTGTAAGATATATGTATGTGTAATAATACAAATATACACTAGGGGTTCAACAAAGGGATAAAAAGAAAACACCCTAGTACCTATGAGTTTCACAACAAGCCTAAATCCACTATCAATTTTTTTAGCATGTGTGAGCTAAAGGTTGAATAATATCAATTACACTAAAAAAAAGGAAAGAGAGTGATATAATGATAAATATATGGAAGTAACTATAGTAAGGTAAGTATGATATTATACAAATAGTGTAAGAAATGCTGAAATGGAAATGTAATTTTTAAAGGAAAGTGTTGGGATCCAACATGCCCCATTTTTTCAAGCTGAAAAGGGGGATCCTCTTTTTGGTTTGGAGTCTGATATTTTAATTCAAGGAGTCCATTGTATTTTTTTTTAGAATTGTTTTCATTGATGTCAAGGTTGATGTCATTTTATGTCATTGATGTTAAGGTACATCTGGTGAAGATGCACGGTGAATGACCTATGAGGTATGAGCTTGTATGCCTAATATGACAAGGAAGATAGTTAACCTAATGTCATTGAGAGAGAATTTGAAGGCTTAAGAAGTCATCAATATTTTTGACAATGAGCTTGTATGCCTGATATGAAAAGGAAGCTGGGCAACCTAATGTATCTCTGCTGAGAGAGAATTTGAAGGCTTGAGAATTCATCAACAGTTTTGGAAACACCTTCTTGGAAATAGTTTTGAATATTCAACATAGAACACAGTGAGCTATGAATATCCTTAGTTGAACTCCAAATATCTATTTAATCATCTCTAAAGATTATCCATCGAGATACAAAGATGTTCTATTGAAGCTCCAAAGAAGAGGATGTATGAGGTTATATGTCATATACATGAGGTGTTGCTTGGATAGTGGTTACAAGGATAATTTTAAGGACTAATGTAACTTGTAGTTGATGGCTCTAGGTGAGAGGAATAAACTCTAGAAATTACATCATCAACATAGTAATTTATCTAAAAGGTAATAAAGTATTATTTTGAGAGATGGATTTACAAAGAAGGTAATAATATTTATAATCAATTCATGAGGTGGTTACGAGACTCAACCAACATTCCTATGAACCAAAAAACTTACTAACAAGATTATTTAATTAATTTACTAACAAAATATAAATTAAATAAATAAATATAATCATGGATCATAGATGACCCAAAAAACTCTCCCTTGATCTAAAGGGGTATAAAAGATGAAATAACTGGAGCAAAGACTCTAAAGTCATCAAAGGAACTCTATCGTAACTACAAGTGGTATACTATACTTGTAACACTAACAAACAACTATGCTACTCCATAAAGAAGCCCACCCCTATTGGTTATCGTAAAAAATGGTTGATGAACATAATTAAGGCTTGCTCATCCCCGATGATAATCATGCTATACTATAATATAACATAATTTGACATATCTAACTACATTGAACCACATAAAGTCTCACATAGAAACCTATTAAAGTGACAAAATCTTACTCTATATGACACATATTCATGATGCCTAACAAATGTTGATGACCTTTACTCAACACTATTAGTGTAGCAACCCCTATCAACTCATACTATCATTGATGACTGATTAAAGTCCAACCAATGCCCAAATGTTCTCCCCCTATCAGGTGAGAGGGGAGAATCTATGCATCAAGAGAAACAAAAAAAATAACTCTATCCACTCTATGTCATGAATATTAGATATAGAAAGCCAAAAATGAGACTAAAAGTAAGAACACAAGTCAAAATTTACCATTTAAGCATTGAACCCATACTCTAAGTGAATAACTAACTGGAGAGGATAATTGTCCTCTAACCTCCAATGGATCCTCCAAAATCCAATAAGATTCTCATAGTTTTTCAATCAAGAGGATCCTGAGGGACCTATAAAGGATAGTGGGTTTGTCGACAACACAATCAAGAAGTGATAGTATGGAAATTATCATTTGGATGGTGTCATTTTTGACTAAAAATGCACCTTTATACATTAATTTCATTATATTGGTTGTAAAAATCATATAAGGACACTTAAAATTACACAATTGACCATTTTATTATGTCTATAATGTATAAAAACCTATAGTTTGACTAATCACATGACCACCTACATAAAAAATGATTAGTCAAAAATTTATCTCAAGAAGCCATAACAATGACCTTATATCATAGATTTGACCCTTATTTATCCACTACAAAATGATGTGAAAATAAATAATAAATTTGACCAAAATAAAATTAATGGGTTAACCCTGATCTCTTTGTTAAGAAGAGACTAACAAAATATAATTTAACCAACTTGCCTTCAATATGTTTAAGTATATAATGGCAAGATATTTAATATGTCCTTAACTTGGTAAATTGAAAATAAAATAAGAGTATATAGTAAATCTTTTACCAAATTGTTTTACTATTTCATGACTAAATTTTTTTATTGTGCCTCTTTTGATTGGATCACGCCTTTTTCTACAATGGAGCCCATTGATTTTAGTCTTTGAAAAATGTGGAAAGTATATAGCACCAAACTATAATGAATGAATACAATAGTAATTTATATGTAATAATGAGAGAATGAATAACATAATGTGTATACCATCTTTTATTCCCACCTCTTCAGTAACACAATGACTTATACTCTGCCCACTAAACCTCCTAGCTTTGAATTGATTTTTTTTACTCTACCAAAACTATCTGTGTTCTCAAAATCACCCAACCAGAAAGAAATATATTGATCAAGTGTAATCAAATAAAAAATATTTAACTAGGTAGCATTAGTTTTGTCATAATTTAATTGTAAAAAAATAATGTATAAAATCTTCACTTCCAGTCATGAAGCCACATCATCGCCATACAGTTCCACAAGCCATAAATGAAATCAAGGATTTGAATTATATAAAAATACTATGCTATGCTATTTTTGGTTATGAAATTAATGAAAAATTTGATACCTTGAAATATGTATAGGTGTTCCAAATGATTTTTTTGGACCCTGTTACTAATGCATACATTCAAAAACATTACCAACCATACTTTGGGTGCAATGCTTTAGGAATAGGACCAAAAAAATAATCAATGTTGAATCCTATGATTTAAATTACTAGGATCTGATACCATTGATGGCACTAGGTGGGAGGAATAAACTCTAGAAATTACATCATCAACATAGCATTTTATCCAAAAGGTAATAAATTATTATTTTGAGAGATGGATTTACAAAGAAGGTGAAAAGATTTATAATCTTTTCACGAGGTGGTTATGAGAATCAACCAACATTATTGTGAACCAAAAAACCTACTAAAAATATCATTTAATTAATTTACTAACAAAACATAAAGCAAATAGATAAATATAACCATGGATCATAGATGACCCAATAGTAGGTCAAGGTCTAGAGAGCAAAGAGAGAGATAGTGACCAAATGAGGTATGAGATCTAGATTTTAAGATAAGAATGAGCATGTGAGCATTTTAAATGGTGTGATAGGTTTTTCTAGGTGTGTTTACCAAGTATAAGGTCAAAGTTTTCAATAAAATCCATGAAAAGAAGTTTTAAGGTCTTTCAAGTGCATAGAATGAAGAGTTGTCTACCCAAGAAGGTGTTTCAAGTGTTCATTAGCATGTGAAAAATATGCATGAGGACCTAAGCTATTAATCATAGGTGGGGAAGGATACTAGCTCAAAGTTCCAAGAATTGGTTTTTGGAATAGGGTTAAGCTTTATGAATGCTTGTTAAAACTGTAAGATGGTTTAAACCATCAAAGAACCCTAATAGTGACCCGATATGAAATAAATTAATCAAAACTACCCAAAATGGTTTGTTATATCTAGAAAAGTGATTTGAGGTTGATTTTAAATCTCTTAATCACCTCCAAGTGTGACTGGTTTGTTAGAAGAGTGAGTGGACCCTACAGAAAAGGCCTTATTTCTCAAAACTTTGGTGTAGTAGATAGAGTTGACTAAGTGAAAGTATGAAAATAATTAGAGAAAAAATCTCAAGACTTGTATTTTATATTCAAAGTGGTTTATAAGTAGGTTCTAACCTTTATGTGTGTTAAATTGGTCATATAAGTTGACCTATCGATAAAAGGCTTAGTGGTGCAGATAGTGAGAAAACTAGGCATAAGTGAGAAGTTGTTTAAGGATGTGTTTTCATGGATTAGGGATGAATACAAGTGCATGGAGAAGTTTTTAAATATTGGAAATATATGTTAATGATGAATATAATTTTTGGATATCCTTTTATATAGCAAAAATTTTCTCTCAAAACTGGCTTGTCTTGCTCAGTAAGGTCTGTGTGTAGAAAACTCCATAGATTGGTCTATATATCTAATATTTTCCATTAAAACTTAGTGTTTTTATGTTTATATATGTCTTGAATATCTCTAAGGATAATATATTTTTAATGTGTCTACACAGGTGTTATAATTCAAAGTCATCATGACTGATCTTCAAAGTAAAATGGTAATTCTAGGTAAACAAGTTACAGTGATGAGCTGGAGGCTCTTTGCCCTGATATAAATCATATTATGTTTTTGTTTAGGAAATTAATTTCCTATCCATGATTTTAAAAATCTTGAAATTCAGTGAAAGTGTTTGAAATGGTAAAGCCAAAATGGGTTGATTGGTTTAGATTTGACTATGTATACTGAAGACAAAAGATTGGTATACAAGACCAATATTTGGAATTAGACCTAGTGATATTAGTAATTGAGAGTGATATATATATATATATATATATATATATATATATATATATATATATATATATATATATATATATAAGGTGTCATAGGTCATATAAATTATTATTTTAGGTGTCGAATATCAAGTTTCTATGACTGTCTTGAGGCTAGTTGGCAGTTCTACATGGGCTTCTTGCAAAGAAGAGTTTAAGCCTATATACCATGAGTTGAAGCATATTATAAAGTTTGTGATGACCCTAAGGTCATGTGGTTTTTTAATATATTATTTTTTTCTATGTTTGTTCAACAAATTTGTGTTTATGATTTAGTTATTTAAGATAAACTTTTTGGGTATGCACAAGCCTTATATGAACAATACTATTGGAGTGGTTCAAGTAGTGGTTGGACATATAAGGTGTTATGAAGCTTAGAGGATGTTGGATAAGGTCTATTTGATTTTTTTTCAAATAATATTTATGTCTATAGAGGATAAATATGTCCTAAGAGAATTATGTTTGCACGTTACTAGACATACCTAATGCAATTATGTCTCCATGAGACCTAAAGGAGAAATAAGGCCTAATTGAAGTAGGTTAGACCTAAAGGGACTCAAATAAAATTTTATCCATGTATATGATATTTATTAAGATACATTATATGGATTATCTAAGAATATAAGAATGTTTGGCCGACTAAGAAGTATATGATCAAGTGACTTGTATAAATACTATGAAATTTTAGGCCTATTTGGGTTAGCCAAGTGAGTGTCCAAGCTAATAAAAGAACACAAAGAGGAGTAGAATAAGGTCATGTGGAACATAATATGGGTGTCATTAATATCTAATAGGAATTCTAAATATGAATATCAATTCCTATGGGAACTAATCAAGGTGATAGAAGGCTTATTAAGCAATGACATATTTGCTTGAGTGAAAGGTAGTTTTGAATGTGATCATGAGTATCAAAGAGTGGACCATGAGAGCAGGTTGTGATTAAGATAAAATTAATGAGGAGAGGAGTATATTATAAATATATGAGGTTGTCATATATTAGAATATGTGTTTTATAGGCTTGAATATGTTGATATGACCATGATGAGGTAGCAGATGTGTAGAGAGCATATAGAAGATTGAGTATGACATTGATTTCATATAGAGAAGAAGAAGAACATCATCATGTGTTGATAAGAATCAAAGAAAATGTGGAAAAATAATTTATGGATGAGTGGGTATTGAGTTATCATAGTGTTGATTAAGTGGGTGCTTGATCAACAAAGGGGTTGGTGCCTCCTAGCAAGTTGGTGCTTGCTAAAGTCAAGTAGGTGCTTGGTGAATTAGGGGTTGGTTCTCCATGCTAGGTTAGTGCTCAGTTAAAGATTGATTAATTAATTTATAAGAGTATTTTTCCAAGATTTTTTTCAATGGGTTTTATCACCCAGGAGGGTTTCCCACTTATATGATGTGTTATAGTTGTTTATGCATTGCTTTGGTTGATCAATGCTTTCTTCATGCTTATATACATTGGGTTGATATCGCTTGATGAATGGTAATGAATGAATGATGAATTGACAATAAAAGAGGATTAAGGACATTGATTCACCCCCTATTAGATCATGCTTCCAACAATTAGTATCAGAGCCTAGTCCTTTGAGATAAGTATAACAACTTGAAGGTGATCCTAAGAAACACAAGATATATTGTGATCAATAGGAAGAAGACAACATGTATGATAAAAAAGTCTACTATGATAGTGAATAAGGAGAAGCTGAAGTAGACATTGAATATGAGCTCATAAGTGCCCTTGATTATTTGAAGCAACAAAATTAGACTGTTAAGGATCTTAGGAATTAGTTGGAGGGTGTCAATGCAAGGTTTAGATCAAAGGAAGTTGAGTATGACCAGTTGAAGACAGAGCTAGATTATTTAAAGGTTGACCATGAGTAGCTTATATATAATATGAGTAAGATAAAGACCTATGAGAAGTTTTAAAAGAGCACTAAATTCATAGATGACATATTAAGTGTTCAAAAGTCTAATAATGGTAAGGTAGGTCTTAGTTTCAAAGTAGATCAAAAGGAAAACAAAGAGAATGCTAATATGAATAAATTGGTCAACCACAAAATGAAGAAAAATTATATTAGAAAACCTAACACCATGAGGTATTTCAATGCTTTCAATGGTCATTTTTTTCTTGTTATCAATTTGGACATAAAAAAAAAGGATTGTATAAGGATGCCACCCAAGAATGAATTTTCATGGGACTATGGTAAAAGAAAAAATTAGCTAAGAAGAGATCATAGAATACATCAATTAAGAGGTATGTCAAAAAAGAGTAAGCTTATTTGATATGAGTGTCAATGTGTTGGTCAAATTGCAATATTTTGTAAGATTAGATTGGATAATCCCTTAAATCATAACAAGATGTTGGAAGACCCTAAGAGACAAATAATGTATGGAGACCAAATATAGTGAAGATGAGTCATGATCAGTCTACAAGATCAAGTAGATTGCTTGATTTGATAGAGCATGCCTTAGATGTGAAATAAATTCATGAATGTCTATTGTTAGCTTGTATTGAAGATCAAATGGTTGATGAAGAAATCAATCCTCTAGTGCCAATCAAGACGAAAAGGATATTGAATGACATTTAGTCTTGTGAGAGTATGAATATTTGGGAGTCTCCTAAAGTTGTGTTTTTCTGGTTCCCTATAGAAGGGGTGATTCCATTAGGCTTCATGGTGGCACTCATCAATAAGTGGAAGCATGGTGGATGCTTGTTGAGCTTTGATAGGTGTTTTATGTCAAGAAAGTATGAAGACATGTTGAAGATTATTGAGTCTAACTTAGAGATGTGGTCTTTTAGCATGTTGAGACGTAAGTTTTTGTTATCTATTTATAGTTTATCTTGATATATGATTAAGGTAAGGTATTATAACCAAAGTACTTTATCTATGTTGGAGTATGGTCTATGTGTATTGTTGATTCATATATTGAGTCTAGTTATAGCATGAAAGAAGTATGAGAATAGTAATATGAGTGATATATTCAAGGTGTATTTATTGAGTATTGTATGCTCTATTGATTGGTAATCTACAAAAAATCTTATGAAAATGCATATTTCATAAGGTGGATATCAAAGGTAAATAGAGACAATTGGCAAAGTATAACTAACAGTGATTAGGTGCATGAAAGAGTTATCATGATGAGGTTTGTGCCATGGTGGCCTAAGAAACATGAAGGAGATAGATTGATTCAAGAAGAATATCTGAGATACTATATGGACATGACATGAGTGATCTCTAATCTAGAATAAAGGACTAGATTGTTCCCTTGGAATAATATCATTAATTGTAGACTAACCTAATAGGAATGGTGGACAAGCATTTATTTTAGAGATGTTTTATGCTTGTAGGCATTGAGTGTGATTGCTCTAAGTGTTTGAATATGAACTTTGAGTCATGTATCATAGGTATATATTCTTGGTATGCCATGGTTGTGTGAGTTGAAGGTGATCAATTAAGATAGAAGTTTGGTAGATAATGAGCTAGGTGTTTTACAGACCTAATGAGTAGTGATCCAATACAAGAAGGGTTGTCATGTTGTAGATGGATCATATATATGGAGCTAAGAGGATGATATCAGGAGTATTTATGGTGTGATCAAAGGTTGAAGGTCCAATAAATCATGAAGATGGTTAGAAGAGATTCTTATTCATTATATGACTCAAAAGCTGTAAAGACAAAAGGGGTGATAATTAGATAATTCATGAGCTTCAAGAGAAGGTGTGTAGTATAAAGAAGGCATGCAAAATCATGAAGTTAAATATCATTCATATTTGTGGCATCAACATGCTTAAAGGAAGGTTACTAGTCTTGTATACTTGAGTCCATTGCAAGAAGATATTTATCAGATAAGAACAAATGAGATATCCTAGTGAGTTTAAGTCATATCAGTCTTGTCAAGGATAAGATGTATGGTCTTTTAATCTAAGTTTATTTGGAGGAAGTATTCATGGAGTAAGGGGGAACATGTTGTTATAATGCTTCATAAATCATTATACAAATAAAGGTGTGATTTCATATGATTTTTTTGGAAGAATTTTTTCATTAATGTCAAAGGGGGAGAAAATCTAAGAAGAGATTGACCAAGACTAGGAGAGATGAGAGTGATCAATTTAAATATTGTTTTACCATCAATGACAATTGTTGAGAAGTGTTGTCATTGATGTCAAGGTTGATGTAATTTGATGTCATTGACGTCAAGGTTCATTTGGTGAAGATGCATGGTGAATGTCATATGAGGTATGAGCTTGTATGTCTGATATGACAAGGAATGTAGGCAACCTAATGTCTCTCTATTGAGAGTGAATTTAAAGGCTTTAGAAGTCATCAATAGTTTTGAAAATGAGATTGTATGCTTGATATGACAAGGAAGCTAGGAAACCTAATGTCTCTCTATTGAGAGAGAATTTGAAGGCTTGAGAAGTTATCAACAGTTTTGGAAAAACCTTTTTGGCAATATATTTGAAGACTTGACATAGAACACATTGAGCTAGAAAGATCCTTAGTCAAGTTTTGAAGATTTGTGTTGCAGCTCTGAAGATGATCTATCAAGCTATGAAGATGTTGTATTGAAGCTCTAAAGAAGAGGCTATATGAGGTTGTATGGCATTTGAGAACTTGGATAGTGGTTAAAAGGATAGTTTCAAGGACTAACGTAGCTTGTAGGTCAAGGTCTAGAGAGCAAAGAGAGAGATGGTGTCCAAATGAGGTATGATATCTAGATTTCAAGATAAGAATGAGCATGTGTGAATTTTCATTGGTATGATAAGTTATCCCAGGTGTGTTGAACAAGTTTGAGGTCAAAATTTTCAAGAAAAGGCATGAAAAGAAGTTTTAAGGTCTCTTGAGTGCACAAAATGAAGAGATGTCTACACAAGAAGGTGTTTCAAGTGTTCATTGGCACATACATCATCTGCATGAGGACACAATCTATTCATGATATATGGGTAAGGGTTATATCTCAAATTTCTAATAATTTGTCTTTGGAATGAGGGGTTAAGCTTTTTGAATGATTCTTAAGACTATAAGATGGTTTAAACCCTCAAAGAACTCTAATAGTGACCTGATATGAAATAAGTTGATCAAAAGTGCCTAGAATGGTTTTTTATAACTATACAAGTGATTTGAGGTTGATTTTAACTATCTAAGTTACCTCCAAGTGTGATTGGTTTGTTAGAAGAGTGAGTGGACTCTACAAGAAATGCATTATTTCTTATAAATTTAGTATACCATATAGAGTCGACTAGGTCAAAGTATGAAAATAATTAGAGGACAAATATTGAGATTTGTATTTTATATCCATGGTGGTTTATGATTAGTTTATATCCTATAGGTGTGATAAATTTTTCATATAATTTGACCTATCGCTAAAAGGCTTAATGGTGCAGATAATGAGAAAACCAAGCAAAAGTGAGAAGTTATTTAGGGATGTGTTTTCATGGATTAGAGATGATATAAGTGCATGGATAAGCTTTTCAAGACTGGTAATACATGTTCATTCTAAATATAGGTTTTTGAGATCCTTGTATATAGCAAAAAGTTGCTCTCAAAATTGACTTGTCTTGCTCAGTAAGGTCTGTGTATAAAGAGGTCCAGAGATTGGTCTATCTATCTAATATTTTACATTAGACCTTAGTGTTTTTATTTTAGGAGATTTTATTAAGATATATAAGGATAATATTAATTCATCAAGATATTTTGAATGTGTCTACATAGGTGTTATAATTCAAAGTCATCATGACTGGTCTTCAAGGTGAAATGGCAATTCTAGTTAAGGAAGTTGCAATGATGAATTAGAGGCTCTTTTACCTAAGCTGAAGCATCCAATGCATATGATGTTATATTTAGGACATTAATGTCATATCATTACTTTTAATAATCTTGGAAGTTAGTGAAAGTGATTTAAATGGTAAATCCAAAATGGGTTGACTAGTTCATATTTGACTGTGTATACTGAAGATAAAAGATTGGTCTATAAGACCAATATTTGGGATTAGAACTTGTGATATTTGTACTTGAAAGTGATATATAGATGTAAAATAATCTATTTAAGGTATAATAGGTCATATAATTTATTATTTAAAGTGTTTAAGATCAAGTTTCTATGACTATATTTTGAGTCTAGTTGGTAGTTCTGAGTGGGCTTCTTGCAGAGAAGAGTTTGAGCCTCTATACCCTGAGTTGAAGAATATTATGAAGTTTATAATGAACCTGAGGTCATGTATTTTATTAATATATAATTTGTTTTGATGTTTTTTCAAAAAATTTATGTTTATGATTCAATTATTTAAGTCATACTTTTTGGGTATGCACAAGCCTTATATGAACAATACTATTGGAGTGGTTCAAGTAATGTTTGGACATAAAAGGTGTTATGGAGATCAAAGGATGTTAGATAAGGTATATTTTATCTAAAAAAAATAATATTGACATATATAGAGGAAAAATGTTCCAAGAGGATCATGTTTACATGTTACTAGATAGACCTAATGCAATTAGGTCTCCATGAGACCTAAATGAGATATAAGGCCTAACTGAAGTAGGTTAGACCTAAAGGGACTAAAACAATTTTTGATCCATGTATATTATATCTATTAAGATCAATTACATGGATTAACTAATAATATAATAATATTTTGTCGACTAAGAAGGATATCATCAAGTGACTTATATAAATACTATGCAATTTTAGGCCTATTTGGGTTAGACAAGTGAGCGTGTAAGCGAATAAAAAAGAACAAATAGGAGAAAAATAAGGTCATGTGGAAAATTATAGGGGTTTCATGAATATATAATAGGAATTACCCATATGAATATTAGTGCCTATGTAAGATATTCAAGATGGTAGAGGGCTTATTGAGCAATGGCATATTTGCTTGAGTGAAAGGCCATTTTGAATGTGATCATGAGTGTCAAGGAGCATACCATGAGGGTAGATTTTTATTAAGATAAAATTAATGAGGAGATTATAAGAGTAAACATTTTTGGGGTTGTCATAGATGAGCAGATGTGTATTATAGGCCTGCATATTTTGATAAGGCCATGATGAGGTAGTTGATGTGTAGAGAGAGCAAATAGAAGATTGAGTATGACATTGATGTCATAAAGAGAAGAAGAAAGAGAGAGAGTATAATAAGACCATCATTAGGTTTTTATAAGCATAAAGTAAAATGTGGAAAAATCATTGGTGGATGAGTGAGTTCTGAGTCATCATAGTGTTGATTGAGTGGGTGCTTGATCAACAAGGGGGTTGGTACCTCCTAACAAGTTGGTGCTTGCTAAATCTAAGTGGGTGCTTAGTGAATTAGGGGTTGGTGATCCTTGTTGGGTTGGTGATTAGCCAAATATTTATTCATTGCTTTATAGGATTATTTTTCCAAGCTTTGTTTTGGTGGCTTTTATCCCCCATGAGGGTTTACCATTGATATGATGTGTTATGGTGTTTTATACATTACTTTGGTTGATTAATACTTTATTCATGCTTATGTACATTGTGTTGATATTTCTTGGTGAATGGTAATTAATGAATGATGAAGTGAAAGTAAAAGAGGATTAAAGACACTGATTCACCCCCTAGTGATTGTGATTCCAACATAGTTGCTTGTCTAATTCACATCTAGGCTACGTTAAGTTAAAAAATTGAATGTGTATGAATCTCCTAAGTCATAGTCTATTTTGTTTAATTATTTTTTAAAATACATTTTACAACTTCATTTTAGACTATTTCACCTTGGATTTGTGCAAATTATCTAACTCTTTCTAATTTTTATGCCTCTTTTCTTGAGCAATTTATTCTATTTCTTCTTTTGTTTGAGTCAAAATGGTGAAATGTTTAAAAGTTTTAGTTTTAAACTTAGTCACTTTCATATAAATGGATTAAATTGACTTTAAAATTGAGAAAAATAGCTAAGTATGGGCATTGCTTCATTTTTTACTTAGTCATTTTTTGGATTTATTTATAACCATTTTATTTTAAACATTTATGGATGTTTGAATTTGAATTATCCTAGCCATTTATTTCTAAATGCTTATCCATTGGATATTAATTCAAATTTATTAACTCAACTTCTTTTCCTTTTGCCTACAGGTGCTTAAATAAATCTCGATGCCACATGGTGACTTCATAATAGTCCTAGGACTTGCCAAAAATACTTTTGACAATTGGTATATTTCACAAAAGTTTCTTGGGGACATGAGATAGTTTTTTAATTATGCAAAAGACAGTCAATTTTTGAGAGTTTTCCTGATGAGTCTCCACATCAACAAAGCCATGGAATAGAAGGTGAGAAACATGACACCATGTGATGAAATCCTACTACTCTAATATTCAAGAGATGTACATACCATTTCATAGCCTCTGGGATAACATGTGAGTGGGATGATGCCATGTGGTATAATCCCACTACCTTGCTCTCTCGAATATTTCTATACAACCCAAAAATAATGTAAGATCCTTAAGCAAGTGGGTGAGTAGGATGATTCCACATGGTGAAATATCATTACCCCAATATATTGAGGTGGTCCATGTAAATTTGAATCTTATCCAAGCTTTAGGTGAGTGGGATTGTGCTACATGGCATGATCTCACTATGTTGCAATTAAGATAAGTAGCATAACATAGGGGCCCAAGCTAAGTAGTGGGAGAGTGAGAATAACCATGTAAAAAATCATCAAAATTTACTAGAGGTTAGGAGCCAATCAACAAGCACCATATGTATCTGTCAATCCTATTGTCAAAGTTATTAGTCTCCCATTTTATAAGATCCCATGAAGAGCAAATAGAGGCCATGCCACCATTAAGTAAACAAAAGAAAATGGTAGAGCCAAATCCCATGGATGATGATAAGAAGTCATGTGGAAAGGACCCCATCAAAATAAAGGACATGTTGGTAGTGCATCTAAAAAGACATGAACATAAAATTGATGGCCCATTTGGATATCAAAATCATCAAAGGTTCATAATGACTATGAATTCAATTTGATTTGTAGAATCAAATCATAGATCAACTGAATCATGAATAAGATGGGAATAATTAACATGGTGTGTGATTTAACATTATGTGAAGAGAATAAAATAAAAAATCACCTTAAAAAGTCATATATATAGATTGTGAAAAAGCATGGGTCACTCGTAGTACTGATGCAATCCTACCTACTTCCTTGTGCCTAGTAAATGAACACCAATCTAGAGCTACTTTAAAGTCCAAGGTAGGACGTTGATGTATCTTCATAAAATTTATTCAATCCATTTAATAACATGGTACCTTTATATATAATCTAATTGGTAGAGAGAGAAGGCACTGACATTGAGAAAAATTGAATGACTACATAGAGTTTCATGGAGACAAGAACTATAGATGAAATTAAACTATAAATTACTTTTAAATGAAGGATAATGTCATGTTGGAAATAACTATAGTAATACCAAGGTGACAAGATAATATTTTTAAGAAAAAGGTATCATTGTAATTTTTTCAATAAAAATGAATGAGAGAGGGGGGTGAATCAATATTCAAAAACTTTCTTATCAATCTCACTTAAGCAATCATGAAACATTCAAACGCATATAGATCTTGCAATCATAAAAACCTATCTACATACACATTAAACATAATAAAACATCATATATATGGAAAAAAATCAAGGGGAATAAAACCCACTAATATATAAAATGGACTATATTCCTATAAGATAAATACCAAATTTAGTGAAGCACCAACTCCACATGGAGCACCAACCCCAACTAGCTAAACACTAACTCAGTTAGGATTTAACAAGCCCCATATTTCAAGGAGGCACAAACCCCCTAGATGAATCAAAAGTAGCTCAAAAAAATAATTTATTATATAACCTTTAGGACACCTTGTTTCTCAACCAACTAATGATGACCACCTCTTCAGCTTTTCACACTCTTAGCACTCTTAAACTGCCTTCTAGGTATCTTCGCTCAATTAGGTCTCTTCAAGACTGATTAGGTCATATGAAATTGATCATCATACACATAACCTCAATAAAAAAAGTATCACTGATCCTATAAACTCCTATAATGGTATAAATACCTTATTCTACTCACCAATGTACTATTTTATTCATTTTTTCTCTACTCATCCCAATAGGCCTAAAACTGCCTTGTATTTATACAAACCTCTTAATCATATCCTTCTTGGTTAGACATACATATTTGAAAAAATTTATTTAAAAAAAAATAGGCCTTAGGACATGTCAAAAACATTAATCAATAATTACATTAGGTTGGCCATAGCTCAAATGGACCAAATCCTTCTTTAGGCCTTAAGGAGACCAAAGTCAATTAGGCCTTCATTAGTACACATTACCCTTCGATATTATTAGAGAAATTTAAAACACACACAAAAAAGGAAAAATTAATATTAAAATTTAATATAAATATAATAATATCATCTTATGTGTATGACACTTTTTAAATCTAACCACCACTTTAAGCATGTCATTAGTACAACTCACAATTAGGCCTGTGTATATCTAGAAAGTCCATCTTGAATTACTGAAGAGAAAATACCAATTATATAAAAAAACATGGAAATAAATAACATATTAAAAAAATTCATGACCTCATTATCATATAAAAATTCATTATATACTTCAAATTAAGGTATACAGGCTCAAACTCTTCTCTGTAAAATGCTCACTTTGAATTGCCAACTAGCCTCAAAACATAGTCATGGAAACTTAAACTTATGAAAAAAAAATAACACACTCAAGGAATTAAAATGCATGAATATTATCCTAAAACATCATTATAAAAAATTCAATAAAAATATCATAATCTATGATGACAATTATTGATCTTGAAGACCAATTTGTTAACCTTCTCTCTCATAGACATCACTTAGCTAGTCAAGACATTTTGGCTTCAACATTTTCACTAATTTAAATGATTAAAAAACCTTATAAAAAATATGAATAGGACATAAAATTCAAAAATATAAACACCATTTACATTATATGATTAAAATTATGGCATAGTATCTCAAACTCATCACTACAACTTGCTTATCCAGAACTACTAATTTACCTTAAAGCACACTCATGGTGACAATGAACTTAAATAACATGTATGACCATTTATATATTAATGTGTATGATATTATGATATCACTATAAAATTATTAAATATAAATATAATATGGTCAAATGGCAATATTGGTCTTGAAATCCAACCTCATGACCTCATTATACGTAGACCTCACTGAGCTAGATAAGTCAACGTGTAACTTTTTTCACTATAACGACTAACCTCAAAAATGTATAAAAAAAATTATCATGTATTAAAAGTTATGAGTAAAATATCCATGCACCTGGTTTCATACCTATTACATGATTACACATCCCTAATCATCTTCACTACTACCTAGGTTTTTTCATTGTTTCCACCATTATGCCTGTTAGCAACTGGTCAAATTAGATGATCGGTTTTACACACCTAAGTAATATAAATTGTATATAAACCACCATGGATATCAAATAAAAGTCTCAAAAATTTTCATCCAATGATTTTCATACTTTGACTTAGTCAACTTTGACTGCTACAATAAATCTCTAAGAAACAAGGCCTTTCATACAAGATCCACTCACTCACCTAAAGACTCAATCACACCTAGAGATGATTGAAAGAGTTAAATATAACCTATAATCACTAAAATATCCATATCAACCCATTCTAATCACTTTATAACAATTTATTTCATATCGAGTCACTATTAGGGTTTTTTGAGTGTTTAAACCATCTTCCACTATTAGCAATAATTCATAAATCTTAGCCCTTATTACAAAAAATAATACAGATAAATTTGATCTTGGACCCTTATACATATGACATGAATGTCTTAGGTACTAATGCAAATTCTGCACATGCAAAGGAACACTTGAAAAACTTTCTTGGATAGATAAGTCTTCATCCTGTGCACTTGAGAGACTTTAAAACACTTTTTCAATCGTAAACCTTCAAACTTTGACCTCAGACTTCGTCAAAACACCTAGTAAAATATATTACATCACAAAAAATACTCACATGCTCATTTTTATCCTAAAATATGAATCTCATACCTCATTTGGCTACCATCTCTCTCTTTACTCTCTAGACCTTGACCTATAAACCACATTAGTCATTGAAATTGACCTTATAACCACTGTCCAAGCTCTTAACACCTCCTATACATGTAATATAGCCTCTTACCATGATAAAACACTACCATAAATCCTTCATATGCCTTTACAACACCTCATGGCATCTCATTAGGTTAGGTAGTGTCTAGAACTAGTCTAGTTATAAACTTGGACTTATGCCTCTGTGCATCCATCTCACGAAGCGACCATGATCAAAACTTATCACTAAGACTTTATAGGCCATGAATAGGCTTATCAAGCACTTGAAACTTGAAAACTGACCTTGAAACACTCCTTGATGCTTATACACCTTTCTCACATGCATTTCATGCTCTTCAAATAATGTCATACCTCTACTAATACATTTTCATGTTCATCATGCAGCACATGCTCATGATATAACTATGATTTTAATGACTAGGATTCTCAAGATTCCTTGGACTCAAGGACTAGTACTCAAACATTCTTACCTCAATGGTGATATCAAACAAGAACATTCATCAAATAGTATTATCACACCAATGCAACAACCTTGAAAAAAACTAATTAAATAATAACTAAGTTACCTTCAAATTCTCTCTCAATACAAAGACATTAGGTTGGATTCAAATTATCTCTTATCATATGGCTTCCTAGTAAGCACATAAGCACATATCTTACAGACTACTCACCAATCATTTTCATCAGATGCACCTTGACATTAACCTTGACATCAGATGACATCAACCTTAACATCAATGACAACACTTCTCAACAAACTCCCCCTTTGTCATTGATAGAAAAACATTCTTTAATATGATCACTCTCATCTCCCCTAGTCTAGTTAATCTCCCTTCTTGGACTTTTTTCCCCCTTTGACATTAATGACAAAAGGTCTTCTATACTACAACTTTTGGAATCACTCATTCTCCTTTTTTGAAAACTATTATTAGAAAATTTTCAAAATAACTCAGAGATACTAAGCTACCCATTTATCTTCACAACTTGGGCTCACCAAAATAATCAACATATTTTTCAAACCATGTACAACACAAGCCACACTCAACTACCAACTACTAGAAACATAGAACTTACTTTACTGACCTCTTCTATGCTTGTCAACAATTATATTTGGAGCTTATGAATAAAATAGATCCCCCTCAAACCAATCATCCATCATGTTTATACTAACTTAAAGTGTGTCTCCATGAAGCCTAATGGAGTCACCCCTTTCATAGGGAACTAGAATAACAAAAACTCAAGAGATTCTTAGATCTGCATGATCTCACAAGACTAAATATCTTTCAAGATTCTATTAGGCTTGATTTGCACCTTAGGCTTGATCTTTTCATCCACTGTGTGATCAACAATCTAAGCTGATAATGAATATTATTGAATTTATTTCTCATATAAATTATGTTATACCACAATAAATAGCCCACTTGATCTTGTAGACTGATCATGACTTACCTTTTCTATCTTTGGTTTGTATACATTCATTTTCCTTCTCTCTTAAAATCTAGAAGCTTCAAACCTCTTGTTTTAACTTTATGGCCTTATACCTCTATTAGGACATAATCTTGCAATGTGTCCCATATTATGATAGTTATAGCAAACAAATTTATATATTCCTCTTGACTGATGATTCCTTTCATAATCCCATGCATATTCATTTTTATAGAGTCTTCTACACTCTCTTTCTCTATGACCAAACTGATTTTAGGTATAAAAGTAGCCTTTGAATGAATTAACATACCTCATAGCTTTAAGCTATCTAATTGGTCTTTTCATGTTGAACTTTTAGTATTCATTATCTTTCTTCTTGACTTGAATGCCTCTTTTTTATCTTCTTTGAAACCAAGACCTATCTTATCACATGCAGACTTTTGACTTCTCAATATGTCATCTAGAGCCTCAATAATATTTTCAAACTTCACAAAGGTATTAAATTTGTTAGATGCTTGATCCAACTCAAATTTTAAGGACTCTACTTTAGTTTCATATTTGGTGCATTCTTCCTCTTTAGCTTTTAATCTAGTAGCAACTATCTCCATCTATGATTCAATCTAACTAATGATCTCATCATAATCCTTGGATGTGTTACTCATTCTCTCCTCAAACAAACCAATTTGATATTCATAGTCCTTAACAAATTATCTTAGTTTGTGATTCTTTCTTCTTTGGTACTTCAAATCCTCTAAAACACTCACCAATTTTGCCTCGAGGTTCACTTCAACTTCTTCTTCATCTAATTTTATGTCGACCATAAGGCCTTTACCATTTGAGAAACCCTCATTGTCTATTTCTATGGCCATGAATAAGGTTTCATTGTTATCATGTTCATGTTTATTACTATCATAATCACTATCAGATGTGCTTATGTCACTTACATCAGATGAATTATCTTCTTTGGTATAAAAACCTCTCTTGTTCTTGAATGACCCTTTCCTACCTTCATACTTCCTAAAATCTTTCTTATTTTTGCCAATATTGTAGACCTTATTTTCATATCCATGATGTTCATCATATTCTTCATCATTCTCACTTTTATCTTTGTTAGGACACTTAGATGCAAAGTGACTAATGTTACCATAATTAAAATTTTTGAAGGACAACTTACCCTTGTCTTACCATATCCTATCATGTCCCCTCTTTAGCTCAGTCTAGCAGAGACATGTGAGTCAGCATATTATGGGGTCTTGTAGGCTAACAATGTTGGATAGAGACCCAATATGGTTATACAGTGTTAGGGACTTGGTGTTCTGGTAGTCGTTGATCAGTTTGGAGACGTTTGTTATTTTTAGGAGGTAGTTCCTAAACTTATGGGGGTTATCCCTACTTTTTAGGAGGGTAGATCATACCTAGGGTTGGGTCTCCATGAGATTATTCCTTGAGTTCAGTTTCAGAGGAATAGGGTTTGTTTCCTAGTTTCTAGGAGCATCCCTAGATTTTAGGGATGAGATTGCTAGTGAATCCTTGATTTCTGACTTTAGTCATAGACAGGTGGTAGGGTGAATTTTTGGGTTGTGGTGTCTTTGGAGCATTTTGTCACTATTTGATTTATATTTTTAATATTTCCTAATTTAGCATTTATTAATTAAATAAGGCTAAGTTTATAGCCATTTTGGAGTAACAAGGGGGTTTTGGCCTCATTTGGATGCGTATCCCATGGTGTAATAGCTCGTTGGAAAGGTCTTGGACTTTTATAAATATTTCTCTCTTGACTTAGATCCTTTTAGTGAATGGATTTATTTTTATTTGAAAAAGGGTCATTTTCTATGTACTTGACCACTTAAAAATGAGAAATATAACATTTTATCACTCAACACCACATTGAGTTGATTTTAGAGTTTGAGATAAGGGTGAAGGGGTTATAAGGAGGTCAAGACCAAATTCTATTTCATTCTTGACATTTTTATATTTGGGGATTTATGATTTGGCTCTGGAAGAGATTTTAGTATTTGGGACACCAACCCCAATGCCTTGCCTGTTTGGGACATAGCCCCCAATACAGTGGTTGTTGATTTGGATTTGCTCATTATCATCTTAGAGATTGTTTAGTATTCCTTCTGGTGGGCGTAGTGATTGTGATAGAGTTCAACATGGATTTGGGAGTTCTTTTCAGTTGAGAGCACTTTGCCACTGTACAGCTGTACTTGGCAGCCATCTTCCTTCCCACGTACAACACTTAGAGGGCTGAAACCTTGTTGCAGCTTCATTTTGGGTTACATTTCTCCTTCAACCTTTAGGTTGGGTTTATTTTTGATTGTAATCTTCTTGAAACTATTGGAAATTTGCATCTAGTTACATATTTGGTTTTACATCCAAAATTTTGCCTGGAAGTGAATTTGTTTGGCTATATTTGGTATTCAATTTTAGAAATTGTTTATGTTCTTGTACCTCATTAATTATTTGCTAAAAAATCATCAAAACACAAAAACAATCAAACCCTTCTGCAAATTCCATCTATTTCTAAAATAAATATTAATAAATAGGAAAAATCAATTTAAAATAACAAAAATTATAGTAGATCAGCATAAGAGATCCATCAGGGATCTTTTAGTGGTATCAGATCTATGCATCCTACTAGCCTGTGTGGTTTTGTGTTGTGGGATTCCTCGTGAAATTATTTTGTTTACAGATTGTCTCAAAATGGGAAGATTCTACAAAATGTTTGGGCTTACACCACCCAACATTCCTCCAAAAGAGAAATCAAAGTGGCCCAAGCCTAATGAAGAGCTCTTTATTTTTTTGATGGCACCAATAAAAGTTTTGCTAGAGATTGGTTGAAGGAATTAGAGACATTTTCTATGGAATTCTATGTGTGTGGAGGATGCCCTCAAATTTATCCCTTCATACTTGGATGGAATGGCACATAAGTGGTGGCATCAATTGTTGAGGACCTAAGGGACCGAATCCATTACTTGCTTTGAAAATTTTAGTCAAAGGTTCCTCAAATGGTTTGATGTGCAAGGATGTAAGGATGAAGAAAAGGGAATCATGGAATCTACAACTCCAAAGGAAACAAGGTAGAAGGGATATGTACAATTTAAGCCAAATAAGGAAAAGCATGTAGCAACAGTCTCTAGTGGTAAAAATTGTGAAATAGTTCCTGAAAAGGAAAAGCATATTTATGGTACAGAAGAAAGGTGTCGGAGTTAGGGTAGAAGCAAGGCATGAATCCTATTTGAAGATGTGGATCAATCTTTGATGAAGATTGAGGATTTATAGGAGCTTTATTACAGATTGATAAAACAGTAAAATGCCCCACAGTATTGACAAGCAACCGGTGGGATCCCTATCTACCATGGCTCTTAGACTGAATGACTATACAACTCAAACTCCCTTCATTAGAGGAATTGGTTTGCCATGTTTTCATTATTTGCATTGCGAAGGGCATCATGATATCTCCTAGTCTTGTTGAGCATGTCTTGAGATGTTGCTATAAGGACTTGAGGAAAAGTATGATGCTCTTACAATTTTGGTGCCAAGGGAAGAGTGTCTCTAGAAGAGCTTTAGATGGGCACATATCTCACATGTATGGTTTAGTCCCACTTGAACTAGATGCGGAACATCACATAAGGCCAAAGATGATGCCATGGAGTTTTCCTTGCAAACTATCAGAGACAATAAACATTGATATTTCAAAAGCATTAGATAAGGTGAAAAACCAAGAATGGTTAATTGAAGGGAAGATGGCTGAAGAATGTGTTGCTAGAGACATACTAGCTACTCAGTTTAAAAAAGAATAAAAGAAAATGAATAACTATGAGAAACAAGTAGCCATGCTGAAAAGACTTTCTTCTAATGACGAAAGCATTCATAGATTCAGAGATTTTGGGAATGAGATGGATGTATTGTCAAAGGCAACTTAGTCATCAGCGTAGTCCTTAGACTGGGATATTAGGCATAGGAGGCATGCAATAGTTACCTCTAACTTAGAAGATGTGGGCTGCCATGAAACTAGCACAACTATATCTAAAACTTAGCTTCAGGGCCCAAGCAAAGATTCCTATTGAATTGGCAAATGAACTTGATGATATGTCATTCTCAGGTCTTGATGTTCTTGAAAACTCTTTGAATTGCATGGGAAGAAGACAAGAAATATAACTTACTATATTTATAAGGTTAAATAAGATACGAGATGTAGATTTTCCTAAAAAAAACTCATTGATGGATGTCTCTTATGTTCCAGAATCTTCAGTAGTTCTTGAGACAGTGCTGAATTGTAATAATGAATTTCATGTAGATCAATGCACTGTGGCAATATGTTTGGATGTGTGGAGAGTTCTCTCTCAAACTTCTACAGTCCTATTGGACTCATATCAGAGCTTCAGAACATGGAATGCCCAAACAAAGTGGAGGAGATGGTACCTAATTTAGAAGATAACATTTTAAAAAGTGTAGACTTGATGGAAGGATTAGTACATCATTGTGAAAATTTTATAGATATGGTGGGAAATGACGATTTCACAGCTTCACAAATAGGTGGTGCATCTTCTGACGTAGGTCATGTGAAATCCTTAGCTAACAAGTTGGATTTAGCATATTGCATAGCGACGGAAAGCATGAAATCCTTAGCTAAACATTTAAAATCAAATATTTTCAATAGACTTCATGATAGAAAATGTGTTGCAGCTATATATAGAATGCTTCCACTAGTGGATGAATGTAGTCATGTAGGTTTTAATATTGGTAGTGAGGACAAAAGTAAATAGGAATACTTGGGAACCAAAAATTTAGTTCAACAAACATGGCATAAGATGCTTGATTCTCATGAACATTTCAAGTCACTATTAGATCTAGGATCTAAGGATGCATTGACAGCTATCAATCTGGCAACAAACATGCTACACCTAACTATTGAAGAGCTAATTATAGAAATAATGGGATTGCCTAGTAAGAAGATTATATAGTTTGATAATGTATGGTTTATCATGGGCATTACACCATGGAGTTGGTTAGAAGTTATGGATAAGAATGCACCAAAGGACATAGCAGCTAAAGAGGTGGAGGTACAGATCAACTTTGGGATAGCTAATGTAGTTAGAGGGACATATGAATTTCAGTTAGATACACCTCTTAGACCATCATTTATGGATGAGTGACCTACCATTGAAGAAGATGTAAGAAAGGACAATGAAGACACCTCAAAAAGGTATGATCATGGATTTGCTTTTATAAGTACAAACAACAATCCTTTATCTTCACATGATCATGAGATAGATGAGTGGCATGAGGATGATAATGGTAAGAAGTCTTCCATTGTTGACACTCAAGATTTGAGGGATAAGCTTCTTATGATGATCAAGCACGAGGAGCAATTAGAGTTGCAAACACTTGATGAGAGATTTGTAGAAGAAAAGATTATGCATACATCCTATGGACCAACAAAGGATGACATGGAGAGATGTATCCATGATTCAAATTTGAAGGAGTCTACTTGTGTTTTGACATCATATCCTGATAAAGATGATTCTTTGGGTAGACACAATGCTGTCCTAGTTTCAGGACTTGAGTTCTCTAAAGCAAGGACTGATTTTTCATCCATAGACATTAGGTTACTCTTTTGTACAACTAGCAGCCATGAGGTATAAGCTATGACAGCCTTTGAGGATAGTTTCAGTATGGTACACACCTTGGACAACATATTATAGTTTCACCCTCCCATGGATGAGGAAGGTAAATTGATTTTGGTTCCTGATGATATTCTTGAGGTGAGGGAATGGTAGTTGAGAAGCAGGGTGATTCGAGAGTATTTGGTACATTGGAGAGATCTTCCCATAGAGGATGCCACTTGGGAGGGTGAGAGCATTTTACAACATCCAACATTATAGTTGATTGTGGGCAAACATCTCTGAGAGGGAAGGACTGTCATGTCCCCTCTTTGGCTTGATCTAGCAGAGACATGTGAGTCAGCTTATTATGGGGTCTTGTAGGCTAACAATGTTGGATAGAGACCTAGTATGGTTATACAATATTGGGGACTTGGTGTTCTGGTAGTCGTTGATTAGTTTGGAGACATTCTTTATTTTTAGGAGGCAATTCCTAAATTTATGGGGGTTATCCCTACTTTTTAGGAGGGTATGATCATACCCAGGGTTAGGTCTCAATGAAATTATTCCTTGAGTTTAGTTTCAGAGGAATAGGGTTTGTTTCCTCATTTTTAAGAGCATCCCTAGATTTTAGGGATGAGATCGCCAGTGAATCCTTGATTTTTGACTTCAGTCACAGACAGGTGGTAGGGTGACTTTCTGGGTTGTGGTGTCATTAGAGCATTTTGTTTCTATTTGGGTTATATTTTTAATATTTTCTAAGTTAGCGTTTATTAATTAAATAAGGCTAAGTTTATAGCCATTTTTGAGTAATAAGGGGTTTTTGGACTCATCTGAATGCGTATCCCATGGTGTAATAGCTCGTTGGAAAGGTCTTGGACTTTTCTAAATATTTCTCTTAACTCAGATCCTTTTGGTGAATGGATTTCTTTTTATTTGAAAAAGGGTCATTTTTAATGTACTTGACCACTTAAAAATGAGAAATATAACATTTTATCACTCAACACCACATTGATTTGCCTTTAGGGTTTGAGATAAGGGTGAAGGGGTTATAAGGAGGTCAAGACCAAATTCTATTTCATTCTTGACATTTTTATATCTAGGGATTTGTGATTTGGCTCTTGAAGAGCTTTTAGCATTTGGGATGCTAACCCCAATGCCTTGCCTATTTGGGACGTAGCCCCCAATACAGTGGTTGTTGATTTGGATTTTCTCATTAGCATCTTGGAGATTGTTTAGTATTCCTTCTGGTGGGCACAGTGATTATGATAGAGTTCAGCGTGGATTTGGGAGTTCTTTTCAGTTGAGAGCACTTTGCCACTATATGGCTGTACTTGGAAGCCATCTTCCTTCCCACGTACAACACTTAGAGGGCTGGAACCTTGCCAAAGCTTCCTTCTGGGTTACATTTCTCCTTCAATGTTTAGGTTTGGTTTATTTTTGATTGTAATCTTCCTAAAATTATTGGAAATTTGCATCTAGTTACATATTTGGTTTTATATCTAGAATTCTACCTGAAAGCAAATTTGTTTGGCTATATTTAGTATTCAATTTTAGAAATTGTTTATGTTCTTGTACTTCATTAATTACTTGCTAAAAAATCATCAAAACACAAGAACAATCAAACCTTTCTTCAACTTCCATCTATTTTTGAAAGAAATATTAATAAATAGGAAAAATCAATTTAAAATAACAAAAATTATAGCAGATCAATAGAAGAGATCCATCAGGGATCTTTCATATCCAAACCTAAATTTTATAGCAAACATGGATATCAATTCATCATCATCAAAATCTAAACATGCCTCATATTTGACCTTATTTTCTTTTGAATTCTTCTCAACTTTGAAATTTGATTCCTTCTTGAGAGGTCTTCCTTCATTTATTCTCATCTTATAGGTAGTCAAGATGCCATGAAGCCCATCTATCTCTAGCTTATCCAAATATTGTATTTCTTGTAATACAAACACCTTAGAGTCAAAATTTAGAGTTAGAGATCTCAACAGCTTTTGAACAACGTTAGTTTCTTTCACTTCTTATCCTAATACTCTAATGACATTGACAACTTCATCAACCTTAAACATACAAGATGTAATGGTTTTATCTTCCTTCATCTTTAGAATTTCAAACTATCTCTGGTGGGTCTACAACTTGGCCATTTTCACCTTGGTGTCTCTTTCATATATAGTATTCAATTTGTCCCAAATTACCTTAGATGAATCACAGTGAATCACCTTCACAAATTCTACCTCTGATATGCCACATAGAATGACATTCATTACCTTGGGATTGATCTAACTTTCCTTCTTTCTTATTGCATCATTTGGTGGTGTAAGAGGTGGAGTGTATCTATCCACAATTTAATACCATATCAATTCCCTCTTTACATTAGATATGTCCTCAATCTGATGCTCTAAAATTCATAATTTTTTCCATTAAATAACAGAGCCTCACTAGTAAAGAAACCACCTTGATCTTGTTGACTGCCCATCCTTACTTATAGGATCTTATTTAGACTATTAGGCCTACTTCAAAGGACTTTATATAATACCAAATATTGGAAGTAAAATTAATGAGAGTGGGGGGGGGAATTAATCTTCAATATTTTTATCATCTCACTTCATCAATCATGAAACATTTAAATAAGCAATAGATATTTCAAGCATAAACACCTATCCACATAATCATGAAACACAAGAATAAATAGCATATGTGGGAAACCCTAAAGGGTTATAAAAACCAATGATATATGCAAATGTGTTACATTCATATAATAAAAAAAAAAAATTTAGTGAAGCACCAACTCCACATAGAGCACCAACCCCAACTAGCTCAACACCAACTCAGCTAGGCTTTAAGAAGAACCAAATTTTAAGGAGGAACCAACCCCCTACATGAATCAAAATCAACTTAGCCACCTAGTTGATTTGATAATATTAAAGACACCTTGTTTTTTAACCAAGTAATGATGACCACTGATGATGACCACCTCTTCAGCTTTTCACACTCTTAACACTCTCAAACTACCTTCTAGGTGTCTTCGCTCAATTAGGTCTCTTCAAGATTGATTAGGTTATATGAAATTTATCCTCATACATATAATATATATAAAATATTCATCATTGATGCTATACACTCCTCTAATTGTCTACAAGACCTTCTACTCACCAATGTACTATTTTATTTGCTTGTTCTCTACTCACCCTAATAGGCCTGCATTTATACAAGCCTCTTGATCATATCCATCTTGGTTAGATGCACATATTTTCACATATATATTTTACACACAATAGGATTTAGGACATTCCATAAAAATGAATAAATTATTATATTAGGTTTACCATATCTCAAATAGATCAAATCCTTCTTTAGGCCTTAAAGAGACCTAATTCAATTACGCCTTCATTAGTACACGTTACTATTTGATCTACTTAGAGAAATTTAAAAAAAAAATAGAAGGAAAAATTTATATGACACTTAATTATACCTCTAATAATATCATATTATTTCCATGATGCTTTTTAACTCCAACCACCACTTGAAGCACACCATTAGTACTGTTCATAATTAGCCCTGTGTATACCCATAAAGTTTGTCTTGAACTACTAAAGATAAAACACCAATTAAATAAAAAAATATGGAAATAAATCACATATTCAGAAACTTAATGACCTTAGGATCATCAAAAACTTCATTAGATACTTCAGCTTAGGGTATAAAGGCTCAAACTCTTCTCTATAAAATGCTCACTCTGAATTGCCAACTAGACTCAAAACACATTCATGAAAACTTAAAATTATGAAACCTGAAAGAACACACTTAAGGAATTAAAATGAATGAAAATTATTCTATAAAATACTTATAACAACCTTTAAAAATATATCATAGTCTTTAATGGCAATTATTGGTCTTATAGAGCAATTTGTTGACCTTCTCTCTCACATACCTCACTAAGCTAGTCAAGCCATTTTGGATTCAATATTTTCACTAATTTAATTAAATAAAAAACCTTATAAAAAATATATAGGACATAAAATTAATAAATATAAACACCATGTACATTCTATTATTCAACTTAGGGCATGGATTCTAAAACTCATCACTACAACTTGCTTACCTAAAACTACTAATTTACCTTAAAGAATAGTCATGGTGACAATTACCTTCAATCACATGTATGAACATTTAAAAAGAATATTAATGCATGTGGATGATATTATATCATTATACCATTATTTGATAAAAATATAATATGTTCAAATGGTAATATTGGTCTTGTAGACCACTCTCATGACCTCACTATACACATACCTTACTAAGCCAGATAAGTCAACTTGTGAGCAAATTTTCCACTATAGCTACTAACCTCCAAAAAATTTACCAAACATGAACATGTATTAAAAGTCATAGGAAACATATCCATGCACTTGGTTTCATCCCTATTCCATGATAACACATCCCTAATCAGCTTCTCACTACTGCTTAGGTTTTTTCACTATTTATACCATTAGGCCTATTAGTGACTAGTCAACTTGGATGACCAGTTTAACACACCTAAGGGATATAACCTATCCATAAAAAACCATGGATATCATATATAAGTCTCAATATTTTTCATCTAATTATTTTCATATTTTGACTTGGTCAACTCTAACTGCTACAACAAATCTCTAAGAAACAAGGCCTTTTCTATAGGGTCTACTCACCCACCTAAAGATTCAATCAACCTCAAGATGTCTGGAAGAGTTTAATATAGCATATAATAATTAAAATATCCACAACAACCCATTTTGAGCACTTTAGAATAATTTTTTTCATATCAGGTCACTATTAGGGTTATTTGAGGGTTTAAACTATCTTCCACTATTAACAATCATTCATAAAGCTTATCCCAAAAAATAATACCTATAAATTTGAGATATGACCCTTCCACATATACCATGAATATATTAGGTCCTCATATAGATGTTGAATGTGCCAATGAACACTTGAAAAACCTTTTCAGATAGAAAACTCTTCATCCTATATACTTGAGAGACCTTAAATCACTTTTTCAAGCCTAAACCTTCAAAATTTGACCTTAGAATTGATAAAAACACCTATGAACATATATTAAATCACTAAAAATTCTCGTATGCTCATTATTATCTTGAATTTTTTATCTCATACCTTATGTGGCCACCATCTCTCTCTTTACTCTTTAGACCTTGACCTACAAACCACATTAGTCCTTGAAATTGGCCTTCTAACCAATGTTGAAGCTCTTTACAACTCATATATGACATAAACCTTATTACCATGATCAACCATTACCATACATACTTCATATGCTTTTACAACACCTCATGACACATCATTAGGTCAAACAAGGTCTAGAACTAGTCTTGTTGCATACTTAGGCATAAAGTCTTACCCCTGTAGGCTCACCTTGAAACTTTCATAAGTGATACAATGCCTTATATGCATTCTAAATCAACCTTATACATCCTCTTATAAATTTTTACATCTATCTTACCAAGTCATGATGCTCAAATTTTCTCACTAAGACTTTACAGACCATGACTAATTCCATGTCTAGGCTTCTCAATCACTTAAAACTTGACAACTAACCTTGAAACACTCCTTAATTATTATATACATTACTCACATTCCTTTTATTATCCTTAAAAAATTTCATACCTCTATACATACCTCTTCATGCTCATCATGCACATGCTCATGATATGACTATGCTTCTCAAGACACCTTATACTCAAGGACTAGTACTCAAACTTGCTTACCTTAATGATGATATCAAATAAGAACATTAATTAGATAATATTCTAACACCATTAAAGAAACCTTGACAATAACTAATATAAGAATCATTAGGTTTCCTTTGAATTCTTTCTCAATAGAAAGACATTAGGATGCCTTCAAATTATCTCTTGTCATATGGCTTCCTTGTCACATCAAGCACAGAAGCACACATCTTATAGACCACTCACCAACAATATTCACTATATTTACCTTTAAATTAGTGACATCAACCTTGATATCAAATTACATCAACCTTGACATCAATGACAACACTTCTCAATAGGAATTGTAGTTTTAAATATGATTTTGCCAACTACCTGAAAGTTTTGTAATTAATTTACATGGATTAGATTATGTTTATTTAATCATATCTTTTTTTTGTATTAAAAAAAGGGAAAAAGGGGGATTCTAAGTGGTGAAGCTTTGATGTAATTGGCTTGGAGTGAATTGACCATTCTTTCACTGTTAGTTGCCCAAGTTGCTTGCCTAAAGATGTAGATTGTAATAGACACCATGTTAGATGTTGAATACAAAATTTGAGTCATTTTTTAGTCCATTTTCAACATTCTATTTGATTCAAGTCTTCATTTATCTAAATTATGATTGTCATTAAGTTCTAAGAACCTTAAATGAGATTTGGTTACATCAAGATAGTCTTAGTTTAATTGTAAAACAATTGATTAAACTGGTATGTTAGAGTTATTCCTATTTTATCTAAGTTTTTAAACAACCATGGTGTTCAACAGTTACAAGTTATAAGTTATGATTTATTTTTAATAAGTTATCATATGAATTACTATGCTATATATGTATGTGAATATCTAAATTAGAGTATGCTCATAGCTAGTTTTATTCACTCTATAATGCCTATTTTTTATTATCATGGGGCTAATGACCAATGTGTGCAATAACTACAAGTCATTGATGTGTTTATCAATAGGTTGGATGAAATAATGTCATTCACAATTTCCCCTTAAAATTTCACCTATATTGTGTCTTGAGTTCATGAAATAACTAGATCAGGCACATAGTGGTATAACTATGGCCAAGTCTATTCACAACTCAAAGTACTCTAATGGCTTGTGTGATCAAATATAACCCATTTTTTTTATGCCCTAACCTCTCTCTCATTTTTTTATATCACCTTTCCCTTAGTGTAGGAATAAAATGAATTATGGTGAATCTAAATGTTTGGATTCATTAGTTAAATTAATTAGGACTTAGACTTAGATAACTAGTTATCAATCACCTAGTGTGAGTCTCTGGTGGAACAATTCATATGCCTACCCATGCTATGTTTATTCAGTGAAATATTAGCCCTTGGACCAATAACAAATCATAAAAACAAGGTGAATTCCTAATAATGGGTTTGATATCTAGGTAATTATTTCAAAATATTCAATCTAATGATCATCTTCTGAGGGTGAGTCACTTGACGAGACCAAAACTTTCAAGCACTATAAGGAGGACCTGAACCAATGTATTTCAAATTTATCATTGGTTTTAAATTTTATTCCCTCTCCTTTATGCTTCTCCCAATCCATTTCCTGCTTAAAAATCACTAACACTTTTTGGCATTAAAAGGAGGGCCTTTTTTTCATGATTAATATTTAGTTTTTTGTTGTTTATTTTTTTTAAGAGCAATCTATACCGCACTACAAGGATCCCTACATCTATAAGTTATTTAAGATAGTCTAGCTCACTAATTTAGTGATTAACAATTTAGGCCTCAGTATCCTTTACCTCAGGATCCCTTTGATCCCCTCCTAATGTTTTAAAATGGATGTCCAAACAAAGACAAGGATCATACTGTAACCTATAGATGGGTTATGTTCATGTTAGTAATACATTTTTAGGATGTTGATTATAGGATCTTTCATTTCACATTGAAGGGAGAGGCCCATGATTGGTACCTTAGCTTCACACCCAACTCCATAACCAATAGTTAGAGCCTTGAATGTCAATTTCTAATTCATTTTAGAAGCCCAACAAAGTCCCTATCCTCTCCCAACAGTGTCCTACCTGAGTTAAAATAAGCCCAAGATCCCATCCTCACTATAACATAATCCCTCCCATTTGAGTTACTTAATCTTGAGCTTGTTAATCATCCAAATGGTGACATTAGTAAAGTGAAAAAAATCATCCTTGCCATGAAATAAGTTATCCTATAGTTTTAATAGAAATTAAAATAGAAATAAGAGGAAGAATATAAAACCTGCCAAAAGGAGTTGTTTCATCAAATAAAATATTCCTTCTCTTATCAGTCCCTAATGCCTACATTCAATAAGCTAACCAAAGACAGTAATGTTATTAGTACAGAGAGATTTAATATAGAAGATCATGACCTATTTTTACAACTAAAAGAAAATATAAAAATCATCCATTTATCAGATTCCATAAGTCCTTCACCATTATAAACTATTGAATCACTTATACCTAATAGCCCAGTTAGTGAACCTCAAGTAAATGACCTCCCTAATTATGACTAGTCAAATTGTGAGGTAAGACTTTTTCTAATGGTGGTTTGCAATATCATGAAAATAATGTAGTATTCTCCTCTGATCATATTTTATGTTTGATAAAAATGTTAGTGTAAAATAAAAACTAAAAAAAATTATTACTTAGAAATTTTTAGAAGTTTCATGTTTGTGAAATTATGGGGGCCACGACTAGATTGTCAGGCCCTCAAATGTGTAGTAATGAAAAATGTGACATTTGTTACGTCCACACCTAAGCATCCATAGGGTACTATTGGCCATACCTTCGGGCCCTAAACTATGGAGAGAAACAAAATGCAACACTCACTATGTCTATGTCTGTATATCCCTAGGGGACCACTAGCTAGACCTCTAGGCACTCACTCATGTAGAGACACAAGACATGGATAAACCCACATCCACATCTATACATCCTTGAGGGACCCTCAATTAGACCATTAGTCCTCACCCAATGTACCCACATGCAGGGACTAAGGCATTTGAGGTGGAGGAAAATAGGGTTTATATACACATTCCTTGATCCTCTTCCTTCAGTATTGCTTTGCCTCTCTACCCCATAATAGTGAAACTTTACCAAATTTTTTATGGAAATGTTACAAGATTTTCCTCACCAATATCTTCCTCATATTGATCTTACTCTAAGAATCTAGTTTATTAAAATTCAAAATTACCATATGTCCACTGCCCTTCCCTTTTTTCAACCAATCCAACATTTTCTTCCTCTTGAACCACTAGATATCCTTACACTTTCCTACCAGACAGTTATCAACCAATCTAGAGCCAATAAGATCAAATTTAAATACATGGTATATGAACCTTTATTGGTGCTAGATTATGAAATGCCAAATATTTTTGATTCTTAGATTTGTCACATGGAATTGATTGACTTCCACAAAAAAATCAATTTTAAAATTCCAATAATGCTAATCAAACACCTAGTAGAGATTAACCTTTCATAAGAAGCTTCTTTTCCCACTTCGGTGTAATGTTTAGATTTAGTATTTGCTTGTGCCAAATACTAAAACTCATAGACTAGGGAAATTAGGTCAAAATTTGGATAATTCATGGAAAATATAAATGGAATGGCAATAAGCATGACATTGAGAATCCCCCTCTATGAAGAATTAGTTAGTATTAACGTAAGTGAAGGAGAGGCACACTGGAATAAAGACCCTACCAAGTGTTTGATCACTATTAATAATTCTTAACTAAAACATAAAAGAGAGAAACTCTCCAAGGTTCCCAAGACCTTATACAGAGTATATTTCAAAGAGTAACTTTTATATATGATTAAGCTACTAAATTATATAGTAGGTAATGAATACACTAGACATTTTCCCTATTAGATGTTCCTCCTAATGCAACCAATTTGTCATAGAAATCAATTTGTGGATTAGGGTGAATTGATCAATGATTCCCTACATGATTAGTTGTTAAATGTGTAAATATTAGGGTCATTCTTCATGACATCCTATCTGGTTACTCCTTAGCCTCCCAAATAGTATACCTATGGCTATCTCAATATGGAACTATCACTCAATTGACATAAGTATTTGAGTGTTTTCCAAAGCTCACATTGTAACAAAATAACAAACACTATAACATGGTCAATGATGTGATCATAATAAGAGTAGTGTAGTTGCTTGAAGAATATTATGGAATGAGGATCTCTATTGAAGTATCCACATTGGTTAACAAATATGTCAACTACTATATTTAGTTCTAAAAATTTACATACATTAGAGTTGAAGGTTATGAAGGGCATCCCTTAAGACTTACAAGGTTGGATAATGATAAGTTCATCCTCATTGATCTCTATAGGTAATTATCAACCATTCATAAATGATGTAGAGAAAAAATGTGATGAACATTTTATTCCATATTGAATTGGGATATTTCATTTGTAAGTCTGCTATAAATGCTCACAATATAGAACTTGCCATCTTTGAGTTCACTATCTAAACCTATTCCAATAGAGACTCTATTGATATTATGAGGTATGTGAAGAAAAATATAGGTATAGGGTCTACATATGAAGATAAACCTCATCTTAAAGACTAATGAGATGATTATACAGATGAATTTAAGGTGATCTGAAGAGATTGGAGTTGGAAGACACTAGATAAAATAAAGGCATTTAAATATGCGTGGGTTATTGATAAGATGGTAAATGACAATTTAAATATTCTCAATATAGAATATGACTACATAATCATGAATGCACCTTTGAAAAACATTAATTAGTCAATCAAAGAAATAACTATCTTGCAATAGAGGACTCAAAAAGTATATAATCACATGAAGAAATGGTTAGATAAAAAAAATAGCTAGAGTAACCATAGGCTGCTCAAAGAAAGGAAAATATTCATGTCCCCTAAAGAAATATCTCCCATTAGTTCCCTAAAAAAGTAGTTTTAAGGTGTTTATTGAATCCTCAAGATCCTCTAGTTTGAGTGATGATGGAGATGAGTATCCTAATACAAAGAATTAATTGGGATAACAATGTGAAGAAACTATGGTATTAGGTAAAAAAAAAGCAAGCTAATAAATTAATGAGACCACATTTTTCAACTAAAACCTTGGGCAATCGTAACTTACTCATACCAAATACCACACATTAATACAAAGCCTCTTCTTCAAAAATGGAACAATAGAAAAAGGTTGAATAAGGTAACCCACATTATCCATCTAGGCCCCCCCAAGTTCTTCCTCTTCCTCCAAATCAACATACTCCTTCTCCATTAGCTACTCAAGTAGTTACCTTCAAATATATTTCATTTCAATAGATGCAACCTATGCTCCAAAAAAGAAAAAGGGTGGTTGAAGATGAATTACTAGATTCTGATGTGCTATCTGATATCTTGAAGACTTTATCACCAAATAAAGTAAATACCACCTTTAGGTTGGTATCAAATTCCTCAAGAGCATAGTTTTTAGAGATTTTTAAACTAAATGTTAAGAAGGATATCAGAAAAATGATAGTAAGAGATTATAATATAAAAAAGAAATCACTTAAAGAAGAAACAAGAGAAGGTGACATTCATAATCTTTGATAAACCACTGAGAGGATCATCAAGATCTATAAACAAGATGAGTTGACTCAAGAATAACTTAGAGGATAGATCAAGCAACTAGTAGGCTATGTTAATTATCTACTCAATCCAATAGAAATTCTTACAGTAGTATGAGTCGATGTTTTGACATACTTAATAGTAATAAACAAGAATGTTGTTGCCATAATTAGTAAATAAAATACCTATGAAAAAACTCTTGAAGCATGGGTAGATGATTTACTCATAATTAAAATAAAGTACATTGAAGAATTCATGAAGATATATGATCTTATCAATCAATAATTATAGGATATTTATATACATATCAAAGCCCACACCTCCACCTTGAAGGCATGGAAAGAAGTGATCATAGAAGTGAAATAAATGATCATGATGGAGGCCAAAGTAATAGTATAAGGAGTTTTTGAGAAAGAAAATGATGACACATCTTGTAAATGGGAAAAATGTATACTTTATAAAATGTAAATCTTGAATAAATCCATTTATATAAAGAATATGTAACTATGGCACATATTATAGATGAATTAAAAGTTAAATTCCAAAGATAATCAAATAATATCTTTTAAATGAAGGAAAATTCAATAAAGTTTTAATGAAAACTCTAAGTGAAATGCATATTTCACTAGAAGAGTTAAACATCCAGTTAGAAAATTTATTTAAATCTCAACATTCCTTGATGTTCTTTTCTTAAATATGGTTCACATGTTACTGTCATGTTGTGATTCCAAAAAGTAATGAAGTTCTTGAAGTAGTCAAGAGATTCTATAAATTAAAGGAAACATGTGTTAAAGATCATATCAAAGAAGATTCAACAATATTCCACCCATCTGCTAGTGTTGCTGATTCATAAAAATCTTCTCAATGAAATTTATTCTCTATCTCTCTTTCTTATTTTCATCTGAATTCTATTTTAAGAAATTCATATTTTTTATTATAAAAGTGAAAATTATGAAAGGTAGAATAGGACAAGTAATTGATATGAAATGTCATTTTTTAATGTGAAGGGTCAGCCCATTCCCTTTGTTATAAGTACAAAAAATGATAATTAAAAAAGGGCTTTTTTATGTTCATAATTTGTGAAACTTGAAGAGGAATAAGGAAACTTTGTGTTCAGTCTTTATTCAATAAAGAGGAGTTACTTGAACTTTGTGTCTAGTTATTTACTTAATGATAATACATTTCTATTATGTTAATGTAATTCTCATTGTTCTAAGCATGAATGGTGTTTGATCTCTTAATTTAAAATTCTCTTTTTAATTTAAATATATTATGGAAGTGGGTATAATATGCATTTATTCACTCTCCTATGACTCTCTATTTTCTCATATGTTTCCTTTGTTTTTGGTTAGATTAAGTTTATACTAGGGTAAATATTAGTGGCCCATATAGAAATGAACTTGGGTTTTTTTAGTGAATTTATAAGTATGTGTTTATAAAGTCTAGTGAAAATTAATGGATGATGTTTAGGAATTCAGGTGAATGGACATGCAAAACATAACTTGTCATTGAATGGATGTTGATGTGCAACTATATAGAAAACTCATAGATGGATGGTAACTATGATGATATACTTTAGAAATTTAATCATCAAATGATTATATATACATATAATGGAGAATAAGCTCATATTGACTTTTGATGGAGTGGAGAATTGTATTTATATGCATGAAATTAATTTTAAATAGTAGATGAGTCAAACTAGAAAATAAATTACATCCAAATAATTTAGGTGAATCCACATTGTTCACCACTCAATAAAATAATAAAATGGAAATTTATAAAACCAAATATTCATGAATTAATAAAGAATAACCACTAAATTTACCCTTGTTTCTATCGATCCCCATTTAATTTAACTTGAAAATGTTATACATAATTGAGTTTTTTGATAATGTTTTCAATAAAGGGAACTTCCCCTCATAATAGAGGAGAGACTTTGATCTCATAAACTTTAATGAAATCTAGATTTGTTGTCATATATGAAATATTTCACTAACAATTTTTGGCACCCACTGTGGTGCATGTTCTATACCTTCCATGTAACCCACTATTTTCCAATCAAAGCTATTTGCATGAATATTCATGGAAATTTAAATCCAATCATTTAACTAAATATTGACTAGACACAAGATGCATAGTTAGATATTTATTCTGATTTATGATAGTTTACTTGGAAGCACCAGGTAGATAATATCAAATTCTAAAGAGCCGTAATGATGATAGATGGAGAAGAGGAATGTGATGATTTTGATCAAAGGCTCATCATGCTTATTGATGAAAGAATAATAGTTAGAGATCCTTAAAAAATTTCAACATCATGGCTAATAAAAGATATATAAGGTCTGCCAAGAAGAGAGGAATCTCTAATGCATTTTTTGAATTGTAAGAATAATACAATTTTAAAATTTCTTCATAAAGAATAAAAGAAGTAAAACCTGAGTATAACCTTATCTCTATTAAAAATACTTATTTTTGGAGTATTTGACCACACAAATATGGCTATCATTATACCTTGGGGTGCTTGTATAAGTCCACTGGCTTTAGGCACTCAAATCCATGACATACCAAAGGGTTTAAGGAATAATTTCCATAAAGTCACTAGAGATAGGAGACAATATCCTAATGAACATAAAAAATCTTTATTTTCTACATACAACATCCTCAATGTTGAATATGAGGATGTATCAGTTAGATTGTTCATGGAAACTTTGGCTGAAAAGGTTGTAGAGTGGTTCCATCATTTTCCTAATGCTTCCATGATGAGAGACAAATTAGAGAAGAGGTTCAAATGTGCTGAAAATGAACATTCCATTTTGGTGTAGTTGTATTAAATAAAAAAATATTTCCATCAACCTATGAGGGATTTCATATCTTTCTTCAACAAGTTGGTACATAAAATCCATATAGCTATAATGACCATAGTAGAAAATTAAACATATATATTTCTTAATGATCAAGAACCTGAAATGAGTTTATTCTTGTGATGAAATCATCTAGAAACATTAGCTGAAGTGCAAACCCAAGCCAATGAAATTAAATATGATATGATCATGGCTAGAAATATGAAGACATAAGCCTTCAAAATCAAAGAACATAATTTGGCTAATCCTCTTGTTCATAAATTAGCAAATGACATTTTGGCTTTAAATAAAAAGATTCCACAATCTCAAAACACTCCATATAAATATATACCTAGGAGGCATTTTGTTCCATATCATGGCAATGTTAGACCTATATTGCCTTCTCCAACTCCTCAACTTGTTATTGAAGAAACTCTATTTGTTACTCATTACTCTTGTATTTTTCATGCCACCAATGATCATGATGGTTCAAATTACCCAAAAATGGAAAGAGTGTTTCAACTTTGCACAATTGAAGAACCACCCAAAGAAGGTGTTTTGGGCACTTCTGATCTTGAAATATAGGAACCCGATGGTGACTCCATTGCAGGTTACTTTGAGTATGAACATTAAGGTGATGATTATGAAGAAATAATTGAGGATATGAATAGTCATTCATATGCAATGTTTACCTAAACTCACAATGAAAAGTTGAAAGTTTCAGAAAATATTAGAGACAGATAAATTAAAGGCCAAAAATGTTCTTAAAGCTATGACATGTCCTAAATTTTTTCTCAATAGAGGTACCTCATTTATAATTTTTTCAATAGATAAACAACTGAAAAAGTCTAGCAGTTCAATAATTCCTTATTTAATTTCAAATGAATAACTTGCCAATTCTTTGTTCAATATAATTGATCACATGAATAAAATTAAGGTTTAAATTTATCAAATTAAATATATTAGAAACAATCTTGAATAGTTGGATAGGTTGGTAAAGTTTATCAAAGGAACATGTCCTATTACCCTTATTAATGGAACACACATTAGGATGGTTGATTTTGATTTGTAGAATAATGTAGCCATCACCACTCTAGGTAATGAGAGTCCCAAGCTTTTCTATGTATCTTTTTTTATGGGTGGTTATAAACTAAATAATTACATAATTGATTCAGGGGATATAATAATGTCACTCTAGTGAAGGTGTCCCATGCATTGGGGATAAATTTCACCAAAACTTTTAGGTGTTATTTCAATATGGAAGCTAAATAAGTTTTGATGATCGTATAGATAAAAGATGCATAGGTTACTCTAGCTGTCTTTCCACAAAAGAGGATGAAGATGACTATATTGGTGGTAGACATTCCTCCTAGTTATGGAATGTTGTTGAGTAGGTCCTTATGCAAATATCTTAAGGGAGAAATTCAACTCAGTTAGACTCATGTGGTAATTTTAGTAAAAGGAATGAATGAAAATCTATTCTTAGAGATAAAACCCAAACTCTTAATATAGAAATCTAATGATCCAAGATCAGATATATTGTACAAAGAAACTAGAGTTGTAACTTATATGATAATGTCAAAAAAAGATCTAAAAATCTTAGAATTGATAGAAGGAAATTCTAATGATGTATGGACTCTAGAATTTAATGGAAGTTTCTCAACTATTGGTTAAAGAGCTAGTTTGTTGTTAATATCTCAACACAAAGAATATTTTTATTTCTCATGCAAACTTTAGTTCAAATATACAAATAATACTGCTAAATATGAGGCCTTACTAATAGGATTCTAGGTAGTAAAAGAAATGGGTATTCAAAACCTTAGACCTCAAGGCGATGTCAAATTAATCATTAAACAAGTGTGAGGTCAATATCAAGTTAGGAATGATAGGCTCAAACATTACTAAAATAGATTTTGGGATTGTATTGAGGCATTCTAGAATTTCTCTACAAATGTCATTCTTAGTAGATGCATTGTTCATCTCTACTTATTTTATGATTCCTCTATCAGAGATAGATCACGATCAATATGTTATTGAAATGGTATACTATCCTAGTGTGCCAGATAATGCCAAACATTGGAAAGTTTTTAATAATGATGAATACATCATTTCCTTCTTGGAGTAGAAGGATAATTTCAAAAATTAATTCTTCAATAGAAGTCTAGCTGCATATAGATAATCCTATATCTTATAAGATAAAAGAGAATGAGATTCATCAATTTCAAATATAAAAAAGAGCCACCTAGAGGCAATGTTATTCATTTTAAAGGAAATAAGATACCAAAAGGTCTCCTTTATTTACAATAAATGTTTGATAAACATGATAGGTATGTTAAACACAAAAAATCAAAAACACCCTTAAGGATCTCTTGAATATGAGAAAGTGAACATTAGCACTGAGGAAGAACCAAGGTATGTGAATATTAGAAAATGTTAATCCAAAGAAGAGCATAGAATGTTTATTTATCTCTTTAAATTTTATAAAGATGTGTTCACTTGGAGTTATGCATATTTGAAATCCTTTAGACTAAAAATCATGTAACATGACATTCCATTGAAGCTCGATATTAATCCATTTAGGAAAAAGTTAAGGAATTATAATCCTAAGTTTTTTTTCACCATATAAGAAGAAATCAAAAAAATGTTAGACACTAGGATTATCTTTCCAATTCAACATTAATTTGGGTAGCCAACATTGTACCCATTCAAAATAAAAATAGAGAAGTTAGGATTTGTGTGGATTTTTGTAATCTTAATCAAACCTCACTTAAGTATAATTATCCCTTGACAATCATGGATCAGATCCTATAAACCATCATAAGATTTGAATGATCTCAATGTTGGATGGCTTTTCTGGGTCTAATCAAGTTGAAGTAGCCATGAAAGACCAATTAAAGATAACATTCACTACCCCTTAGGAAAATTATGCTTATAGAAGAATGCCTTTTGGCCTCATCAACATGGGAGAAATTTTTCAAAGAGTGATTGATTTGGCATTTAGTGACATAAAAAAAAAATCATAGTCATTTAATTGGATGACCTCACAATTTTATTAAAAAACAGAGAAGATAATTTTAAACACCTAAAGAAGGTTTTTGAAAGATTTCATTCTCATGGAATTTCTTTGAATCCAAATAATTCCATTTTTGTGGTAACATAACAAAAACTCTTAGGTCATGTGGTAACTAAATAAGGTACTCAGATCAATCCAAAATGGGTGAAAGTTATTCAATAGTTATCCTTGACAACTAGTAAACTTGGTACTCATTCATGATTTGGTAAAGTCATTTTCCTTAGAATATTCATTCAATACTTTGTTGAACTCATAGTATAGCTACAAGAATTTAACCACCATTTTTCATAAGCTAGTAAAAAGGTCAAAGGAATTGAAATAGAAAGATATATGATGCATTATGGGCTGACATGATTACTCCTAAAAGAGAAATTGGAATGTCTCCTTTTCATCTGTTATATAGGAGGGATGCTGGCATTCCCATTTATGTAGAATTACTAGATTTAAAATTAGTTCAAGCTATTGAAGATGGACATTTAAAAACATAATAGAGAAAAGGGTGATATACCTAGCTAAGATTAAAGAGGAATGAATAATCTAGTCAATATGATCATATTTCATCAAGATAAGGTCAAATAACTATTTGACCAAAAATCTTGATAAGTCAATTTACAAATTGGTGACATGGTCTTGCTTTGGGATAAAAAAATAGAATAAGGGGAAGTCATGAGAAATTTGACTCTCAATGGATGGGACCTTTAGAAATTTGACACTTTTGTGGTGAAAATATGTATTATCTATCATATAGAGATGATATTTACCTCTCACTACCATATAACTGGGAATAACTCAAGTTGTATAAATAATGATGGTAGGCTATCCCCTACCATTTCCCTTTGAGTTGTGTGTTTAAATTTCAGTTGTGTGTTTATATTTTAATTATGTGTTTCCTTTCCCATCATGTGTTTCCTTTTTATTGTTTTCTTCCCTTCCCATTAATCTTCAAGTTGACTCCATAGCCCAATGGATAAGGCACCAGTCTGCTAAAAATATAGAGTGATGGGTCATTCTTCTATGACTTCTTCTGAATCATGTCCCAACCTTGAGATAGTTATTTTTTATTTAGAATGTTAGTGTAAAATATCAAAAAACTAAAAAATCTTACCTAAATTTTTTTAGAAGGATCACATTCACAAAATTCTAGAGGCCACGATAGTATTGTTGGGCCCTCGACCATATAGAAATGCAAAAGTAGCATTCAGCACATCCATGCCCATTCATTCCTAGGAGACCATTGTATGAATGTTTGAAACCTAAACTAAGAAGATATTTAATTCATGACACCCTCTATGTCTAAGTCTGTGCATCCTTGGGGCACCATTGACTAGACCTTTGGGCCCTCAACCACATGAAGATGAAAGATGTTATAAAAATTATGTTCATGTCCATACATCCTTGAGGGATCCTTGACCAGACCATTGGTTCTCACCTAATTCACATGCATGTGTGGACCAAGGAATATAAGGAGGAGTAAAAGAGGGTTTATATACTCATTCCTTGATCCTCTTCCCTCATTTTTTCTCTACCCCTCTACCCCACAATAGTGAAACTATGTCAAATTTTTCTAGAAACATTGAAAATTTACCTCACTAATAGCTTCCTCATCTCAATATTTATTTTAAAATACATTTTCATAAAATTTATAATCACCATATGTCCACCACCCTTCACTTATCTCAACCAATCAAACATTTTCTACCTCCTGACCTATTGGATATCCTTGCACTTGCCTGCTAGGCAGTTATCAACCAATCTAGAGTTGAGAAGATGAAATTCAAATACATGGGATATGAAACTTTTTTGGTGATAGATTGTGATGTACCAAATAATTATGATTCTCATATTGGGCATTCATAATTGATTGACTTCCATAAAATATTAAATTATGAAATTCTAACAATGTTGATCGAACACATAACAAAGAGTGGCCTTTCATAGGATGCTACCTTTCCCACTTCTGTGCAATGTTTAGATTTAGTATTCACTTATGAAAAATACTACAACTCATATAATGGGGTAATTAGGTCAAAATATAGACAACTCATGTAAAAGATATATGGAATGGTGATAAGCATGACATTGAAAAACCCCCTCCATAAAGAGTTAGTTAGTATCAACATAAGTGAAGGAGAGGCAAGGTGGAATAAAGACCCTACCAAGTGTTTAATCAATATCAATAATTCTTGGCTAAAAGACAAAAGGAAAAACTCTCTAAAGTTCCCAAGACCTTATACATAGTAAATTTCAAAAAGGAACTTTTAGATATGATTACACTATTGAATCGAACAGTAGGTAATGAAGGCATTAGAACTTTTCATTATTGAATTTTCCTCCCAATGAAATCATTTGTCATGGAAATAAATTTTTGGATTGGGGTGAATTGATTAGTGATTCCTTACATGATCAATTTTTGAATGTAAAAATAGTAGAGAAGTTTTTAATGGCACCCTATTTGGTATATTCCTTGGCCTCCCATATGGTATACCCAAGACTATCTCAATGTGGAAATTTCACTCAATTAACACAAATATTTGAGTGTTTTCCATAACTCACCCTAAAAAAAAGCAAAAAACACTATACCAAGGCCAGTGATGCATTTATAATGATAATATTGTAGTTACTTGAATATTTGGGAATGAGGATCTCTATTAAAGTATCCAAATTTGTTAACCAATAGGGCAACTACTATATTCAATTCCAAACATTTACTTGCATTAGAGCTAGAGGATATGAAGGGCACCCCTTAGGACTTCCAAGGTTGGATAATGAAAATATCATCCTCATTAATCTTTTTAGAAATTTTTATCTGTTCATAAATGATATAGATAAAAACATGTGCTTAATGTTTCATTGCCCTTTACATTAAGACATTTAATCTATAAGTCTATTATAAATGCTCATGACATAGAACTAACCATAATTAAGTTCACTCTCCAAACCTATGCCAATAAAGCCTTTGTGGATAATAATAGGGGGTATGTAAAGCAAAATCTAAGTATAGGGTTTGAATTTGAACATAAACCTCATCTCAAAGACTTTGGGATAATTGTGTAGATGAATTTGATGTGATACAAAGAGATTGGAGTTAGATGGCCCTAGAAAAAATAAGGAATTCATAGATGAGTGGGTTCTTAAGAGGATGGTAGATGATAATTTAGATCTTCTCGATCCAAATATTCTAACATAATCATGAATGCACCTTTGTCAACCATTAATTGGTCAATTAGAAAACTAGTTGACCTATAATGGTGGATAGAAAGAGTATGGAATAGCATAAAGAAATAGTTAGATAAAAAACTAGGTAGAGTAACCATGGGCATCTCAAATAGAGGAAAAGATTTAGATCACCCAAAGTAAGATCTCCCATTAGTTCTTAGGAAAAGTAGTTCTAAGGTGGTTATTAAATTCTCAAGATCCTCTAGTTCAAGTGATGGTGGATATAAGGATTCTAGTCCCAAGAAGCAATTCGGAAAGCAATGTGAAGAAAATATGGTAGTAGGGAAAAATAAGCAAGATAAGAAATCAATGAGACCACAATATTCAAATAAAACCTTGAGTGTGTTAAGGATGAAATATACTGAGAGGGGGGGGGGTGAATTAGTATATTATATATCTTTTACTTGGTTTGATTTCTTTTCTTTAACTACTTAATCACACATTCAAGATATGCAATAAAATTGAAACAATAATATGAGCCACACGAGAGAGAGAGAGAGAGAGAGAGAGAGAGAGAGAGAGAGAGAGAGAGAGAGAGAGAGAGAGAGAGAGAGAGAGAGAGAGAGAGAGAGAGAGAGAGAGAGAGAGAGAGAGAGAGAGAGAGAGAGAGAGAGAGACCAAATTTTTATGTGGAAACCCAAAGTGGGAAAAGCCATAAAGAATAATCTCAAGTCTATGAATGAGCACTAACTCAAATTACAAAGGTCACAAGTACCAACCTCATTTGCTAAGCACCAACACAACAACTATTTGTGAGCACCAACCCATAGGAGCACCAACCCCTCTTGTGTATAAAACATAACTATCTCTCAATGTTGCTTACTAAAAAAATGATAGAACTCTATAATATCTCTTGATTTTCTCTCTTTGAAAAAAAATACAAACCATGCACTCTCTGGCATATTATAAATAGCTTCTCAAGCCTTTATTTATAGCTTTCCAAATGACCTTTAGCATTCACCATTTGTGACCCTTCAATCCTCATGGAAAATGGTGCCAAACTTGAATGACCCTTTGTATCCTTGCATTTGAAAAGTCATATGGTGAACCTTCATAAGAAAATGCATCTTTTCCTCTTTTGTCTTTATCTTGGTGACTTTTCATATTCTTCAAAGTGTCCCTTCATGGAAAAATGCACCATACCCTCTTTTGTCTTCACACGGTGACTCTTGAAATTCTTGAAGATGACTCTTCATGAGAAAATGCATCCCATTCCTCTTTTGTCTTTACCCCATGACTCTTCTAATTCTCCATGGGCCCTCTTTTGACTTATATGCAATTAAAAATATATTCATTAATATTAAATAAACATTAACACACATTACCCAAGATATGAATATTAAAAATATCATTAAATGCAATGGGGCCTTTATCACCAATGCTAGACCTTTGACATCAATGACAATATTTTTAATAATCTCCCCCTTTGTCATTGATGGAAACCTCAAACTAAAACTACCACATCTTGAAACCTGCACATATTACCATCTAAAAAACATATAATAACTCCCCCTTACTGTAGCAACCTATACCTGCACCTTGTACCTATTCTTGCACCTGTACCTATACCTATACCTATACCTATTTCTATTCTTCTCCCCCTTTGACATCAATGACAAAGGTCCTATTCAGGAGCTAACACTTAGCTCCCCCTCAACTGATGCTGATTGTCAATGGCAGGAAGTAAAAGAAATTACTCCTAAATTCTGTTGTAGATACTCAAATGTGTCTTTTGGTAGTGCCTTTATGAAAATATCTACAATCTACTATGTAGTATTGATATATTCTATCTTAACCTATTGATCTACAACTTGCTCTCTCAAGAAGTGATATCTGATGGGAATATGTTTTGTTCTTGAATGCATCACTAGATTGTTCAAAATATTAATAACACTTGTGTTGTCATAAAAAATAGAAATAGGTTCATCATATTTTACCTTGATATCTTCCAAAGTTTGCTTCATCCAAATCACTTAAGTACAACACAATACTACTGCAATATATTCTACTTCAACTGTAGAAAGTGATATTGAATTCTACTTTTTGATTAGTCATAATACTAAGCTATCACCAAGAAAGAAAGCTCCTCCACTTGTACTCCTATCATCCAAGCAACCTACCCAATTTGAATATGTATAAGAAACCAAAGTGAAATCTCTGTCTATGGGATACCACAATCCATAATCCAATGTCCCCTTGATATATCTAAATATTCTCTTCATCAACTAAACATGACTATCTTTTGGAGCTGACTGATATCTTGTAACCATACCTACTACATGCATGATGTCTAGCCTTGATGCTATCAAATATAAAATACTACCAATCATAGATCTATACAAATATTGATCTACAATAAGTGAATCTTCATCCTTGCTCACCTTATTTTCTATACACATTAGTGTGCCAACTGGTACACAATCCTCAAAACCAAATTTCTTAAACATTTCCCTGGCATATTTACTTTAAGATATGAAAATTCCTTTATCTAATTAAAATATTTGCAATCTTAAGAAAAATGATAATTCTCCAAGCATAGACATCTCAAATTCTTTTTGAATATTATCAAAAAATTATTTTATCATCTTTTCAATGTTTCCTTCAAAAATGATGTTATCAACATATACCACAGTAATCAATTGATACTCACCTTCTATTTTGATGTAGAGATTACTATCAACAAATATTTTTTTTAAACCTTGATCTTGTAGGTACTTATAAAGTCTTTCATACCAACCTCTAGGAGCTTGTTTCAATCCATATAGTTCTTTATTCAATCTACATACATGGATACTAATATTTGAGAGAATAAATCCCTTAGGCTGATCAATATAGACCTCTTCTTCTAGATTCCCATTTAAGAAGGTAGATTTAACATCCATCTAAAACACTTTGAAAATTTTAAACATTGTATATGCAATAAACATTCTAATAGCCTCTAGCCTTGCCACTAGTGAAAAAGTTTCTTCAAAATCTATTCCCTCAATTTGAGCATATCCTTTACACACTAATCTTGCTTTATTCCTGGTCACTTCTCTATTTTCATTTAACCTATTTCTATAAACCCATTTTGTTCCTATCACATTATGATCTTTTGGTCTAGCCACTAATTCCCAAGTATCATTATTTTATATCTAGTTTAATTCTTCATCCATTACTTTAAACCAATGCTTATCATGTATAGCTTTTGAAAAAGTTCTAGGTTGAATTTTGGATAACAAAGAAAAATTAACTTGCTTAGATTCATTTACCATCATTTTTTTAGATTACGGTAAAAGTAGGTTTTGAAGGGACACCGAAACCCTTTAACAGTATCAAAAAAGATAAAGCATTAACAACCACTAGGAAAAGCAGTCCTGAAACCTACTGAAGAGTAACATCAAAATTAGGTTTTACAGGGACCTAAAACCACAAACATAGTCCAATAAAAGTACCCAAGTTTTACAAGGACCTGGAACCTCAAATAAAGTTTTAGACCAAGAACCTAGAAACGGGACCAAAAACAAGAACCAATTGCAACAACCAGCAATAAGGACCTGAATAGGAACAAAACCAACAAAGAAGACCCAAGGCTTCTATTGGAATTCCATGATCATCTTAATGGCCTCCTTGCCAATTGTAGCAGTATCCTAGATGAAGTTAGCAGCCGAAGTAGCAGCAACTTGCAAGGCTTTCTTCCTCAAACTCTGCCTTGTCCTCTTACTTGGACCCTCCAATGATATTATTTCTTCATTTGCTCTTTTACCAAGGCTAGTTATAGTAGCACAGATGCTTGATGTTACCTGCTCCATCTTTGTTCTACTTTCCTTGATGAGCATTCTAAGATTATGCTCATAATCTTTAAGTTTTTTTTAGGATATCTCTCATTTGCACCTCCAAGTGGTTGATTATGGTTTGATCAACATCTTGATTGTGTTGCATTGTTTCCATTTTCTTCTTCAGCCCCATTATTTCATTATAGATCCAAGAATCAACTTGGAGAATAGAGTCGGATTTGAACTTGGTAGAATGCAGGAAGGAAAGCTTGGTTTCCCTCTGCAGAGAGTCACAAATGTCTTCTACAATCTCATGTGGAGGGGAATCAACCTTTTCAATTTGTTCCTCCTTATCCATCAGTTCCTCCTCTCTAGTCTCAATAGCGTCTTCATGCTTAACAGGGTCCTCCTTTTCTTGTCCCCTAGTCTCCATAGCAGGAGTAGAAGCCAAAACCATATGATCTTCCTCTCTCATAGAAACTGGATCATCAGTTAAGCTATCTTTGTCTTTAACACCTTCCCTGAACATAGTCTAATTACCCTCATTGTCAGAATTGCTCTGTTCTGAGTTTCCCTCAATTGTATCCTCTTCATTCCCTTTTTCAATTTTTCTAGTGTGAATTCCTTCATTTATGTCCCTGATGATGTCACTTTCATTGTGATTTGTCTGAACATATTTGGATGGAGTTTTAGTGTCTTTTTTCTCATTCTCATCTTCATCTGATTCTTCAAAATCTTCCTCTTCAATGATTTTAGGAATGTCTACTAGATCATTGATTCTTTGTGTTCCATCTTCTTCTATCCTGACACTTAAACTTTCAACAATTTTCTTGGTTATTTTGTTATAACATTCATAAGATTTAATTTTTTAAGAATAACCAATAAATATAACTTCATCTACTCTGGATTCAAACTTATCAAGTTTTTCATCGATTCTCTTTATGAAGCATTTGCTACTAAAAACTCTAAAATAATCAATTATTGATGGTTTGTCTTTCATAGCTCAAAGGAGTCTTGTCACTATTGACTCTCAATAATGCTCTATCTTGAATATGAACTATTGTAGTAACTGCCTCTCTCCAATATTTATCTAGTATCTTGGATTCATTTAGCATTATCCTTGCCATCTCTTGAACTATTTTTTTCTCCATTCAACTACTCCATTTTACTGTGGAGTTTTAACTGCTGAATAATGCCTCTTTATTCCATGGTCTTCACAAAACTCAATAAATTGATCTGACATGAATTCTCCTCCTTGATCTGATCTTAGATACCTAATCTTCAATTTGGTTTCATTCTCAACTAATGCTTTGAATGCTTTGAAATGTCTGAAAGCATCTATTTAAAAAAAAAATATTACCCAAGTCATATGTGAAAAACCATCAATAAACAACATGAAATATTTCTCACCTTGAGTAATTTGAGTTCTCATAGGTCCACATAGATCAGTGTGAACAATCTCTAACATCTAAGTGGTCGAGTACTCTTTTGTTTTGAATTGCCTTCTAGCTTGCTTCCCATGTTGATAATATTCACAAAGCATGTCAGATGGCTTTGTAATCTTTAGAAGATTTTTGACTGCTTGCTTCTTTCTAATGTTGATAACATTATCAAAATTTATTTGTCTCATTCTCCTGTGCCATATCCAAATTTATTCAATCTAACTCAAACAACATCTTTAACCTTTGATGTCTGATAACATGTACACATTATTGCCTATTCTTTGAGCATCTGTAACCAACACATCTAAATCTTTTCTCTTAATTTCACAACCTTATACATAAAAAATTATTGTGTGCCTCTAATCACACATTTGACTTACACTCAAAAGATTATGCTTAAGACCTTTTACATATAAAACATTTTCAATTTTAGATCTACCATTATCCAAACTTAGTGTACCTTTTCCAACAATTCTAGTAGTAGTATTATCTCTAAATTTCACTATGCCACCATTGATCTTCTTCAAAGTTATGAACTTGATTTGTCTCTTGCCATGTGCCTCAAACATACACTATCAATGAACCATGGCTTTTCTTCATTTCTTGCATGCAAAGTTGTCTGTACCAACATAGATTTTTTAGGTTGTTTTTTCTACCATGAACTTGTCTGAACTTTCTTCTTGATGAATGGAGCCTTAAAACTTTGGTCATTCTTAACTGACTCGAACATGCTTTGGTCACTTGTAACATATTATGGATTCATCATTAAAGCCTGATAAAGGAGCAAAAGAGCTATGAATTCTTCTTGACTTTGCATGACTTTCTTTCTCCTTATTTCTAAAATTGTTAGCCCTTTTTAACATTCTATTTTCTTATGACCATATCGATTACAATAAAAATAGTAACCATAAAAATAGGACTTGTTTGTGTATCTTTGACCTAATTTCCTTTTGTATCTTTATTCCTTTTAGCCTTCTTTGTTTGGGATGTCCTCTATATTCTTAACTTATTCCATTTTGATTTCCTCTTTTATAAGAGCTTCAACATAGCTCTTTCTTTTTTCCTAGTCTATGAAAGTAATGGCCTCCCCTTTCTATTTTTCAAATCTGATATCTATCTTATCTGACATTGATCTTTGACTTTCTAACATCTTATTCAACATATTAGTGATATTCTCAAATTTTGAATCATTAGCTACTCTATCATTGATTGCTTTATTTGTATTCTCAAGATATGATTTTAAAGAAGTGATTTCAATAACATATCTTTCACATTATTTACTTACTTTTTTCAAGCATGCTGTTAGATCTTATTCATTTTTCTTGTCTTCTTCAAAATGTGCTTTTAGATCTTCAATTGTTTCCTTTGACTTCTTTTTATTTTTCTCGATATAGAGATTTAATATTTGATTCTTCTTCTTAAGATATTTTAACTCTTCTAAGGCATAAATGAGTTCTCCTTCTAGATTCACTTTGGCTTCATCCTATTCTTCTTCTTGATCATATATAATTTTACTTGTGGAGGCATCTTCATGTATGGCCATGAATAGAATCTCTTCTTCTTCTGAATCACTAACTCCACTATCTTTAGTTGAGATAAGATCTTTAGAATACAAACTCCTCTTCTCAAATCCTTTCTTGAATTATTATTTGAAATTCTTCTTGTATGTATACTTTCCTTCTTCATTGTCACCATTACCCTTATTTGGGCACTTAGCTATAAAATGTCCAATCTTTCCATAATTAAAACATTTAAAAGGTAATTTTCAAAAATATTTACCTATGCCTTTTTTTGTCCTACTAATGAATAAAGCTCCATTGTCATCTTCATAATCTCTAGAACTGTCACTTGATTCTTGAATTTTAGCCTTCTCTTTCTTTGATGTCTTGAAAGTAGCTTCTATCTTTGAGGATTTTTCTTATTCGATTTGTATCTCATATGTCATAAAAATACTATGTAGCTCATCCATATTTAGCTTGGTTAAATTATTCATCTCTTCAATTTCCAAAACTTTTGCATCATATCTCAATGGTAGAGATCTCAAAACTTTTTGAACCACAATTGATTCTTCTAACTTTTCTCCAAGACCTTGAATCTGATTAACTATTTGATCAACCTACTAAAGATAACTTGATATATTTTCTTCCTCTTCTATCTTCAAACTCTCAAGATATCTTCTGAAAGTTTGAAGCTTAGCTTGCTGAACCTTTCCATCACCTTTGTAAATATTCTCAAATTTTACCCAAGTTTCATGAGTAGATTTACATTGCATAATTTTAAAAAAATTTGATTCACATAAACCACATAAAATAACATTTAAATCTTTAACATTATTTTCACTCACCTTCTTTTTTGTCAGAGTAGTTACAAGTGTCTGTGGCTCTTTATATTCCTCCACCATTGCTTCCCAAATGTCAAATCTAGGGGTTATCAAATAAGTCTTCATCCTTATGCTCCAAAAAGCATAATTTGTCCCATCAAACAAAGGTGCCTTATCTATATAAAAACCTTCATGTGATCCAAACATCATGATTTTCTAATCTACCTTCAATCTATAAAACTTTTTCCAAAGGAACCTGCTATGATACCAATTGTTAAGCATGAAATATACTGAGAGGGGGGTGAATTGGTATATTATATATCTTTTACTTAATTTGATTTCTTTTCTTTAACCACTTAATCACACATTCAAGTTATGAAATAAAACTAAAATATTAATATGAACCACATGTGTGTGTGTGTGTGTGTGTGTGTGAGAGAGAGAGAGAGAGAGAGAGAGAGAGAGAGAGAGAGAGAGAGAGAGAGAGAGAGAGAGAGAGAGAGAGAGAGAGAGAGAGAACTTTTACATGGAAACCCAAAGTGGATAAAACCATAGAGAATAATTTCAAGTAAATAAATGAGCACTAACTCAAATTACAAAGTTTATAAGCACCAACTTGTAGGAGCACCAACCCCTTTTACCAAACACCAATATAACAAATATTTGTGAGAACTAACCCACATGAGCACCAACCCATTGAAAATATTTGTGAGAACCAACCAATAAGAGCACCTACCCCTCTTATGTATAAAATGCAACTGTCTCTCAATGTTGCTTACTCAACAAATGATAGAACTGTACAATATCTCTTGCTTTTCTCTCTTCAAAAATAAATACAAACCATGTACTCTCTTGTATATTACAAATGGCTTCTCAAGCCTTTATTTATAGCTTTCCAAATGACCTTTGGAGTTCAACCTTTGTGACCCTTAAATCCTTATGGAAATGGTGTCAAACTTGCATGACCCTTCGTATCTTTGCATTTGAAAAGTCATATGGTGACCCTTCATAAGAAAATGTGTCTTTTCATCTTTTGTCTTTATCTTGGTGACTTTTGATATTCCTAAAAGTGTCCATGGAAAAATGAACCATACCCTCTTTTGTCTTCACATGGTGACTCTTAGAATTCCTTGAGATGACTCTTCATGAGAAAATACATCCCATTCCTCTTTTATCTTTAGCTTATGACTCTTTGACTTCTTCATGGGCCCTCTTTTGACTTAAATGCAATGAAAATTATATTCTTTAATATTAAATAAATATTAACAAACATTAGCCAAGATATGAATATTAAAAATAACATTAAATGCAATGGGGCCTCTATAACTAATGCTAGACCTTTGACATCAATGACAATATTTCCAACAGAGTGATCCCAACTTGCTCATCCAAAATACCACACAACAATATAAATTATCATCTTTTGAAATGGAATAATAGAAAAAAGTTGAAGAAGAGAACCCACATTTTCCATTTGGGTCCCCACAAGTTCCTTGTCCTCCTCTAAATAAACTTACCCCTTATCCATTAGCTACTCAAGTAGTTAACTTCAAATATTATTCATTTAAGTGGATGTAACATATGGTATAGAAAAGAAAAAGGGTGGTTGAATATGAATTATCAAATTTTGATGTAGTAGCTGACTTATTGAAAACTTTGGCACCAAAGAAAGCAAAAACCACCTCTAAGTTGGTATTAGATTCCTCAAAAACATAGTTTGTAGTGATTGTTAAACTAAATGTTGAGAAGTATATCAAAGAAGTGATGGTAGGAGATTATAATCCAAGAAGAAAATCACTCAGAGAAGAAACAAGAGAAGATGATAATCATAATTTCTAATAAACCACTAAAAGGATCATCAAGAGGTATAAACAAGACAAGTTGAAAATATGCCATAGATGTAGAATATAATTCACTAATGAAAAATAAAACATGGTATCTTGTAGACCTTCCACCAAAGAAGTAGCCAATTAGATGCAAATGGATCTTTAAGACAAAGTACAAAGCAGATGGTAGTCTTAACAAGCACAAGGCAAGGTTGGTTATAAAGGGGTATGCTAAAAGAGAAGACATTGATTATGAGGAGACATTTGTTCCTACAACTAAGACTGAAACAATGAGGATGATTTTTTCTCTAGCTACATAACTTGGTTGGAAAATCCATAAAATGGATATTGAATGTGCCTTTCTTAATGGAGACTTATAGGAAGAAGTTTACATGATGTAACTAGAAGGTTTTATCATTCCAGGAAAATAAGATAAAGTTTATATCCTTGTAAAATTACTGTGTGGTCTAAAATAGGATCCCAAGGCATGGTATATCAAAATTGATGAGCATATCTTGAAACATGGATTTAAAATGAATCCATGTGATCCCATTCTCTACCTCAAATAGTAGGGGGAACATAGTAAATATCATTGTATATGTTGATGATCTAGTCATCACTAATAGCTCAGTGAAGATGATTGAGTCAACAAAGAAAGATCTAAATTGATTATTTGACATGAAAAATCTTGATATTTTACATTATTATTTTGGTTTAGATGTTTTACAAAGATAAAATCACATTTTTGTATCTTAGCTCAAATATGCTAGGACAATGGTTGAGAAATTTCACATGATGGATAGCAAACCAATTGCCACACCTATGGAGACAAAAATTTAGCTATCTTGAGTAGATCCATCACCATAGGTAAATGCAACTCTATATCAATAATTAATAGGGAGTCTCATTTACCTAACTTATACTAGGCTAGACATCAATGATGTTGTCATTTATCTCTCAAGGTACATGAAAGAGCCCAAGGCCAATCAATTAAAAGCAACAAAATGGGTATTAAGGTACATAATAGGAACTATGGATTTTGGCTTGGAATATATGAAGAATGACAACTTATTCTTAACATGATACTTATATTCAAATCATATATGGAAAATTGATGACATAAAACCTACTTTAGGATTTGTATTCTTTTTTGGATCTAGACCGATATCATGGAGTAATAATCAAACTTGTGTTTCAATATCCTCCACAGAATCAAAATATTATGCTATAGGAGGAGCTATCTATGAAGTGATCTGGCTCAAATGTATACTTGAAGGATTTGGGATACCACAGAGTCAACCAACAATTTTTCATGTAGACAATGAAGGAGTAGTGAAGCTTGTTCACAATCCAGTATTTTATGAATGTACCAAACACATTGAGGTGCAATTACATTTAATTCACAAACATGTTTATAATAATAACAACCAACTATAATATTTCCCAATATATCAAAAAAGTGTAGATTCTTTCATTAAATTACTTATGTGGGAAAAAATTGAGGCATTTAGAGAATCTCTCTCTTGTTCACTTGAGACAATGTTGAATTAAAGGGGAATACTAGGTTTATCCTAAGGGGTGATTAATTAACCATTTGAAAATAAATTTAATTAAGTAATATTTTATTACTCAAGGTAGTTAGGATATTTAAATAAAATTATTTTAACTTTATATAGCTCATTTATATCTCCCATATAATATTAGGGAGTTTGCATAGCTTTTGGATCAAGATAAGATAATGGCTACCCTATTATATAGGGAGTATTTTTGGAATTGATATTTTTATAGTCATAAGATTTGTAATTTTTTCATTAAATGGAATGACTATCACTATTATTTATCTTTAATATTGACCTCTTGTGCCTTAATGAAAATTGATCTTTAAAGCTTGTGGGCTGAGTTCTTTTAACAAGTTTGTATGTGTTAACTATCCCATTTCATGTTGGTAGCCAATCTCAAAAGGTATCAAGAAGGCAAAAATATATTAAGATGGGATATCCTTGTGTATAGATTCAAGATAAGGATGTTTGATTCTTCCACTTGGTGATTGATGGATAGGAGTGTTGTCTAGACTATGGATAAGAGGACTAGGTAGATGTATAGAAAAAACCTTTCCTAATGCATTGTCAAAAATTTGAAAATCTATGATCCCTAACAGAGTATGGGGATGAATGAAAACATGGATTATTTTATTCCACACTTTCCAACTACAATTAAAATCAAATCTAAAAATAAAATGAAGATATTGGATTCATGTAGGTTTGTTGATTAGTCATGAGTTTCCTAAGATCTTAATTTTTACCATGGTTTGGTTCTTGAGCCCTTAGTGGATAGGATTCACAATTCTTAAAAAATAAAAAAAATGATGAATTCAAAAGATAAATCCTAAAATTTCTCCACATATAGGGGTGATCTAAGCAACTCCAACATAATATTTTTAGCTCGACTGCTAATGGAGCAAGGCCTTGAAAGGATCCAAAAACAACTCTATCAAGGTTATAGATGCCTGACTAGTAGCATAAAAATGCTCATGCCACTTCCTCTCCAAGCCAATTAACCTTAATTCCACTCTCAAAGACTCATATTTCTCATAAATATCTAATAAATTATATTTAGATTTAGAAAAGGCAATAATTAAATAATCACTATACACAAACACTAGAGGTATGAACATGAGATTAACATAGTATGTCCCATGCTGAGGTAGGGTTTAAAACTTACATGTTTTAATTTTGTATCAAGAACTATTTTTGGTTTATGCCCCTATTTCAGGTCTAAAGATTCATATTTTAGGTCATGATTGTTGATAAATACTCTCCCATAGAGGTCACCAATTATTGGGATCCAACACACCCCAATTTTTTAATCTAAAAATAGGGACCCTATTTTTTCTTTGGATTTTGATCTTATACTTCAAGGAGTTGATTGTGGTTACTTGTCTAATTTGTATCTAGGTTGCATTAAGCTAAAAATATGAATTTGGATGGATCTACTAAGTCTTAGTATATTTTTTTGTTGGTATTTTGAAATTCATTTTACAGCTTCCTTTTAGACTATTTCACCTTGGACTTGTGCAAATTATTTGACTATTTTGAAGTTTTTATGGCCTCTTTTCCTAAGCAATGTAATCCATTTATGCTTTAATTTGAGTCAAAATGGATAAATGTTTATAAGGTTTACTTTTTAAATTATTTGCTTTCACATAAATGGATTAAATTCAATTTCAAATCAAGTAAATTGGCTAAGTATTGGCATTGCTTCATTCTGTACTTAGTCTTTTTTGGATTTCTTCATAGCCATTTTATTTTGAACTTTTATGGCTATTTGAATTTGAATTATCCTAGCCATTTATTTCTTAATTGTTAATTTTTGTCTTTTAATTCAAATTTATTGACTCAAATTATTTCATTTTGCCCACAAGTGATTAAATATATTGCATCACCACATGGTGACCTATCATCTATCTCAGGACTTGCCCAAATGATGTTTGACACTTGGTAGATTTCATAAAAGTTTCCCAAGGACATATGAAACTTTTATAATAATTTAAAAGACTTAGTAAAAATTTTAGACTTTTTCTGATGAGTCTCCATGTCAGTAAAACTCTACTATAGAGGGTGAGTGAGATGATGGCAAGTGGTGAAATCCCACTACTTTTCTATCATGTAGATGTCCTTATAGTACATAGCCTTCAGGCTAGTGGGTGAATAGGATGAAATCACATGGTATAATCCCACTACCTTACTCTCCTAAATATTTCCATATAACCCAAAAATAATGTTAGAGCTTTGAGAAAGCAAGGTATAGGGATTAATCCACATGGATAAATCTTACTACCCTACTATCTTGGGCTGGTCTATGCAACTTTGAATCCAATTTGAGTTTCATTTGAGTGGGATTGTATTACATGGCATGATCTTGCTATGTCATGGTTGAAACAATCAACACAACATAAAATCACAAGTTTTATAGTGGTAGAGTGAGAAAGCACCATGTAGTATAACCATCATAATATCAGTGAGTGCCATGTGGATCTTTCAACCCTAATATCAAAGTTATCAGTCTACCAATTTTATAGAGCCTAAGAAGAGTGAAGAGAGGTTGCATGGCCATGAAGTAAACAAAATAAAATGGAAAATCTAAATATTATGGATGAAAATAATAAGTTGCGTAGTAAGGACCCCATTAAAATAAAGGGCATGTTAGCACTGCAACTAGCAAGCCATGAGCATAAAATTGATGGTCTATTTGGTCATCAAAACCATTAAAGGCACATAATGGACCATTTATTCAATTTGATATGTAGAATCAAATTGTAGATCAACTGAGTCATGAATAATATGGGAATAATTAACATGATGTGCATAGTGGGATTATGTGAAGATCATAAAACACAAACTCAGCCTTAAAGAGGCATAAAAATTAATTGTGCATAATCATGGATGGCTGGTAGTCTCAATGCAATCCTAATTACTTCCTTGTGCCTAGTAAATGAACATCAATGCAGATATACTTTTAATTCCAAGGTAGGATGTTGTTGTAAGTATCTTCATAGTGACTATTCAATCCATTCAAGAATGTGGTAAGTTTATAGATAAGCCAAGTGGTAGAGAGAGAAGGAACTGTCATTGGGAGAAATTAAATGATTGTGTAGATCTTCATGGAGGCAAGAGATAGAGATGACACTAAACTAAAATTTCTTCCAGATGAAAGATAACGTCATGAATGAACTAATTGTAGTAATGATAAGCTGATTGGATCAAAATTTTTAGCAAATGGTAGCCTTGGAATGGTACTTTCAAATATGATTTTGTCAACTACCTAAAGTTGAATACAATTAATTTCCATGGCTTAGCTTAGGTCATTTTAAGTAGATCTTTTACTTATTTTAAAAATAAGGGAAAATATTTGAGTGGTGAAGACTTATTAAAATTGGCTTGGAGTGCACCAACCATTCTCTCACTATTATCTACTCAATTTGCTTGCCTAAAGAAGTCAATTGTAATAAACACCCTGTTAGATGTTGAATACATAGTCTAAGTTTTTGTTTAGTCCATTTTTATCATTCTATTTGATTCAAGTCTTCATGTCTTTGATTTATGCTTATAATTAAGTACTAATAACTATAAATGAGATTTGGTTACATCAAGATAGTCTCAATTTAATTGGTCTATTAGAGTTATTCCTATTTTATCTAAGATTTTACATAACCATGGTGTGAAACATATGAAAGTTGTGAGTTCTGATTTCTTTTGAATATCTTAATGGATGAATGAATATCTTATATATGTATGTGAATGCCTAAATTAGATTATGCTCATATCTAGTTTAATCACTCTGTAATGCCTAGCTTTGCTTATCGAGCAGATATCTTATGAACAATATGTACAATAGCTATATGTCATTAACATGATTATCAATAAGTTGGATGAACCAATGGTGTTCAAAATTCCCCCTTGGGAGCGCTCACCTAAATTATGTCTTGAGATCGCATAATAGATAGATCAAGCACACAATGGTATAACTGTGGCCAAGTCTATTCATAGGTCAAAGTACTCTAATGACTTGTGTGATCAAAGATAATGCATTTATTTTATACCATACCCTCTCTCTCATTTTTTTGATGGCACATTTCCTTTGGTGTAGGATTGAAATGAATTGTAGTGAAACTAAATGTATGTATTTATTAGTTAACTTAAGCAGGGATTCAGACTCAGATAACTAGTTAACAATCACCTAGTGTGAGCCTCTGGTAGAAAAATTTATATGACTTCCCATGCTATGTTTTTTTGGTGAAATATTTGCCCTTAGATCACCTATAGATCCTAAAAATAAGGGGACTCCATCCTATTGTGTTTGATATCTAGGTAATTATTTTAGAAAGTTCAATCTAATGAACATCTTTTGAGGGTGAGTCACTTGCTGAAACCAAAGCTACTATTAAGCATATAGATATACTAATTTAAACATCATATGAATTAAATAAAAGTTTCACTTTTCCATCAATTTTGACTTATATAAAACTCTTAAAAAATAATAAGGCTCTAATAACCTAATTTTGAATTCACCTAATTGAGAAGGGAAAGGAAAAGGATATGCACTATGAAGTAGATGACTACTAGTTATTCGAGTTTATATTTCATATTCAATGTACATAGTGACACAAAGAGAGGTAAGCATAAAAATGGAAGATGATGACTACAGATCTGATGAATAACACTTCTATTGTCAATAAAGGGGAAATAATAAGGATAATTGGATTAACAACAATAAACACAATCAACATAATGATCACAACACATGCCAAAGAAATTTGGGCAAAATAAATGATTGAGAATTGATGAATGTGATAGTAATGAATGAACAAATAATCAAAAGGAGGTAATAGAGGCCTAATGGATGCATATATATGCAATTTTAAGGCATGATTTGGATAAAAAGGGTCATTTATAGTGATTAAATTTTTTAATGAGTATCATAATGGTCATAAATGACCCTTTGTGTCTACGCCATATGTTTCTAAAGAAATGGGTAGTTAATTTATGACTAGGTTAAAAAGTGGTAAAAAATAGCTATGTTAATGGGTTTCCCTCCCCATATTCCTTCTTAGGTGTAATTTTCATCTAGGGATTAGTAATTAGAAAAGGAGTTGAACTATAATCATTGGGATTTGGGAACTAGAAGATGATAATTACACATGCCACTAAGGTAAGAGAAATAAAAGTTCATGAGAACATAAGGATATGAAGTACCTATATACCACACAATTTTTTTAGAAAAAATAAATTATATTTTCACTTACCTATGGTGATTGATGGAGAAAAAATGGTTGGATATAACTCCATGCTTCTCCTCTATCACTTGTAAGGGGATAAAGAATACACATTCCAAGATGGTGGGGGGAAAAATGAAGAAATTTAATTACACCTAACTATTATAAATGATTGTTGAAGAGGGTGATGACCATTCTTGATGATTATACAAGATCCATGGTTTAGATCCCATTTTTGTTGAGTGGCTGAGGTCTTGGGGTAGCACACCTTGCATCACCAAAAATGTGAGGGCTTGTTACGCCCATAAGAATTAAATGTGGAGATATAGATTAAATGTGCCTCATATTTCCACAAATTTGAGGGCTTATAATTTACAAATAACTATTTAGTTGAGATCTAGAGGTAACATGCCACATATAGCCATAAATATGAGGCCTTATAATACCCAAATAATTGAGTGGTGGAAATATAAGGTTAATGTGCCATGCATAAACATGAATGATGGATTTTAACTCAAAAATAAATTAATGGTAGATCTTTAGTGGTAACACACCTCACATTTTAATAAATGTGAGGGATTATAACACTTAAATACCTAAGTGGGGGTGTTATAGGATAAATATGACTTGCATCACCATGAATGTAAGGGATTTTAATTCCCAAATAATTAAGTGTTAGAGTTATAGGAATAAAATTCTTCATAGAATGATAAATATGATGGCTTGTAACTCCTAAAGAAATGAGTGGTGGAACTATAAGAGAAACACACCTTACATCACCATAAATGTGAGGTATTGTAATACCCAAAGAATTAAGTGGTGGAAATATATGAGACATGAATATCAAATCACCATGAATGAAAATGATTGTAACACCCAAAGAATAATTGTTCAAACCTTAAGGGGGAAGAACTTAACACTACCACATGTGTGAAGGCCTTGTCACCCAAAAGGTTAAGACGGATGAGGGTGATGTTGGCTTAATCCTTGTGTAGATGGGAACTCAAACACAAAAGAATGAGAAAGGTTATAAGGATGGAAATGGAGTGAGATATCCATTGGTTGAATAAATATAAATAATCCCACATGAATACATCTATGTATTGGTGAAACAAAGTGATAAGAGGATCTTGGAAGGTGAGCGAGGTCTCCTCTGGTTGGAAAAATATGTGAAATCCTAAGTGAATACATTTATGTACTCCAAAATTAAAGTGATAATAGGATCTTGGAAATAATATTGTGGTCTCTTTTGGTTGAAAAAATGTGTATAATCTTAGCTGATACATCTATGTATTAATAAATTAAATCTAAAATAGGCCATATTTCACCACAATCCTATTCTGAAATAGCCAATGTCTATTTTCTAGTGATTTTGGTGGAATTACCTTAAATCCCATGATAATAATGTCCCAAGTAAGGGAGTAATAAATTTTCATTAATATAAACAAACAAGAAGCAAGGTAGGAGAAGAGATAGATTGCAAATAAACATATAGGTAGATTCAAAGTCAACTAAATAAAAAATAAAAAATATAGAGGCACAAACTTAAATGACTAGAGACTAAAGGTTTGTGGCCTTTCCATCGATTTTTGAATAAAGTTGTGGCCTAAATAAAAATCACACAACAATCTTTCATAATGAGCCAAAGCCTAAAGGAAATTGAAGTGTAAAAGTATGAAACTAGAAAAAATGTAGAAACAAACAAGGATGGAACCTATGGGTTCTATGCAACATGTTTTAAAGTAGGTGGAATAATAAAAATACACATTAGTGGTTTGAAAAATAAATATAAATAAAAATATCCTCCTACGTATGAGATTCACTTCAAGACTAAAATTATCCAAATTCTTGGCTTGCATAAGCTAAAGGCTAAATAAAACTAATTACAGTTAGAAAGAGACTAATATATTGAGAAATATATGAAAGAAACTATAGTAATATAAGTTTGGTAATATATAAATAATGAGTAAAATCAAGTGTTGAAATGGAATATTATTGCTAAGAATATAATTCTAGTGATTTAAACAACATATGAATTAAATTAAAATTTCACTTGGAAATCAAGGTTTCCTCTTATAAAACTCCTAAATATATATGAGTTTATGAAAACCTAATTATGAATGCACTTAATTGAGATGGGAAGGGTGAAGGATCCACAATCTGAAGTAGATGACTAGCAGTTCCTTGAGGTATATTTTTTGGTTTAACATACAAAATCACCTAAAGAGATAGAAGGAGAATAACACACGTGAGGATGATGATTTAATATCTGATGAAAAATTCCATTGGTGTCATGATAGGGGAAACATAGAGGATAAGAGGATTAACCATATGAGAATTATAATACAAATATCATAACATGAGCTAAATAAACATTGACATAGAGAATTATCGAGATATGATGAATGTGATAGTAATAAATAAATAAATAATAAAGAGATGGTAATGGAGGAAAATTGAGACATATATAGGTAATTGATGGGCATTTTTTAGCTAAAACAATTTGTTTATAGCTTTTGAAAACCCTAAGGGATCTCTCAATGGTCATAAATAGCCATTTGCAGCTAGGTTGTGGGTTTTTCAGGAAACATGCAACAAAGCCACATGTTTTCCAAAAAATCCATGTCTAAGAAATAAAAGGGTAAAATAAAGGGATATGATGATCATTTTATATTTTTATGTCCTTAGGCATACTTTCTGTTTAGGGGTGTAGTAGTTGGAATAGATATTTAAACTATAATAATTGAGATTTAGGAACCAATAAATGATAATTATAAGATCTAAAAGGGGAATATATAAATACTATAATAAGTGAAAATCCTAACTGGATACAAGGTTTCACTAGATGTTAAATTAAGAGACATGAAAGAAATAAGTGGACACTAGGCATAAAAATATCTATAAGGTAATAATGGTGTCATTAGATGTTGAATCAAGAGATATAAAACAAATAAATGGGTGCCATTATGAATAATAAAGATATAAGGTAATCAATGTTTTAGTAGATGTTGAATCAAGAGATGTAGTTAATCTAAAGGTCGTAATGTATAGTAAAAGTTCCTATAAATATAGGAAATAGCTATAAATAAAGAGCATGTACAAGATATAAATGAGCTAACAGACATATCCTAATCTATATATGGAAGGCATGAAATAAACCAATCAAATAATAACAACAAATGTACAAAATAAAAGGTATAGGGTTAGGTATACTTACCTTGGGGTGGGTTTTTAATGCACTAATCTCCCCTAGCTTGCAACATTTTTTGAGATATTATTGTAGGTGAATTCAAGGTGAACAAATGAAGACCTAGGTTTGGGAATCCAAAAATAATATATATCTTATTATTTAAAATCACATCCTTGATGTCTTTAAAGACTTTATGCTAACTTTCCTTCTCTTAGTGTAAGCTCCTATCTAATTTATATTCTTCTTCCTAAGGTGTATTTTCAAGATCGAGCAGAGTGAATTGAATGTCTTATCTTTGATAAATAAAAATTAGGAATCCTATAAATATAAATCCAAACCTTAAAATAAAAAATCATATTTAACCAACATCATCAACTCATCTGATGACATACAAAATATTTCAAATAGAATAAATACATCATCTAGTTGGATAATGACATTAGCTAAACCATGGAGCACATCAGGATATCATTGGTAGGGTTAATGACATTAGATGAAGGTACAAAATATGAAAAATAGAGATAAAAATAGGAATGAGAACATTGATGGAGAATTTATTTTGATTTTGTGGTGATTTGAATGTGGCATACGAAATAGTAATTCATGATGAAATATCTAACAAAATGCCATGAGCTAGGCTATGCCAATATTGGTGTACTCTTTAGGATGTAAACTTAGGGATATTAATGCACTATTGAACCTTGGAAGCAAAGTGCCATTAGGTAAAAATAATATGTATACCTATGCCCCCATAAAATCTTATCACTCATCATGATAGTATATCAAGTTATGGTGCTTCATTAAAACACAATACCACAACCAAAGTAAATGATTGTAATGAAATAAAATTTGGAATGTAAAATGACATATATGTCCCTTGACTTACCCTTAAGCTAAAATGGATGCATAAAATAACCTTAGTCTTAATTGTGGTGGTTGAAAAAATATGCTTATATTAACCCTAATGACACAAAACTACATGGAATAATGTAATGCAAACATACAAAAATGAATATAAATTCAAGTACAAGTAATATGCTAGCTCTTAAGGAAGATGGTGCTAAGACAAGTTTGGAGATCCAAAAAGGAAAGTCTATATTAGGTATAATAAACTCAATAAGAATAAATTGTAGGGATGAGTCTAGATAGCCATAATGGAAATGATATATTAAATATAAATGACCCAAGAAAAATATAATATATTAAGGAAAAATTTAGCCACAAGGGAAATACTATATTAGGTTTGGATGACCCAAAGATAGATATGGAGTAAGGATGGGTATCAAACATAAGTAAGAGTAATCTAATAAATTAAGGAAATGATCAAGATGATTTTTTGAAAACCCTAAGATGTAGCTATTATTAAAGTAGGGATGGTTTAAATGTAAATACTATTTAATTCCCCATGTATTATAATTTGAAAGCCTTGAACCCTAATGTTTTCAAAGTACTATATTTTTTGAAAGATATGAAAAATAATATGTAAATAAATAAGAGATAATCATTAGCAATTATGTCTCACAAGTGGAAATAATTCAAGGTGGAAAAAGAGGTTGCCACTAAGGAAAAAACATGTACTTTACCAGAGAGAGGACACTAATCAATTTGACAAGATGAAACATTTTTGACATTGAATAATTTAGTAAATTTGTTTTGTAAGGACATGATTTGGGATAACTGTTGACATACAAATCTATATCCCATGAAGGCTATGCATGAAAAGTAAAGGTGCCTACCTTCAAAGCATGTATTTCCTATTTCTCCAGACCCTATTAGAGCCACTAGTCAACTACAAGGATTGTGTACTTTCATGAAAATAAATGTAACATAAGAGATAGATTTGAAACCTGTGATCTCATTATATTGGCCTACCACAATCTAATGGACCTATGAATCTCTTATGAGTCAAACTATGGAGTTTGAGCTTTAAATAGGATTGAGGGTGTGCTAAATTTTTTTATCTCATATATTTTGTGATGACTTTTGAATTTTTACCATTTTAGTATTTTATCTTTGTAATTTTGGATTTTTAATTTTGATATTTTCCTCCTCCATATGGATTTGGAATGCCAATAATGGGGTTTTAATATGAATATACATAGAGAGCTTACACCTAAAAGCTAAAGAGAAGAACATAGAAACCAAGACACGTAGATACTCATAGACTTCCATCTTTAAAAAAAAGTGTGATATTGAATATGACCTTGGTGTGCCCTCAATAGAGAGTGTGAAATAATGGACAAAATATGAGATTGATTGGATTTCCTTAGTAAAAAATGTGTAAGATGGTGATACCATGATGGAAAAAATTGATATATTTGTTGTAAGAGAGGGTAACTATGAATGAAAGACATGTTGATTAAATAAAATATATTTTAAATAAAGAATATAATTGACTTCAATAGATTATAAAACACTCTCAAGAATTTCCCTTGATCTAGATTAGATTGGGGATCGAGTGGACACACAATAAATTGAAAAAACTTAATATTTTAGAATTTATCCTTAATTTAGGTCCTTTATATAAGTTTATAGGCTTATCCTAAGTCTTATATATGTGTGCATTTATTGTATTTATAAATACACTTTATTCTATCCTTTTGAGGTGTCTCTCACCTTTTTAGTCCATTTGTTTGATTTAGAATTACTTACATGAAACTACTTCTCCCCCACATGACACACTCATCCTCCTCACTTTTAAGAGGATTAAGGACACATGGATCACATTATAAATCTTGACCTTCTAACTACTGTTCTCTCTTAGCTCTTTATTAAGATCTATTCTCTTCCTTTCTTTAACACTTGACACACTTTCAACTCAATCTTATTGATCTAGCCTTACTCTTGAATTCTCTCTTGTCTTAAAGTAATTATTCTCTTAAATTATTCATTATATTGTAATTAAATATTCTTATTGTAAGCTTTTGATACTAGTGTGGGGTTTTTCACCATTTTATGGTTTCCCCACTTATCACCTTTGTCTCAACTTTATGGCTTATTTCTATCAAGGTGATGTTGTTGTTTTGTACTATTTTTGTTTATTTATTTCAATGTTATTTCATGACATAGGAAATAAATCTAATATGGTATCATATCATTTTTTGTTTTAACATTGTTGGTGAGTTTTGTGCAAGCCTTTTTTAGAGGATATTTTTTTTCCATCTCTATTTTTCCCTCTAACCTCTTTATTTTTTATAGGTTTATATCCTGTAATGCTTATTAAACTCTATTTTTAACATATTTATGCTCTTTGGTGGTTTAATTATGGTTTTTTATAAATTAATAAAAAATTTAAGATCCAAGTAAAAGGAAATCTATTTTTTTTTTCAAATTTTAAAAACTTGTCACATTCATCTGCATGTGTATTTTGATTTACATATTAGTTTTCTCTAAAATTTAATAGTTTTTTTTAAATTTTTCTAGTTTATATCATGATATCAATTTTTTTCAAAAATAGAGATCATGATTTGAAATAAATCATCAAAATGATGACTGTATTTTCATAAAAATGTGTCTACATTCTAGTTTAGAATTTCAACTATTTTATTTCAGCTTATTATTTTTTTAGAAATCAATCATAATAGAAATATATGTGTTTTGTGATTATAAAGATTAATATCTTTATATTTTTCAATCCTCTTTGAGACTCACCCCTCCCTCTATAATTTCACATTTTTGTATTCATTTATTGCATCAATTTCTGTAGTCTTTAATTTATTTTCCCTAATTATTTACATTTTTCAATTTGGCTCTTTGCTTTATTCTAGCACCTTATCTCGGCACTATTTAAGGATTCTCTCTGTGTAAGTTCCAACCTATTTTTTAACTACATATCACCCTTATATTTGTGCTTTTGGTTTTTAACGCTTCTTTCTACTATGCCTTAACATATGTAAGAAGCTCCTAAAGTGTAGTTAAAGTGTCATTTTTGTTTTCATTTTCTATAAAAAGAATTTAATGTTGTTTTTGTTTTTTTGTGCTTTATCTTGTTTATATATTTTTTTTCTCAATTATTTGTGCCATTTTCATAGATACGTGACTCTCTTAAAAGTTATTTACCTTAGCATTACTTCTTTGTTTTGTAGCGTGTATTTAGGCATATTTATTTTTTGTTAAATTCTAAACAAACAAATCATAAATTTGTTATATATATAATATTTATTAAATATAGCTTGTTAATGTTTGAAACATTTTTCAAACATGTGGAAAATGCATTGGAATACCTTTGTATTGACATAATTTAAAAGAGAGCTTAACACTATCTTTTTTGTTTTCTTTATGAGTATATGCCTTGGTAATCTACTATGGCATGTATGACGAGTTCTTAAATAATTGTTGTTTTTTTTATAAAGAAAATGTGTATTAAAAGATTTATTAAGTTTGACACGTTTTTATTTATTAAACTCTTTAAAGCATCTTGTGGTTTTTTAAGAACATATATATATATATATATATATATATATATATATATATCCTTAATCAAAACTAAATATTTTATGTCTTAGTGAGATCTTTCATTGATGTTTACTTTTTGATAATGTCTTTTGATATTTGTAAATAATTTGATAAATAACATTGTTTTATTTATTTATTTATCTTTTTTTTATCAAAAATTTTAAGTGTTTTGATTTACAAAAAGAGATGGTTAATATTAGTTTTAAATCAATTTTATTTGGTATTTTGGTGTGGAATTATATTTAAAAGTCTATCATTAGTGATATTCATGGTTTTTTTACAAGCATAAAATTTGTATATTCACGTGAAAACACATTCTAACTATCTATTTTTTTAATTTTTTAAAAATTTGATTTGAAAAATGATGAAATATGTGCCCTTATACACTAAATTGCATGTCAAAATGACATTTTAAATGCTTTACAAGCCTCTTTTATTGAGAAAATGTAAACGATGTAATATTCTATTGATTCTATAAATGAATAATTCACATCTTTTGCTAATGATAATAACTCTGATGATGATGGATCTTCTTGTGTTTCTAAAATGATCTCAAACTCACATGCACACTTCTTGTACCAACTCCAACTTAAAAATCATGCATAGTATGTGCTATTTGGATGGTGTGATTTGTAAGTGTGAATATGGTATTCTTTAACATATTTTACCTATTTATAATACAAACTGTAAAGGTCTTATTTTTGATGATTCTACTATTTCTAATGTAAAATTTACATCTTATTATTCTTTGCATTGAAGGACTTATAATGCAACTTATTTTGATTTTACTAATTTGAATACAAATTTGACATATTATTTTCCCTAAATCAAAGGACTAATGATAATTTTTTTTTTAATTATACTACTTCTAATGCTCATACTTTGGTTAAAATTGATAAACCTTATGTGTATTGTTTAAAACATAGGTATCATATATCTAAATATTAGAAATTATATCCATGCAAATCTTGTGATAAATGCATGCACGATACTTTATATTGTTGGAAAATGACTAAATATATTACCTATAAGGTTAAAACTATTTAGATTCCTAAATAAAATAAATCTTGTAGAGACTTTGATATGTCTTTTTTGTGATAATTCTTCTAATACTTCATGTAGAATATCTTTTGTAAATAACGTCTTCTTTGTCTCCATTTTGATAACTAAATCCCTTTTATTTCATTCCTTACTTTTTGTTGCATAGGATATATGCTTTGATTATTTTTTACTAACTTCTTTTCATTAGGTTTTTACACTTTATGATGAAAGTTGTCATTTTTCCGTTTACCTTTACATCTACTTTTATTACATTATGTATGTAAATCATATTTTTTTGGTATTTTTATTGCTCAAATTGAAATATTGGTGTTAGCTTGTTTGTATTTAAGGTTTTATGGATCATTAATCCTTATTATTTGTCTTATTCCATTACGAATAGATCACATCATTTGAAGATGATTCTTAGAGATTTTTGATGATCACACTTCATCCTTTCAACTTTTGGCAACACTTTCTCTTATTTATTATCTCTAATATATTATTATGCCTCTTAAATGAATTTTATATTAATGGGGAGTATTATGTAATTTCAACTCCTTTCTTTGTTTTTAAAAGAGTTTCTCCACTTTTGTAATCCCAAATTTAAGCTTAAGGGGAGTTTTAGAGATTTTAATATTAATTTGGGTCCTTCCTATAGATTTATAGGCTTATTATAAGTCTTATATATGTGTACATATATTTATAAATTCACTTTATTATAGTCTTTTAAGGTGTCTCTCACCTCTTTAATACATTTATTGGATTAAGAGTTAATTGTATGTAACTCTTCTTCTCCCACATGAAAAAATCATCCTTCTCTCTTGTAAGAGGATTAGGGACACATGACACATATGTTAAAGCTTACCCTTGTAACTCTTTTTCTCTCTTAGATATTTATAAGTAACTCTCCTTTCCCTTTCTTTAATACACTCTCAACTTAATCTTGTTGATATATTCTTGCTCTTGCATTCTTGATGATCTCTTGGCCTAAGGCCATTCTTCTCCTAACTTATTCATGCTTTTATAATTGGGGATTCTTATTATAAGATTTAATATTAGTGTGGGATTTTTTATCATTCGATGGTTTCCCCAATTGTCATCTTTGTCTCAAATTTATGGATTATTTATATCAAGATGATGTTGCTCTTTTGCATTATTTTTTCTCATTTATTTCAATATTATTTCATGACCTAAGAAAAAATCTAATATTTAATGTGTTATAGGTGGAATCAATTTAATTAAAAAAATTATATAAAAAATAATATTGCAAAAAGTATAAGAAAATGAATCATGAATGAATGGAAATTAAATATAATTAAAGATAAAATAATATGAACACATAATTTTACTACTTCATTGATGTGGGAGGTATGTACAATTATCTATAAAAAGATGTGTGAGATGATATCTTTGAGAAAAGATGTGATATGTTAGACCTTAAGGGATATGTGAGCCATTATCCCTTAGATTAAATGTGAAGATTTTCATCTCTTTTTGGTATATCAAAAAATTATATAAATTATTTCAAAGAGATGAGAAGCTATAAGACTCCCTTATCTTTTTACAATTCTTTTATAAATATTTTAGTAGGAAATGAACAACCTAAACATAGAAAATGAAGTGATTCAAATTGGAATGTGAAGAATCAAGTGGATGTTTTCACCTAGGGATTTTATAGGTATTTTCATTACCCAAAATTCAAAAAAATATAAAAATATAGTTTTATTATTTTTAATTATTTTTATATCTTTCTATATTTTACATTTTAGGTTCTTTGGTGTAAAATTTTGAACCTCAAGTTTTGTCAGTGCCATAAATAGTTTCTAGTCACTTGTTCATATGGAACCAAATCTATTTTACTTGATTAGATTTCCAAATTATATAAAGGTTTATAATTTTGATCAACGATTTAGTAGATATGACAATGATCAGGAAAAAAACTAGTGACATGCTATATTTTTTAGTAATCTAACCAAAATATTATCCTGAACTTCCATTTGAATCATTCACCCTTATTTATAAATAAACATGTTTTATTTTTACTAGTTATGATTTGTAATGAACATAGGAAAACCTATGTGTAGAAGGGATGTATTTCAACTTGAGTGGTGTGGCCCACCCAAAATTCATTTTTGTTGATTTTGAAGACCTATATGTAGGATTTATAATGAACAACATGTATAGATATCATGGTTGCACTTACCACATAATTGATAAGGATAAAGATTCCAACAATGATTACAATTGTGGCCTCTTCTTGTAAAATAACTATAAATAATGTGATGGAATAAATATCTTTAATGTGCATGAGTAAAAATCTTGCAGTGATTATGAGAAAGTTTTTCTACATGGATGCTTGTTTGAATGAAAGTATGATGTGTTGATGATGAAAATGATTACATCGGTGAATCTACACATTCATCTATCATGAAGGTCAAGGTATAATTGTACCAATCTAATTGTAAAAGACCTTTGGTTGAGAATTAGTCTTAAGATATGCGAGGATTATTTTAGTGGAAATTTAAACTTTTTTAAGACTATTTTATACTTAACTAGATTTTGATAACTATTATATTTGTTTCAAATAACCAAAACATTCAGTTCAAAAATCTTCAATCATCAAATCAAATTATAACTTTTAAATTATCTTTACATTCATACCTATTGTTAGATCTTGATTTTATTTCTTCAAGTATATTTATCATAGTTTATATATTATATGTTGTTAATCATATTAGATAGAACATAGCCAATGAAAGAGGTAAAGTATTGTAGGATTAAATATTTTGATTATCAATGTTTTTTTTAATCAAATGATATTTCCTTACCACTCCTGAACACTAAACCAAAATATAGAAAGCAAAGAAAGTGACCAAAATCAAACTCAAAACCAAAAATAAAGCAAACAAAACAAAATTAGCTATAACATACAAGTTAAAAGAGATTAGATAAATTAGAGAAAAAAATAGAGCTATGAAAAGATTAAGAGAAAATGAAGAAAATATTAGAAAAATTTAGAAAGAAAGACACATTTTACTATGAAAATTGATATGCTAAATAAGTAAAAGAAACTAAAGAAAAATTAAATTAAACTAATAAACTAAATAATAAATAAATAATAAAATATATACACTATAATAAAAGATGACCTATATGAATTAAGAAAAAATATGGCTCAAGATGTATAAAATTTATTAAGAAACTAATTTTTATAATTGATTACAATAATTCCCAAAACAATATAATCACAACATAGTGAAAACTCAATAATATGTTGTATAAATACAAAATAGTCTTGATTATCAGGCAAAGTACAAAAATATACACATATGAGTGCATTATTCTATAATCATCAAATAATTAATAATCTTGATCATCCTCAGATAATTGGTTTATAAATTAAATAATTAATTTGGATATAAATATTTGTACCAAGAAAGTTACTTAGTTGTCAAAGGATATGTTGTTAGATCTTTATTTTGATGACAGTTTATCTCAAATATTTATAATAGAAGTGAAAAGTGCAATATGAAACTATATCTTAAGAGTTCGTGTACTTGTATTTGTTTTTATCTCTTTGAATGACACCCTCTAATTATTTTTGAAGCATTTGCTTTAAAAATAGTTGTGTTTGCAAGTTAAAAATAACTTTTTGTTAACTCAATTAAAGTTGATAAAATTTAATAAAGTTAACTACTTTTATAATTTAACTTTAAATAATAAGTTAACTACTTTAATTAAAAATAGACTGAATAATATCTCTAACGGGGTGGGGGGGGGAACACTTAACTTAAATCAACTTAATTATTAATTGATACAAGTTATCATGTTAATTGACTTATCATAGTAACTAAGATTAATTAATTTAATCCACAATTATATTCAATCATTTTATCTTTCTAAAAATATGAATTAGATCAATGTTTATAACATTGAAATTCAAAGTAAATAACCTTTCCAACTTAATTAATAAAAAATGATCAACAATATGATGTTTAAATACTACATGCATATATAAAATTACAATTAGATTGCTATCAAATTATAATAAAATTTCTATCAAAAGTTTGCATGGTTTACTATCTACTAAAATAAAGTATCACATGTAAAATATCTATAGTCAACCAAAAATAAGTAACTAGCCTAAAAATGTTTAGTATCATGACTTAAGAAAAATAATTATCATTTCAATCCTCATCTGAACTCTCTCTATTAGTGACCAAATCTATCAATGGTGCCATGTGATTTGTTAAATATTCAATATATTCAAATGGTGGTGCTATAAACTCAACTCTAATCACACCATTGGATTCATTGTCAACTTTTAATTTGATTCTTTTGAGAAAGTGTGTGACCATAGGTTGGGATGAAGAGTCACTAGTGCATCTACAATTTAAAGAGGGAACAATAGTTAAAACATTAGAAAATTCTTTTGGGAATAAATAACAAGGGTTTTATTAGGTTTAAGATAAAGTAATTCAAGGTTTTGGGGCATGAAGTCAACATTTTACAAAGTCTCATCATTGGATATATGCATCAGGTGAAAATAAGTACTTAGTGAGTTACATCCAATTGGATGAGGCTATCAATTACCCCTTCCCAGTCTTATGGAAAAATTTATTAGCACATGGAGATAAATTATCATGAGGTAATGAATTTAAAATTCCTAAAAAATTGGGTATTTAGCATCAAGTGTAGGGATAATTGAGTGTCATGGTTAAAAGTTCATGAGAACGCATTAGTAACACTTAGATGACATAAACATTTTCCTTGATATTTTTTTCAAGAAGGTAATTCATTATATTGATATTGATTAATTCTACCCTAATCATTTCCTCCTGATTTATAAGATATCTGACTCTAGCTAAACATTTTGCATCTATATTGAAAATGATATATATATATATATATATATATATATATATATATATATATATATATATATATATATATATATATATATATATAATTTTTTCAATTAAACATTAGCTTTATCATTCCTAAAATATATTTTTGAGTATTCACTAAATGTTTGTAAACTTTTTAATCCTTGTCTTAATTTTAAAAAGAATAAAATATAAATACAGCTGAAGGAGATTTTGAAAACTACCACAAATACCTAAACTCATAGTGCTGCATATATCAACATACTACTAAAAACACTAAGTTTGAAAACCATAACTCAATCTTTAATTTTTATAAACCCTAATATAATTTTTACCAAAAATGAATCCCAAAATTTATTTAATATATGAATACGATCAATATTTTTATAGAAATAAACCCATCTCAAAAAACATTTTAATTTTTGTCCAAATACCAATTTTAAATTTAAAATATCAACACATGCGAAGTATATTTTACTGATTTTGTAAGTAGAAAAATATTCAAACCAAAACATTATCATGTTAAAAATTATTGTAAAGAAAAACTAGACTTATTTAATAAAACTAAAATTATATCTATAAATATTTATTTCAATCAGATTCTTCTTTGAAATACATTCATGAATATGACAAACTAAAACATTTACCCATTCAAATATTAAGACAACATGTATTCACATCAAACCTGTTTTGATTTTTACAATCATTAGGAGTGGACCAAATAAAAAATATTTGAAGATCAAGAATATCTAAAACTATAACATCCTTAGTTTCTCATAAGTATGAAATCAAGATTAAAAAGATTTAAAATCCATTGTTCTGTAATAAAGATTATGTATATCAAAAATACTATATGAACCAAATGGTTTAAAACTAGAATAAATACTTAATTTGCCTTCACAAAATTTACAAAAGATATAAAAATGATGTCTTCAAATAAATAAAAAACTAATGAGGGTTTATCAACTATTTCCATGAAATAAATGTTTGTATATTTCATATGGACATGGAATACAAATACTATCACATATGTAGATCCAAATACTTCAAGTTAAGAAATAACCAAGCAACCAAGTAAATAAACTTTTTTTTTAATCTTCAAATTGTAAACCACCATATATATATATCAAAATTTCCATATTTAATCATTTTTTTTTCAACAACACAAGTGATTGTTTCAAATCCCGAGACAAAATTTCAAACATGTCCCTGAACATATTCATGAGAGTATCAAATATCATGATAGTTTCAATATAACTAAGGAAATGAAAGTTTTATTTACATGTCTGTATTGTGACTCAAAACATATTCATGATGAGAGTGAAACTAGCTACCAACCTTTAACACTATACTCTACTATAGAGTAATTAATATAATCTATACTCATAATTGAACAAAATATCATCAAAATGTTATTGATTCAGAAGAAAAGAGTGACAAACCATGTTTTCCATTAAAATATTAGTATATGGATACCACATGAAACTCAATAAATTTTTTTACTTAGACCCCAATGCCCATGTTACATTGAATGTGAGATTGACTTACCATCTAGGGTCATTAACTCCTAAATAGACCATTCTATTTACTAGGTTATCCACTAACTTTAGAAATGTTTGAATCCCTTTAAACATGTCTTACCAATTCATTAACTAACTTAGCTACCTCAAGTCTATCAATTCAATAAAACTTGACCAAATCTATGCATTTATATGATAAGACTTAAAAAATATCAAGGCTATGAAATAAATCCCATTATTAAAAAAAATATATTGAGCCTAGATTTGAATTGAATTCATAGTGTACCTTATGTGACTTATAAAATTTATCGAAGTTTAATTATGCATATTGATATAAATATGCATCAAACACTACAAATAATAAGATCTTTAGGATTATTTAAGATAGAACTTAGGTTGTAGATATTAGATAAAAATGTAGTGTATAGTTTAGATTTTCTAAATTTATTTTCAAATAAAAAATAAGACCTTGTTATTCATCTCTCAAAGGTGGTAAGTGAATGTAGACTCATTTAAACTCAAAAGCACCAATGGTAATGACTTTTATTACACAAATTTGAAGTGAAAAATACTGACAGAGAGTATTATTATCAAAACCATACATAAAGGGAATATTACCAAGTGTTATTCTTAGATTTAATCATTTGTATTACTTATGACTTGCACAGGATTTATTTTACTCCTCTTGGTCTGTTACTATTCCATGATCAATCAATATATAAATCGTAATCTATAATGAATTATTCTCCAATTTAAAAGTAATTATAAATAATCATAATGCAAACATCATTTTTAAAAATTACTTTAAACATAATTGAATATGATAATAAATTAAAAACATAAAATTAAATAAAAATCAAGAGTTGAAAGCAAGCTGGCCTCATCATCAGTCTGAGGATTATGTAAAACCAAATATAATATGATAAATATCGAAATATTTAATTTTTTTTTAATGGGTAGTAAAATTCATGATACCATAGGTTACCTTGATGGCTAGTTTCATGCATGAAGGTGGGATATAATTAAAATTGTGAATTTCAAAAAACTGGGTGTAATTCAAGAAAATTGTTTCCTAAGCACCTAAAAGTGAACACCTTGAAAGATTTTTAATAATAAAGCGTTATTTTTTGGCCAATGTGGCATGAATAATGGGAAATATATAACTAATAAGTTTGGTATGGATGAATATCATTACAAGAACCTTATAAAATAATATCTGGAAGAAATCATTATTTTTAAGAAACATAATTCCATTACTATTCATTTATAGAAAATTAAATTAATTTAACTAAAAGTTTAGAATATTTGATGTAAGATAATACTTACATTTATATGTTGGATTATCTAACTTGTATTTCATGAATAATACTAAATATCTTCACTTGAGAATTTGAGTTTTCACCAAATGCACAAAACAAGCAAATAAAACAAAATAGAAAGAACAAACAAACACAAAAATTAGAAAGGAAAATAAAACATAAAATTAAAGGAAAGGGAACTAATCAAACATGAAAGAGTTTTAAATTATGGTCATTAATTGTATACACAACCAATTACCATATAAATATTATAAATGGAAAGTATTTATTCCCATGACATTATATATTTTTTATGGTAACAACCACAAGGAACTAAATTTATGATGTTTTACAGGATCTTCATGTGCATAATCCCAATATAAGTCTAGCTTGGACCAAGAAGCAAAGATGGCCACAATAGGAAACTATTGGACTAACACAAAGATTACAAAAATCTTTGAGTTGCTAAAAGAATATCAGGATGTTTTCCTAAGGAACTATAATGAAATGAATGGAGTCCACTCATCCTTAGGGAAGATGCACATCAAGTTAGTCGATGGCACTTAACCAGTGAAAAAATGACAATATAGGATGATCCTAATATCTAGATACACATTAAAAATGAGATTGACCATATCATTCACATTGGAGTAATCACTCCCATTACCAAATCTAAGTGGGTCAATCCCATGGTGATTAGTATAAAAAGGATGGATGCATCTATATCTGTATGGACTACCGAGTGCTAAATGCATCATGTATGATAGATCCATTTCCAACACTATTCATAGAGGAAATCCGTTAAGGTATTTTTGGTTGTGAAGTGTACTCTTTTATAGATGGATTCTCAGGGTACATCAGGTCTAAATAATCAAGGTAGACCAACCTAAGACAACCTTCACCATATAATGGGGATCATTTACCTATACTATTATGCCCTTCAAGTTAAAAAATTCCCCAATAGTGTTTTCATGGATAATAGTTGAAGCCTTTAAGAACTTCATCCATAAATTCCTCCAAGTCTATTTGGATGATTGGATGGTATATGGTTTGGTCAAGGACCATTGTGCTAATCTCAGACTCATGCTTGAGCACTATTGGGTATTATAATTCTCCTTAAACTTAAAGAAGTGCATGTTTGTGATACCTTTTGGTGTGCTCCTAGGGAATATTATTTGTAAAGAAGGAATCCTAGTAGACTTGACAAAGGTATCTATTATTCTTTGCCTTCTAGTGCCCAAGACTTAGTGTGATGTCTATGCCTTTCTGGGCCATATGGGTTATTATAAAATTTTCAAACATGGTTATGCCAAGATTGTCATGCCCTTGGAAAAACTTTTAAAGAAGATTGGGCAGTTCATATGGACTAGCTCTTATAAGGAAACATTTGAAAAACTCAAGTAAAAGTTAGTCACTACTCCTATTCTATAATTCTCCAATTTGACAAAGCCATTTCATGTCCATATTGATGTATCTGGCATGGCCATTGGTGTGATTCTTGCATAACCAGGAGAAGGTCACCTAGATTACCCAATTTGCTTTTCCAGTAGGAAGCTAACACTAGCTAAAATAAAATATATCACTATAGAACATGAAGCTTTGTCTATGGTTTACACTTTATAGAAGTTTGAGAAGTACATTCTATCCACTCCGTTTGTTTTTTATATAGATCATGAGGCTTTGAATTGCCTTGTCAATAAAACTATACTACATGGATGGATTTATCACTGGGTTGTATTGTTTTATGAATTATAAGTTTTAGTTATGGTCAAACTTGGAAAGGCCAACTATGGACCTGACCACCTATCCCAGATCAAGAACAGAGAACCAACACACACCATAGAAGATAATATTATTGATGTATAACTCTTCCATGTAACATGGGTACCTAAAGGATTGGAAGACATTGCATCATTTTTTACCACTAGCTCCACGCCCAAATATCTCACCTCACAGGAAAAAAAATTACATTTTACATCACACCCCTTTAGCTCATAATAGGTGATCTTTAAAAAATGGATCATGACAAAGTACTTCGACATTGTGTGATGCAACATGAGTGCCTCAAGGTACTTCAAAAATATCATGATTGTATTGATGGAGGGCACTATGCTGGAGAAGCTAACATATGAAAGGTTTTGCTAGCTAGACTATGGTGGCCAACTCTATTCCAAGATGCTAAAGCATATGTTAGGCAATGTGACATTTGTTAGTGCATAAGCAAACCTAACCGAAGAGATGTTATGCCTTTATGACTCATCCCTTCTCAAGAACCCTTTGAAAAGTGGGTTATTAATTTTATTGGTCCCATCACTCTAGCAGGACAATGAACAAGTTCTTGATATATTATTATAAAAATTGACTACCTTACATGCTAGGTTGAATCTGCACCAACAAAGTATTCTACTACTATTACTAATACCTAGTTAAACTAGTTGAACATAATAACTTAGTTTAGGTGTCCCCTAAATTTCACTAGTGATTGTGGTACCCACTATATAAATGAGATAATTTGCATCTTGCTGGCCAAGTTCATGATCATGTACCATAAAATAACACCATATCACCCAAAATCCAATGGAATTGTTGAGGATTTCAATAAGAACCTAGGTACTACTTTAATTAAAATCTACAATGTTGGCTGTACTGATTGGGATGATAGGGTATTTTTATTATAATGGGTTTACTGAACCACCTATAAGTGCCTAAACAAGAGCACACCATTCAACTTGGTGTATGGCAAGGAAGCAGTGATGCCAATAGAGTTCTTAGTGCCATCCATTTGTATCACATATGCTGGACAATTGGATGATGTGGCATCCTTGAAAGTGTGCTTAAACACTTTAATACAGTTAGATGAGACCTGGTTCCTCACTCATTAGAGCTAGGATGTAGAGAAATGCAAGCAAAAGGCATGGCATGATCACTATATAAAGAATAAAATCTTTTCTCTAAGAATGAAGGTCTTATTGTATGACTCTAAGTTCATGTGACACCCTAGAAATCTCTACATCCATTGGGATGGCCCATTTATAATACATAGTATTCAACATATCAGAACATGTTGGTTACAAAGGATGGATGGTAAGTTCCTCCCGAATCAATATAATGGAAGTCAGCTTCGACTGTATTTCACTTTAAAATAGTGAAAGTTTTGTAATCAATAAGGCTTATGCCATTTAGTTTAAGATTTATTAATTTAAATAAAAGTGTTGCATTTATTTCACATTATTTTCCCTTTTTGTAATTTTATTTTCTAAATTTTTGTTCTTTTTGTGGAGGACCATGACATGTTTTAGTGTGGGGTAAAAAATCAAGTTTAAAAAGGCAAAATTGAAAGTGCATAAGTTACTTAGGCATGAATTTTAGTATGGGTGCACAAGTTATTAAGGGTGTGAAAGGTTATAAGGTATGTGAGTCATTTAAGGCATGAAGGGGTAAGCTTCCCACCATAAGTTAAAAATTTAAATGAGACAACTATCTCCCACCTTACAAAAAATGTGGGACAAAGTTGTTATCCACTTCAAAGAAAGGCATGAGATGAGAAACATCATAAATGTGATGAGGTTAGTTATGGAAAGAAGCATGCCACTAACATGATGGGATAATACCATTAAGGTATTAATTGTAAAAAGGAAAGGATATAAACATGGTAGATGCTATAAGATTTGAGTTAAATGCCACAAAATGATGGGTGATGGAAGGGAATTAATGAAGATAAAAATCCTTTAGAGCCTATAAATAGGCATGTTAAATGTATTTCGCACTTTACTTTGCATTTAGCTTTGAATTACCAAAGTCAAGATCAAGAGATTATTAGAGCCAAAAATAAGTGACCAACAAAGCTAAGCCAATCAAATCCTAACCAAAGTAAAGATTTTTTATATCCTTAGTAAACCATGAAGGTCATTACCAAGTTGAGTAGAGAGATTCCAACTTTGGTTCGGTGGGAAAAGATTTGGTTTTGAGAGTTTTAAGTTGTAGGTCTACCATTAAAAGGGTGATTAAGATCAAAAAGCTAAATCATTATTTTTAAAACACACATTTCTTTGGAAATTTTGGATGGCTAAGCTTTAACCTTTATGCTCCTCGAAGAGTAATGCAACATAAGAAGGCTAAAAGACTTGAAAAATTGCCAATACTACTTGAAAAAGAAGAGGTAAGTGAAAGAGACTGGGTGCCAATTAGGGAAGACACCCCAAAAGGATAAGAGTAGTGACCAGAAGAACAAGTATATAGTATGGAAGGAGAAGATGAACAACATGCAGAAGAAGAGAAATAAATAATGGTGTAGAAAATAAAGTAGGTGCATATGTATTCGGTTAGAAGGTCCAAACATCCCCACCCCATCCTTATTTATTGAAGAGATGTAATATCCAAATTTGGTGTTACACATAGAAAATTGGGATTTCAAGGTCTCTACCTGGACCATTTTTTACTACAATCATTGCCAACTTGGGAATGAGGTTGAGCTTTGAAATGATTATCGAGTGGAGACCACCAAGACCTGGAACCAACTGGTATATGACCTTACCATTTTTAACTAGTTATATGCTATAGGATTTTTATATCTCTTCAACTTATTATATTTTGGTAAGCCCATGAAGGTGGTAAAGTTCCTCATTTCACACATCTATGATGATTAAATCTACTTTGTTTGACACACCATGACAATTACCACAAAAAGAATCAACAAGATCATGGGGCTACAATGCTCGACTAAGTGTAATTGATTACTTGGTTATTACTAAGGAGATACAAAATACCACCATGATGTTGATGTATTAACATTAGGGTCATGCTATACACATCAATAACCTGTAAGATCCCACCCTCCAAGCTATGGGATAGATCATCTTGATCAAGATCAGAGGGACCAATCGATGGAAAGAGGTGGACATGACATACCTCTACCTTGCTCATCAAGTCTCATAAGGGCTGAAGTATAAGTGGGCCATGTACTTCACCCACATTATTGTTTAGGATATGAAGAGGGCTCATTAAGAAACTAAGTACAAGTTTCCATGGAGGGTGATTCTCTTTTTATTAGTTTTGATGAAATTGGGTTACCAAATTATATTTCTAGAGTGATAAAGTGGGTGTACCCTCCAACACATAGGTCCCCCACTAAGCACTACACAATGTTCACTTGCCCTAAACACATCACCCCATCTTAAAAAATTAAGATGAAGTACTAGTTTGATAGGCTGAAGGCAATGTTTAGGGATGAGTGGTACATCCTTAAGGACTTACCCCCTAGTTGCAGAGTAAGCTAAGTTTGTTATAAAGCAACACTTCTCCCTTGTGTGGATTTGAATTAATCCATCAAGAAATATTTTAGCATGGTTTAATCTACATTATGCCTTCTTTGTGTGGTAATTCATAGACTTCATCAACCAAATGTATGATGCATAGCCCATAATTTTATAGGTTGAGAGGATAGATGTGGATATTCACACTCTCTGAAAGCTATATGTGTATCAAAGTAAGAAGGCCTATGTGGAGAGGATGGAAACAAACTTGATTGACATCCAAGTCAATTAGAATTTGGTCAAGGAGAAAATTCACAAGTTGTTTTACATGCTACACCTCCATAAGAACCCACAGGGTGAAGACCCTAAGGAAAAATTCCCTCTAGTATTGCATTTGAAGAAGAAGTGACTAGATATGGGTGCAAGTAAAAGTGGGTAATAATCCCCCAAGAAAATATAGAATACTATAGAGGTACAAACTTCCAAACCCACATCTTACCATCCCTCTACACCACATCCACCTTACTCTTCATCTCCACATTCATCCCCATCTCCACACACTTCTCCATCTCCTCCATCCTTTACTCCTCCACACTTTTTGATTCCCCAACCTTCATCCCCTCAACCTAATCCCACTCTTTATCCACCACCTTCTCCACCTCCACCTCCACCTTCTCCACCCCCACCTTCTCCACCTCCACCATCTCCCCCAAGCATTATTTCAAGAGCTACCTATATCAGCCCCCAAGGCAAGAACTACAACCAAACATTCTTAAGGTGTAGATTCATGCTTAGATTTGGATTTTGAGATAACTCCCTCCCTAGCGTGAGAGGAGCATGCCAATTTTGATGACTCCCTAATTGATGTTGGAACACCATACAATAAGGGAGATGATGAAGAATAAAGTGAGATGGCCATGTATGGACATAATGAGGTTGATCCTGAATAAGACCCTAATAAGGGGAAGGAACCAGTTGAGACTTTTGAGGGACATGATGAAGGTTCCATAGATAATACATGTGAGCATTATCAATTCAACATGCAAGAAAATATGCTCTATCTTTTTCCACACTTCATCCCTAAGGAGGAAACTCTTAAAATAAGGAAACAAGTGCCTTTCCTCCTTGATATGTAAAATGAGGAGCATGAGTTTGAACTCCCACAAGATAGCCTTTATTTGGGCCTAGATGCCATAGCTCTATCAAAACCACTATGGGTAGATCCCCAAAATATCTTCCCTCTAATAACAAGCAATACATTTTTGAATTTGGGCATAGAAATAACACATCATAATATTTTCTCAAATTCTAATGCATTCAAAATTGAATGAAAACATGCTATAATTGTAATCATATATAATAAAGTACTTGTAGAGAAATAAACACTCACCAAGGAAGTGGCCTCAATGAAATAAAAGCTCTAAGAGGCCACATAGACAAAAATAAGGGTCTTAACCCTTTGTAAAATAATTTTTAAGGAAGATACAAAACTAGTATATGGTGTAACTCTTGATGGGGATGTCATAGGAAAGCTATAAACCCTAGTGGAACTACTGTTAATAAAACTCAAGGAGTAACCCACACTGAGAGACGAGAGATTAGAATTAACTAAATAGTTCACTATGACTATTGACATTTACAAACATAATTTAGAGAGAGTTGGGGAAGTTATCCCCATTTTGGATGGAATTTTTTTGTGGCTCATGCACCCTAATAAAGTCTTAGAGGCTTGGCTCCAAGCTGAAGAGGACCTGAGGTAACACTCAATTGATATTGTACTCTTAATAAAGGACCATGACTAGAGCACCAAAGCATTTAGAGATGTAGAGATGATGAAGGATGCCATTAATAAACATCATCGATAGCTAAATGAAAGTTTTTATCCTTATAAGGATAGGTTGACAAAGAGGTATCTACACTTGCAGATGTCCATAAGGATGCTATCACAACCCTAGCTGAATATGTAAAGAAGACTAGAGAGACTCTGACCAACCTTGAGGAGATAAAAACATCAAAGGAAGCTATAGAAGGAATAACTATGAAGGTTTTTAGGATATTATGCTATTATGACAATCTAAATAACAAACTCAAGAAAAAGGGGCTTGAATTTTTGGAGGACACTAGCATGGCTTAGTCTAGGATAAACTAAGAGTGTAGTGTGGGGTAATGTTGGCCCCTAAATTTTAACTAAATGTTGTCCCATTTTGGCATAGGAATGGTATGCCATGGAAGGACCATGATGTAAGAAGACCATGGCACATAACTGACAAGTGAAAATTCATCATGGCATAGATCCTATTAAGCACAAAAGGATAATGATGTAGAATGACGAGTGCGAGAGGACCTAGTCAGAGGAGAACAAGTCATGAAGAACCTAATAATATGGGACTCAAAATGAAAGTAGAAGACTAGGGGAATGTGTGGGAAGTAGGAAGTATTTGGAAAAATGGTTTAAATAAGACACTACAACCTTATTGATAGGAAGTCTTACACCAACTTGCAAGGAAAGAAACATATGGCCACTGAGATATCACATAAAGTGAGAATCTAGGGTGCATAGAGGCCTAGATCTTAAGGAATAGCTATTTTTAAAGTGCTATGACTCTCAATTTGTTGATATTTTATTGGACACCTATACATGTCATTAATGATTATAAATACTTGGTCAGGGCAAAACAAGTATAAATATCCTTGTTGTAAATCATTGTGGTGGGATAGATAAATGAAATAATTTTGTAGTGTTATGGTAGAAAATATTAAACTTAATATATGATAACATGTTATATAAATTTGTGTTACTATCAGTGATGGTATGAACTATGTTTAAACTCTTTATGTGAAATAAACCTAATATTTTATTTTCTAAGCACTTAATGCTAAGTAAGAACATGAATATAATCTGCATGATAATGTTAATCAAATCAAACTCATAGGATTGAAGTAGTAAGATTATGCTTTTACATAATCTTTGTTTAATTCATGAATATGAACAAGTTATCCAAACTATGCTACAAAACCTATGGGAACCAATATTTTGCCATGCACTTTGAGTGAGCGTGTAAGACCTAGATCTTACATAAAAGGGTTAGCATGCTAGCACATTGGGATAGACTTCAGTGCCAAATCTATACTTAACCAAAATAACTTAAAAAACCTCTTGCAAAGCCCCTTTGACTAAGGAAGAGATTGAGTCTTGATGGGTTCACATTCATGTAAGTATATTCTAACTTTGTACTCCTCTCTTTAGTAGATAGAAGTAGCATAAGTATTAGCTCGAATAATATTACTCTTCATATTCCATGTATTAGGGTCTTACTCATACTTAGTATAATTGATATTCTCTTCTACATGTTTTTATTTCTTTACTAACCCCTGATGTTATGCCACAAGCTTTGGTGTGCACTAGATTAGATTTACTTTCTTGTTATTAGATATAGAGTGAACATTAAACCTAGGACTCTTTTAAGGTTGTTGCATGATTGTGTTAGACTTTAGGCTTTGAAACCCTTCCTAGCATTGTGTATTATGACAAGTGATCCACTAATAGGGTTTAGTGAATCCCCATATTGGTCATGGTCCCACTTAAAAAATGTATTCCCAATTGAAAGTGTAGGTATGCTCTATCTTCTCTAAGCCAAGATTGATTTATAGACATAATGTATTTATGATTTCATACATTCTAGTGAACCTGATGTGAACTAACCCTTGCAAGATTTATTTACCTTATTTCATTTCTTTCATTCTTTCATCATTATTTTTATCATATATTTATCATACTGGATTGAATCTATTGACCTAATATCTAACTTCTATGCATAGGATTTTACATACAGGCTACTGGATTGACCCTATCAACTTAGTATAAGTTTTTAGCTTTTTAGACATCTAGTCTAGACTCTTAGGTCAACCTAGTCAACCTTATACATTTTTAGGCACTCAATAATAAGTTTTTGTAATGCTTGATTGACCCAGTTGACCCTGTTAGTAGAATTTTCAAGCATATATCAAGGTTCTTGAACAACAATATTCATTATATACATCTATGATCCACCAAGGTTCCTTTATATCTCTCTATCTCTTTACAATATTTCCTTTTAAAGTTTGTAGTCTTTAAAAATTGCCCCTACATAGTCAACTGGATTAGCCCTATCGACCCAATTTTTATCTGGATAACTAGGTCAACTCTACTGACCTTATTCATTTTCATACATTTTTTTTAAAGTATAGGATTTACCTTATCAACCTTAACATTGTACCTTGTTTCAAAGTTGGAATTAAACTTATATGCTAGTAATTAATTCACACTTTATTTTCTTATTGATTGCATGCTTAGAATAGATCACATAGTCTAATTAGGGGGTTTTAAATTAACCATTTAGTTTCAATATTTTCTATTTTATGCACACATGACCAAATCAAAAAATCTAAACAAACATTTTAACATTTGACTACCCAAGGCCAACCTACTTGGATTTCATCACCAAGGGGGAAGTTGACTTGATGTTCTGGTCAAGTATAAAGGATGGTTAATGGTATATTATAGCTAAGAAACCAATAAAATTATTTTTGTAGTGTGTGAAGTGATGGTTAGGCCCCAATACTAATCCTATATCATTATCACTATAGATCCCTTTCAGTCCAAACTACCTAAAAACATCCTTAGATTGATTTCTAGTTCATTTCTTATAGCCAATTTCATTTCAAATCTAAAAACATATTATAATAAATCTAATAAATATTTATATTGAACACTTAGTTATCTTTTACTTTCCAATTTTATTTCTTTCTCTTTGCTAAATTATGTGTTGTATTGCAAAAACTTGCATTAGCTAGTGTTGTGCAAGGTTTGGTGTTGTGTGTCTCAATTGGATCAACCTCATTGACCCAATTGATTGTGTGTTTTTTTCACTTCTTGATTTCAAAATCAGTTATAATTTTTTTATATTTATAGTACTGGGTCGACACTATTGACCCTATACATTTTTTTAGCCTACTGGGTTGACACTTCTAAATTTGTACATTTTTTTAGACTACTAGGTCGACACTACTGACCTTGTACATTATTTTTATCCTATTAGGTTGACCATGCTAACCCTATACACTTTTTAATCCGAATAGTTTGACACTATCAACCCTATACAATTTTAGCCTATATTCTTTGTTTCCCCCATTGACCAATTTTATCCTTATTTTTCCTCCTAGCCTTTTGATATCCACTCCTGCTTGGAATCATGAAGCCTCTTATCAAATTATTTCTTGATAGTATCAACCAATTTTGAATATACATGGTTTATTGTCTCCCACCCCTCTTTTCCACCATATAAGACAACTCTTTATGGTTCATCTCTTCATCAAAATTTTCTCAATATCAATTTATCCCATAAATATATATCTATAATATATCCAGAGAATCCTATTAGACAAATCCCAAACCATGACAATCATATGACTTATACCACTTTTACACATTCTAAACTTAGAATTAATAAACTCATCAACCCATATATATCAAATTTTTTAACCTCACATTGTGTTCCACCTCTTACAACCAATGTTCACAATCCTCTTGTTACACCCATAACAAGAGCACCTAGTATTATCACTTTCCAAAGTAACATGGTTGAAACCACTCAAATTGATAATCTAGATGGTTCCCAATTATTTAAAAACCTTGATGATAATACTATTTACAATCCTTACATGAATGGTGGCTTTAGCAAGATTCCTTCTTCTACCACACTTAAGACAACTAGCACTAATTTTGGGAATCCTCCACTTATAAAAAATCCTCCTCCCACCAACATTACCAATCCCCTTCCTATCAACAATAATATCCATCCTAAAAACACCATCCCACATATTGATACAAATCAACTTATTCCACAAGTCATACATCAAATGAACATCATACAAACAACTAACACCTCTCAAATGATGAACATTTAAGAAAATTTATTACACATGACTATTTAACCACCTCAAGTCATTATGTCTCAACCAAATCAAAATTTTTTCCCTCATCCTCTTAGATATTATAATGGGAATATCATACCTCAACCTATAATTAATAACAAAATGCTTCAACATATTCAAAATGGACCTTTATCCCCATTCATTTCATCCATAGATATTGGAAACATTTCTCCAACTATCACATATAATGGGACTAAGGATCCTACTATCTTTCTTAAGTCTTTTGGTAATATCTATAAGGAATGGGTATAAAATAAGACCTTTTCTACCACCAAGATCTTATCTAAAACCCTTATGGGTGATACACTTGAATGGTACAACCAAATTCCTAGACATTCCATCTCATAACTAGATGATTTAGCCAATGCTCTAGTGAAGGAATTCCGGCATGATGACCTTCCTAAAAATTACCTTAGCCATTTCATCAATGTCAAGAAATTTCTTAATGAATCTACTTATATTTTTATCAAATGATGGACGTCTCTAGCTCATAAAAGTGGACCATAAAATGAATGATGACACTATTTTAAAACTATTTGTCATATCTCTTAAACCTCCCCTTCAATACAAAGCTCAAATATTTTCACCTAAAACTTTAGAATAAGCCTTATAACAAGTAAAAAGGCAAGAATTTCTTATGACTCAATTTGAACCATCTCAAACAACTACTAGAGTACCTTTCCAATCATCTTCTCATAACATTTATTCATTCAATCCTCCCCAACCTCAAAATGGAGCATCCAATTTAGCCAATTTTAACCCAACCCACCCTCCCTTGAGTCTAGAACAAATTAAGAGGAAATTTCCACCCTTTAAACCCATGAGCTTTGATACTTATAAACCTCCTCCAAAATAGTACAATCCTGATAAGTTTTTTTAGTGTCATGCTAATATAGGTCATTCTCATGAGTCTTGTCATGATCTTCACCATTTTCTTATTTCTACCTTGTTTGGTTTGCATTTAAATCTTGATACTCTAATAAAAAAATGTTATCAAGACTATCTTCAAGTTTTTCATATTCAATCTCAAGAACTACAATCACATCAAAATCAACTATCTAATGATTAACAACAATCATCCCACACCTATACCTCATATGATAATTTTTTTAAAACCATAGTTGATCCTTCTACGTACACCAATAAGGAATGGATAGCTAACATGAATAATTATAAACATTTCATTGCATCCATTGGACTTCAACCTCTTTGGTCACATGAACCAAAAGATTACCTATTTCAAATGCTTACTCCAAAGCATATCATACATGTTCCTCATTTACCTCCTTTACCTCTTCATACCTCTCCTACACATCCTATTTCACATTCAAACTCTTTAAAATCTAACAAACCAACACATTTACCTATCTCCAGATATACCTACCAACCCAATGCAAATCATTTTAATGGTTCAACGTTACCTCACTCCACCTCACATAATATGGAATCTTGAGATACCCATCCACATGTTCCTTCAAAATTTGGGGCATCATGAAATTCCCATCCCTACATCTACTTATCCATTAGGGTATCTTATGATTCCCACTCTTATTCTACAAATAATAGTAATAAACACATCTAGCTTCAAGAAACTTTTTGAGACTTATAGACTTGTATTTCACATGATCATATTTGATACAAACATTAGCATAGATCTTACTTGTTCTTCTTGTTTCTTGTTTCTTTATTTTTATACATTTTACTTCTTTTGGTTTCACTTTACTATCATCATTATTTTCCTTTATGTTCTTTGGTTTTATTACACATTACATTTGGCATTTGCTTTCATTTTTGTCCTCATATATTTATTTTATTTTTGTCTTTTTATGTTATTCTTTACTTGAGTCACTTTATTATTATTTCCCCCCCTTATTTAGCATTCACCCCCATGGGTTTCTCTTTTGTGAGTTTTTAGTATAAGACCATGGATAGGACTTGACCCTCCTCACAAAATACCACCTTTGCTTATTTTCTCATTTTATTGTTTCACATGTTTCTTTTTGTCACCTTTATGGGTTTTTATTTTATGAGTTGCAATATAAGACTGTGGATAAAACTCAACCCTCCTTATAAAATTACCATTTTTTCATTCATTTTATAAGAAAATATTATTGATCCTTGTTCTCAACTTTATCTTTTATTTCTTTTGTTAGATGAAATTTAAAAAAAAATCTATGTTAGCGTGTTATTCCTCCATTTTCCTCATTCTTGTGATAAGGAATAATGCTTTAGTGTCATTGTATCCCTTTTTTTTTCTTTGTCACATTTTATGTGATTTGAATCAATTCAAATTGTTCCATGTGTCATTCCTCTTAATTTCCTTTCCTTTCACTCCACATTGGATAAAACAAGGTCAAAGTAAAGATAACACTTTTATTTCACCTAGATTTATGAGACTCTTATACACCATGCTCTTTGAAGTTCTCTCTCTTAACAACCTTGTCCCAAGTATTAAAATGAAAGTCATCTTTATCACCCATTTTTAGTTTTCTAAATCCATATGGAGGAGGAATAGAAAAATCCATCAAGAAATTTAAAATCCAAATAATTTGAATCAAAAGGCAATGATATATAAAAGGCAACATATAAATCTCAAAAGTCAAAATCACACCAAAAGACATGATTAAAATCACATATCCTATCTCTAATCGAACCTCAAACTCCACAATCAACCTCACATAGAGCTAAGGTCCATTGGGGTGTGGTAGGCCAATAGATTGGAATAGGGAAATTCAAAAAACTCTATGGTGTTACCTACTTTCTCATGCAACTACCCAATCTTCACAATAGATCGATGGCTCTGTAAGGGGTCTTGAGGAATAGGGAACACATTGTGGGAAGATAGGTCTATTTTAATTTTTATAAATATAGACTTCATGGGATGATCTACATACTACATTTATTGACAAAAGACTTGTGTAGTTAAGAGAAGTTCTTCATAGTCTTTAAGGTTGAAAGTCCTCTTGTTTTGACAAACCTAATTTGAGTGTCTTGACTTCGATAAAGAGTTTCACTATCTTGATTTTTCCTTCATTCTCCCATCCACCCATTTCATTTCCCCCCTTGATAGAAAAATTGTGATTCCAAATCTCTTTTCCCTTCTTTAATTCTTCTTCTTCATTTCTTAAAAACATGCTAGGACTACTTTGTTTCTTTTTTATCTATCCTTAGAGTGAAACAACATGTTTTGAGTAACTATGGATTATGTTCTTTACACCATGATTTACATTCCTATAATTATTTACTTTTACCATTTATCATTTTTTATATTATTCGACTATTATAAACACCTGAGTTCAAACCTTTTTCCATTATTGAGGTTGGCTTGTTACTTTTCACTTGCTAATGTTATTTTCCCTTTTATGCACCTTTTTCCATTATTGAGTGAGATAAGGATTTTTACTACTCACTCATCAATGTTGAATTACCATTTTATTTCTTTTTTTACATTTGATATTTTGATTACCATCATTTTTTACATGTATGCTTGGTTTGACTTGGTGAGTTTGCCTTTCTTACTTATATATTGTTTGAGTTTTTTGATGTTTAGTAGCCTTGGATTTTTGGTTACCTAATTTTATCTTATTTTTTTGACTTGATAATTTGGTCTAACATATCACATATTACCCCAAATTTCTAAATTTTCCAAGTACGTCCCATCCTCATATCACTAACTGTCTTAGATTTTTTTCTATTTATTTATTTTTGATCTTTAGTTTTGTATTCTTGGGTTTGTCGAACATAGTTTCTATGCCCTCCACAAAAAAAACTAACAACATACTAGATAACCATCCCATGATAAAGGTAATTCAAGGTATGCATCACATTTAATTTTAGTTATTTTTGATTTACAATACTATAACTTTTTTTTAGCATCAATGTTGTGTGTTACTATGTTCTTTCTCAAAACACCATTCCCTATTGCACCTTAGTGACACGTGATGAGATTCGAGTGGGAAATATGTACACACATAATATTTTTAAATTTTATCAAATATTGATGCTTTACATCTTGTGGAAACCCATCGAAACTTAATCTCTTTGAGTGCATGCCCTAAGGGATGTATCAAAGGGATGGGTAGACCTTTGTTGCTTCACAAGATTGTTGTCCCTTATTTACACATTATTACCAATCCAACTAGATATTAAAACCATTCACTAATCTATTAATCCTCCCTTGCACACTCCTCTAATCATTTTCCTCTTTCCATCCCTCTTTTCCTCACTTTGATCCCCTTTTACCAGTTGACTATACTAGGTTGACTAGGTCAATCCTATATATTTTTCAACCTTTGATTACTGTATAGGGTTAAATGGGTTAACATTTTAATATTTATGGGATTTTTCACTTAGAGTTTTGTCAGCCCTTTGACTAACCTAGCTTGAGACGTAGTGATTTATCTCCTAAAAACATATCGGGTCAACTAGGTTGACCCCATATAGTTGACATATTTAGAAGGATTTAGGGTGAGATATACCTATAGATACATGATCAATTTTTCATTATTTCAATATGCAATCAAGATTTATTATTCACTCATGTTTCTTTACAATCTGTTCTTCCACCATTCTACTTGAGGAGTCTTAGCTTAGGGTTTCTACTTGGAGAATCTAGTCTTGTGAATAAGTCTTAGATGATTTGGTTTTTCTTAGTTATCCTTACAAACCAAAAAAACCTCTTGAGAATCCACTTTGGCTAAGGGAGAGATCGATTCTCAATGGGTTCACATTAATATAAGTATATTCTAACTTTGTACTCCTCTGTTTAGTAGATAGAAGTAGCATAAGTATTGGCTTGAATAATATTACTCTTCATATTCCATGTATTAGGGTCTAACTCATAATTATCTTAATTTAGATTATCTTATACGTGTTTTTATTACTTTACTAACCCCTCATGTTGTGCCACAAGCTTTTATGTGCACTATATTAGATTTACTTTCTTGTTATTAGATATAGAGTGAAAATTAAACCTAAGACTCTTTTAGGGTATTGCATGATTGTGTTAGAATGTAGGATTTGAATCCCTTTATATCATGATGTATTTTGATAATTGATCCCATAATTAGGTCTATAAAATCCCCATGTTGGTCATTCTCCCACTTAACAAATGTATTCCCAATTGGAAGTGTAGGTATGCTCTATCTTCTCTAAGATACGTTTGATTTATATACATAATTCATTATGATTGCAAACAAGTTATATGACATTGGCTTGAAACCTATTAACATCTTTTTAGAATATTTAAAAACTATTTAAATCTCATTTCTTCATTTTCATAAACCTTATGCTTTGCAACACAGTTGATTGTGTCTTAGTGAGAATGTGGGTTTCAATTAGCTAATTGTAGGTAACTTCATGAGAAAATGATTTGCTTAAAAAAATCCTTATGACCTTATTAAATACTTAGAAAATCTTATATATCTATGATATGATAATATATAACAACTTCAAACCTCATCATGACATGCTTTCATTGAAATGTCCTTGGAACTCAAAAAAACAAAAACCTATAGCTAGCTGTAGTTGACTGTAATGGAGTTTTTTTAGGCTTGAAGGAAGGGTATGCATAACCTTAAAACCTTGAATAGGTATACAAAAAAATTATTACCTCATGAAACTCTTAAAATTGTCATACTTCATCTTCTTGTTCTTGTTTATTCATGTCCTCTCATGATCACACATAAGCCATCTAGTTGACTATAAGAACATGGAGGTAGTGGTAAATATTCACTACTCTCTTTATTATTTGGAGAATATGTGCCAAAATACCTTATTTAGTTATGTTAAACTAATTTAAACCTCTTATTACATCTTGAAAAGACACTAAACTCCATCACCCCTCAAACTAGGGTTAATTTTAAGAGGCCTTACTAAAAAACCTATTGGAAATATTTGGTAAATCTAGGGAAATTTGATTCATAGGTGTGGTGAATCCTCTATGGGTGATGGTGAATCTATGATTATTATAAGGAGAGAAAATAAATAGTTGCCTATTTTTTCCATACGACTATTTGACTTTACCATAAGATTGACGTTGAATGATTATACTGAAAGGATATGTTGAACATTACACTAGACGTATACATCAATGAATATGTCTTTTGGTTGTGATGAATGAATTTTCCAAATTAATATGCTAAAAAATTGTGCCAAATGACTGTATCAAATGATTTTGATAAATTATTATGTCATTTAGTTATACTGAATAGTTATGCCAAATGAATGTGTCATCTAGTGGAGCCAAATGGCTTAGCTGAATGGTGAGTCATGTATGGTAGTTGGTGTATGCTATATGTCCATCATCAAATAGTTGTGTTAGATTATTTTTTGAGTAGGTAATTCCTAAAATTGATGCTAGGCCATGCTATCAAGTGACCTGTGTGGCTGGTCTATTATCTGGTTGCTTGATTTCCCCCTATTTTATAAATACTCACCCTTTACCCTCAGTTTTAACATTTTATAGTAGAGATTTATCATCTCCCTTTGTACCCATATACAAAAATTCCCCAACCAGGGAAATAAAATTCATTTTTAATAACCTTCTATTCCTAGACATTTTGAGGTTCATGGAGCAGCCAGATGCATACAATGATTGAATTTTAGAATGCAACTTTAGTGGCCCATTATATATGCCTTAGTATGAAATAGACTCTGGGTTAATAAAATTTTTATTGTATTCCTATGACCCTAATTATAAGATATTCACCATGAACATGGACTCTATAATGATTTTTTTGGTACATCTCTAGAAGAGATTCACAATCTAATAGGTCTTCTATTTGATAATGCAAACCTAGTGATTTCAAAAGTAATGCTGATAGATGATGACAAGAAGTATTTGGAGTAAAATTTCAAATTTTACATCAATTGAAATAGTATGTAATTATAAATTTGTTTTTATATTAAAAATTCAACTATTGAGATGTAAAATCCTCATTTTCTCTTTTATTTTGATAGTCAAAATAAGAGCCTCCACATCAAAGATGTTATTAACCCTTTTTTTAAAGCAATGGTTCAATTTTTTCAAGTGATGATAGTATTTTAGAGAAGACCAATAGATGCTCCTTATTTAGAACTAGTTTATATTTTTCATACTCTTACTAATTTGAGATATGACTGGTGCTCTTTAATTTCCACTAGAATTAGGCTTGAATTAAATTGTGCTTGTACCAATCCTAGTTCCACTATTTCTGATTCACATTTTATTATGGAATTGTAATATAGGCCTTATATGACCTCCAAAAAACATTGATTCCAACTGTGCTTCATCCAAATATGATAAAAATGCTTTATCTCTAGAGGAATAAGAGGTTAGTTTATTTATTTATTTGCTAAACTAAGTTTAATATTTGTTTATTTGTTAAATAGTTACCAAGGTAAATATTAATAAATGTTTTAACTTTGTTTGTTACATCTAAGAAAACCTACCTCATGAAAACAATCTACCTCAAAATAATAATGTGGATTTGAAGGATTTGTAGATTTAGAGATTGTAGAATCATCCTTGTAATCATTTCAGCTTTCAAAGCATGCAAGATTTTTTCGCCATCATCTCCACATGTAGGTTTTCTATTTAAAAATTTCAAATGATATTTTAAATTTCAATTATTTTAGTTATTTGTTTTATTTTCAAAGTTGACTCATCAATAATTCAAGTCATGGAACAACCACCACTACAATATTTATTGTGCCTTCTTGACCCTCTATATAAGGTATTTTACATTGCATATTTTGGTTTTTTTATTTTTAATTATAGTTTTTTTATGACTAAAAGTTTGCATAATGTATTATCTCAAAACATCCATATCACTTGCAATATGGAATTTAGGTTAGAGGATACATTATCTCCAAATATAAGCACTAAATTTTTAATTTCAAATTAGAATATATCTTTATTTTTAAAATTTATTTTTTTCTAAAATAATTTACATTTTATAGGGCATCCTCAATATCTAAGGAAAATTATGCCACCACTTCCACCCCTAAACTTAGTTCACTTAAGGGGGAAGAATCTTCCATTACAATAGCTACCAACAACTAGTAGAGCAACATTGCAACTATCATGCTCCCAATTCCCCACTTTCTCTATCATAGGTGTATCGAGTGTGTAGGGATTAACTTATTTGTAGGATATTAAACTTGACAAGGAATATCTAAGGATTGAAAATGGTGATGTTTTTGGAGATTCTTTCAATCCACATGATTTTATCTAGGGAACATCAACAAATGTTTATGTGATTGCTTAGGAAGAAACTTCACCCCAGAGTCCCACCTCAATAGAGAATGTTTCCTTGTATGATGATGCCCTTACATATTTTCCATTGAAAAATTTGGTATCAAATAGTATTACTTCTAATATTCAAGAGGAAGTAATTGATGAATTAAAAAATTTACTTGTGTGGGAGTTTCGGGAAAAGGTATTGATAAAATAAATAAATGCCTTTTATCACAATTACTCCCAATGAGAAAATTTGTTTTCATTGGTGCAACATGAACCCATAAAGATTGATACTTTTTTTATCAAAGCTAAATCTAGTCTAGTTATTGTTGCTAATAGTTACAATGATAATGTGCTGACTATTTTGTTTAATAAGATGGAGAATTTAAATGCAAAATTCCAGGTATATTTTAATAAATAGGCAAAAAACACCAACCTTGTTATGATTGTGAATGCAAAGAAGGAAAAATATTTGGTAATGTATCTTCATTTTAATCAAATTTCATGTCAGACTTATTTTTGTTCACTTTTAATTACATTTCATTTTAAATTGTAGGCAAAATATGAGAACTTGAAAATAGAAGCTGAGGTCTTCAATATGCATCTTAAAATGCATGGAAAAGTTTATTATTTGCCATTCAATTTAAGGAGAAGATTATTCTATTGAATAAATAAAACAATACACTCCAAAAAATTATTAAGGAGCAAGGATGGGATCATGATGCCTTATATAAGTAGAAGATAGTTTTTGATCCAAGTCTACTTTCTATAAGAGATGTTGGAAAATAAGAAAAAAAATCTTGGTCGTATTAATTCTATAGCTAAGGATATTCAAAAATTATGGATATTGAAGGATAACAGTGGCATAGAGTATGTTTTGGTTGAGAAAGTAGATGAGAAAGTGGTTGAGAAAGTAGCTGAGTAGTTAAGAATCTATTATATAATATTTGTAAACAATGTTTTGTTTAAAAATATATATTATGAATGATAATTTGAAGTTTGGATTTGCATTGATCAATTTATTAAATTTTAAAAATTGGATGAGCCATGTAGACTGCAATTTTTTTGTTTGATGAATTTGTTGTTAGGATTGAGCTTGAATTTCAACTTGAATTATATGATGTTGTATGGTGTTACTCCTTTTGATATTTGTGATGCACTTGTAAAACTCACATCTAAATATAAATGAATTAAACACACCACATATGAGATAAGGTACTGGGTCATTAACTTATAATATGTGATAGTAAGATAATATACATTTAATACATTCATGAAAAATTAAATAATAACAATACCAATATCAATTATGTAACAAAACACATAGCTAACACTTTAGACGCTAGAGTCAAGAACATAGAAGACACATAAGAGAGTGTGGTCCAGTCCACATCAAACACATTGCAAACACATCAATTATGATAAAATATATGTCAAATAAAAGGAAATAAATAAATTAATCATTATATAAAGGAATGTATCAGGTACTATGAAGGCACAATAAATACATCACACATGTAGAAAAAAATAGATCTATAAAAAATATGTATCAAAGTCATAGAGAACCATATTAAGGAGTTGAAATCAATGAAGTAAGTCCTCTATTTTGTGTGATATTAACCTACAGTTCTCCACCTAGCACAATCATAATATATTAATCTTTTACATTCAACACTTAGCAATAAACAAGGAAATGAATTTTAGAAAGCGTATAATAATTATTACATATTATGATAAACATGTGAAAAATAATTATAAATAATTAGATAAAGTAAAACATGAATACATTGAATAGTAGTAACTAGAAACAAATTAAAAAATTATATGAGATCGGAATTCAAAAACTAGAAATTAATAGTTTAGTAGTTGAAAAAATCTTACACAAACCTGATCATCACTAGTTACATTTGCATCTACCATGTCAGTGCCATATCCAGTGTCATTATTTACATCCTCTTTATTTGTCACTGTATTGTTAACACCTCTTATTTTAGTTAGATAACTCCATGTTGCTAGAGATATTTCATAAGGAAACATGTCCACATCATAAATTAAAACATTTAATCTCAAATAGGTTTCTAAATTTTTATCCAATCTATTTCAAAGTTTTGATTTTATGAATGATAATGCATTGAATACTCTATTTCTATTATTCACTTAAAATATGATATTTTAAAAACATTTTAATTCCAAAATGAGTTGATTGGGATGTCAATAAATCCTTTCCAAAAATACCTTTTATTTCTAATCCATTAACCTCTACATATTTACCAAAATATTTTACAGGATAACCCATGTATTTATGAAATAAAATTTTAATCATATTTTGATTATTGTTATTCTTCCAGAGAATGGGATTCATAACTACCATGGTCTCCAAAAAATCATCCCTTTGAAAATGATCTCTGATCTCTATAAATAAGTTTTGGGAAACTATAATTAGTTTCATCCAGGTTTTAGATAGAACAATGTCATACAAAATACGTGTTACAGGCAGTTCTTTGGATTAAGCTCTCACAAGATCAGGGCTTTTATAGAAAGTGTGCATTGGTATCTCCTTGATATTAAAAATGACATAAATATGATCATTGATATTGAACTTCAAATAACTCTTAGGGTTCCTTAAATCTATCAAACATTATCAATTTCTAAAAATAGGGCTTTGAAACATTTCATTCAAAGTGTATAGTATCTCTAGAGATTGACATACTCATTTTCTCAACCATATGAATTCAATAATATAAATGGACCTCTCCATGAGCATGTTTCATTAAACAATTAATTTCCTTCAGCATTAGAAGAATTTGACATAAAGTCACTAGTGTTTCTAAATCTTTTAAACGGTACAATAAATATTTTGCCTTCTCAATTTCTCTATGATATTTATGCATAAAACCTACTAATTATGGATATTCTCCAAAAATTTGGAGACATGCAGGTTCATACATATAACACTCTTATTGTAAATTTTTGGAACTCTAAAAATGGTCATGAATGAGCTCCTCCACTTTTGCCACATAAGCAAATTTTGTAACCATTTTATATGCAAGATTCATCCTATGAAAATACAATGAATTGGAATCATATATTAGATAAATATTGCTTACAATTTAATAAACAGACTATTTCTATGCCCCTACGTAAATGATGTACCATCAACCCCAACACACACTAGGTTTATAGCTATTGCACAATCATCCATCCTAGCTTTATCTTTAAAATTTGTTATAACCAATTTGTGAAGGTTTTTTGTATTGCAATTTCATATTATTTTATGAACTAATAATAGATGAGGTTGCCTCGAATAGCTCTCAAAAGTATAAACATGCATGTAAACCAATGTTATGTTGTCAATTATTATGACCTCATGAATGGATAATGAGATGAACATTGAATTTTGATATTTTTGTTTTAAATCTTCCTTTTCAACCAATGCTAAATATTTTTCTATTTCCCAAGCACTAATATCTAACCAATGTGATTATGGAATATCTAGAAATCCATTATGTTGAAACAAAATCTTATAATCTAAAAAATAAAAAATAGGTCTAAATTTTTTTAGAATGTGGTATACAATAGAGAACTATGTATATTTCTCCTTTAGATGGAATTGTATGACTTTTATAAAATTTTCTTCAATTGTTACCCCTTTCTAAACAAGTTTTTTTTTTGTTTATGTTTCTTATCATTTTCATACTCACGTGTATATCTTACATGCATACATTCTTCTACATTTTTCCACCTATGTGTTCTTGCTATCAGTCCATCTAGGTGGTTCATTATCACATATACTTCTCCATACTATTTCTCAATCATGTCCAATTTTTATTGAATTTTATGTCCCTTTCCTAATTTATATCTCATATTGTACATATGCATTCTATTGGAGTATTATCAGAATTTTCATGCTCTACAGGTTATATGAAGGGAAATTTCATTGCTCAGTCCATCTTAATGGACCTTCCAATTGTCCATCTACTTCTCTTCCTTCATGAATATTTTTGAGTGGAGGTTTTAGGTAAAATTTGTGTTTGATGAGAATCAACAATCTATTCTACCACTTAAGTGTCATTATCATTGTCATCAAAAACCAGAGGAGTGTCTTCAACTGGTGGCATGCCATCATCAAAAAAATATTTAAGGGGTGATATGTTATTTTGGTTGATTATTTTTGGTGTAATATCAGTAGACATTTTTGCATGTAAAATTATTTTAGTATTAATGAAGAGTTAAATTCAAATTTATATGAAATAAAAAAATAATAAATACCTATATTTTGAGTGCATTGTGATTGTGTGGGATTTTTGGTTGGCTCTTTAAAACAAGATAATATGCATGATTTTCTTGATAATTGGCCTTTATTTTTACCATTCCCACTAGATTCCATGATGGTCAAGGATAGAAAACTTTAGTTCTATCATCCGGTCAAAGAGTAGATGCTATATATCAATTATGCCATTTGGTGGCAGTAGCTTTCTGCTTGTAGGCTCTATCATTTGATACTCCTATTCGGTGTTGTTCTTAGGTATTACCATTCAACACTATCATTCAATAATGTAATTTGGTGATATCATTTGAAACTATCAAAAGTACAAAGACATTGTCATTTAGCACTATCATTTAGTTCTTTTGTTTGACATTATCATTTAGTTTTGTGGTCTTCTAATTCTACTTATTAGATTTTTTGATATCGGGTGGTGGTTGTACTATATATATGTCTAACTAAAGTGTAATATTATATATTATTGTAAAGGTTTAGAAATATGACCCCAAAAATAATTTATATTGCTAAAATTTTAGTAATTCTATCCTATCTGCCAACCCTAAAAATTACCAAAATAGAAATCCAAAAATTGGAATATTCATGAATTAACAAATATTTACTACTAATATTTACCCTGATTTGAACAATATGTCTTACACACTATCATATACATCTTGTGTCTTCACCTTTCTTGAAATTTATATAGACTATAAATTGATAATCACTCTGCCTTTCTTGAGTTACTAGTTTTCTTTGGCAATCAATCAAGTCATGTTTGTACCTTGACTATTCATCTCACAAGTTATCATACAACCTCTTGACTAACATAAGTTCACTTGTATAGATATTTTTTATACCAAAGCTATATGGTTGTAGGTGGTGTTTTGAAGTTTGTATGGACTATAGTTTTCTATTGATATACCTTCACCTACATTAAGGCTAACAAGATGCAAATTTATATTGAAATCTCATTTATAACTCATAACCTAAAAACCACCTATCTCTCATGATCATAACATGATGTTTCTTGAAATAGTCTTAAACTAAGACTGACTATTGTAGGTAGATATTTTTTCCCACTATATGGACTAAGGAAAGCCATATAATAAAGTGATATAACAACATTATGCTAAATGTTCTTGTTGAATCTAACTCACCCTATCAAATCCAATGAAGAATCAATCAAAGAGCTTAATCAAAAAATAAACCAAATCATGATCTTACCTTTAAAAATGCTAAAGAACCTTAATTTATACTAAATAGTGCTTTAATGAGGTTTTATATTAGGATTTTGATGTATCTTGGAGCTCAAATAGGCACTCTCATATTTACATCCATATTTACACCTCAAAACATATTTATGAAGACACCAAGTTCCTTGGAGGTCTCTCAAGATAATAACATAGTCATACACAATCCTTTACTATGTAATTTAGGCATTTAAGGTTTCTAAACTGAATCTCTTACTCTCATAGTGGAATTAGCCACCTTAAATACCTTGAGAACACTATGAAAAAACTTTATTCCTTAAAAAAAAACTTCCTTATCTTCATTACTTTACTCAGTTCTAATCATTCACCATTATGTCCATATAGTCTGCTCATTAGGCCTACAATCAAGATTTTTGAGATTTTAAGAGAGCATGGTATTAATAACTTACATAAAAAATCTCATACAGGTAAATTTAAACTCTAATATTTTATAATCTATTCAAAATAATTATAAAATCACTAAGATACCCTCACCTACTGAGAACCTCATTAGACCTACAACTGTATCTTGTAGAAGGACCAAATGACCACCCATGCTATCTCAAGAAAAAAAATTTTAAAATGAAGGTAACTAATACTTTTTTTTGGATAAATAGATGTATTTTTCCTAAAACATGAGCTATAAAAGTCTTGAAAATGAATAAATTTAACTGATATATCAAAATTACTTGAAAATTATGAAAACTCAAGTCAAGAGAAGCAACCAGTTTCTTGTCAAAAGACTCCTTATCAAGGAAAAGAAGCTGATGATTAAAACATATATATTTTTTTAATTTAAACTTAAAATCATCCTCACAAAACCATTTTTATCTATCGAGATATTAAGTGAAGAAATGGAGACAAACCTGGACCCTATCTAGATGATTAGGTTATAGTTACCCCCTTACACTCTTAGAGATTGTTCATAAAGATGGGGGGATTAATATGAAAACCAATACCACTAAATTTAAGGTCATTAGGATCCCTATAATTTATAAATATCTTTGAACTTGAATCTCTCTCTCTTGCCTATATTAAGGAAAAAATGATGGCCCTTCTAAAGCTGCAATAGAGGTTGATATGGGAGATAAGTTAGTTTTATTCATTTTGACATCTTAAACTCTTTAAAAATAATTGATTTGAATTTTTCATGACAAATAAAGTCTTTAATAATCTTGAAGATCAATTTTACCTTGAAGAACTATACAAATGGCCTCAAAGTAGGCCTTTTTAGCAGTAAAACTGCCAAACTCACTTGATAAGCCTGATGAAACTACTATAAAATGTATCTATTATACTTTTCATGACTTAAAAAGTAAACCATGTGTATATTATGATAATAGACTACCATTCACATGCAAAACCTACTCCAAAAGCCATAAAGTGACCCAAAATATAATAAACTAGGTCATGAAGTTAGTCAAACATGTTACCAACTAATTTGATCAATTATACATCATGAGATGACTTTGAAAAGAGACATAAGGTCTCTTAGGATGTCATATACTATTTTAATCTCTTGAAACAACCTAAAATTGGTCAAAAGGTGGATAGACAAACACATGTCCATGATGATCAAAACATTAATTTCATTAAATCTACCTTAAACTCTGCTAAATAGGGTTTTAGATGGCCATTTCAAGGACATTACAATACCAACATACAAATTAATAGGAAACATAATAGTACAAGCAAAGTTTCAAGGATTAGGGGTGAAAATTTATTTTGTGATGTCAAAAATTGTCAAAAAGTACCTCTTACATATTGTAGATGATAGTTTATGATTATATATCATCTTAGTCTTGTAAACTTAGAAAACTTAGACCTTGGTTATTCATATTAGTTATTTAACTTTTCCCACTTTCTCAAGTCTTTCATCTACTCTATCTTTATGCCCTTTAGCATATATCTCTTAGTTTGACCAGTCTTATATTGATGACCTAGGTATTCTATCTTTTCTAGAATGCTTAAAATGTGCTTATCTTTCATCTCTACTAGTTTTAAACTTGTCAATGTTGTCCTGGTCCCTGGACACTAATGTCTAGGTTAGACACTAACATCGATGTTAGTGTCCTGACCTGACACAAGTGTCTAGTTCCCTAAAGTCATCTAATTTAAAAATAAAATGTATCTTAATGGTTAGCCTAAGTGATTTAGTTCAAGTTATTAATCCAAAGGGATTGATATAAATATAAGATGAAAACTCATTCATTCCTCACCTACAAAACCTAGCTACCCCCAATAAAAATACCAAAGAGCATTCAATTGAAAAAAGCTTCCCTATTTATTCCTATTTCCATACTAGTCACAAGGACTTTAGATATACATGTCTAAATTAATAAATGAGCAACCCAATAGCTTAATTTACCAAATTACAACCTAGGTCACTATTATACTTGATTTGCACATATTGTATCTTTCACACATAAGCCAACATGTAGGGGATAGTTACATTAGTTTTGAGGCCCTCTTCTAAGTGTTAGCTATATAGGTAGTGTCCTTTGATAGACGGGTCATTGGGGATAGCTTGAAACCATGTGCCCACTAACCCATTTTTCCCCAAGGTCACATTGAAGATGGAAAGTTAGGGTTTTTCCATTTCACAAGGAGTGATAATCCATGACACAAATATGAATAGACTAGAGTGAAGGAAAAGTAAAACCAATAAAAATTTAAGTGTTTGCATCTTATTTGAATAGATATTCCAGACATGATACTTTCATTAAACCCAATTAGTAGCATTGACATAATCATCCTAGACTAACATTACTGTTTAGAGAGCTAGAAGCATTAGAACTAGAATCTAACAACTATTTCATAATCTTTTTCTTGCCTACTTTGAACTTGTCCCTATAGTCATACTAAAATTTAATTTGTACAAATTGAGCATGACTTGTGATACCCAAACCATAGGTATCTCTTACTCACTTACACATCCCACTTAGGCATGTTTTCACTATTTCTGAGTCATCTTAAGCCTTCTAGATTCAACCCCTACTATCCCAGACTTCTCTCCTAGGCAAAAATCTATCCGCTAGGGTCCCTTTTCCCCTAGATAATAGTGCCATAGGTTGGATTACATGGTTGGGACCTAGGGTGTCCACTTTCTAGTGCTATTTTCTAAGTCCACAATATCCTCAAATGATCAAATTTTACCAAATCCTTATATTTTCACTTGTCAGCCTAATGTGAGTTCATCTAACCTAGGATCACTAGTTTCCCTATGAAATCCCATTCAAAGGTAATTTATAAGGGTCGGTAATCATTCAAAAAGTATAATCTAGAAATATAATAAAACACACTCAAACAAATCTTCCTATTCTCTACATACAACTAACCACTATTATTTATAACCTATTTAAGCTCCCATACCAATCATGAGTCATCTCAAGCTTTCCTAAATTTGCATACACTTGTATTACATACATAGGATTGCACAATACAAATTCAAATTGAGAGAACTAAATTGGCCTTGATCCCTCTTTAGAGTATTGGTATGTAGGCAATGTGCCCACACATGGGGTGTGATCACACTTTCAATGCATATTACACACTAACCCTTTTTTCTAGTTGGATTCGAGATCACCTATCAAGCATGAACAGGAAATAGGGCCCCTGAAGACAAAATCAATTGCACACAAAGCTTCATGAATAATTAGTACTTGATATTTTAGGCATAGGGTCTCATAGAGCAGATGAATAGAACCCAAAAAGCTTAGAAGGCTCAGACACTAAGGACTATAACACCAAAACTTTGACTACAGTGCTAGACCTCTAAGTGTCCCATTTTTAGTTCTCCTATCTTGGTAAAGAAAAAACTTCTAGATCCTATTTATAATAGTTTGCCCAACTAGATCAACAATTTGTAGCCTCTATCTCCTCTGTCTCAACCCGTAATTAGCTAAGTTTTACTCTCCATCCCCTTGTTTTCTATTTTAAGAAATCAATTAAGAACTTCTAGATTCAATAAATTAGTAGGTTAATTAAGGCACATTTATTTACTAATTTTTCCATTAACCAAACCCATTTACTATTTAGGAAATTAAACCTATAGTTTCCCAAATTTAGTGAACCTGACTTACTTTGAATTTTTGCACAACCCTATAAACCCTAGGGCTAATTAATTATAAATTTTTGCAATATTTTCTTGATTTTTCTTGAATTTAAAAATCTAAAAACTACAAATTAATTGAAATATTTTCAATAATTCACTAAAACCCTATTTTGCACATACTAGGTCCTATTTGCATACAAACACTTTCAAACCACTAGGAAAAATATATTGCTAATTTTAGAAATATTTTCAAAATATTCCTAATTTTTTCAAGTTCAATTCTACAAATTTATAACAATTTTTTTCAAATTATTACATTAATTTTGACAAAATTCATTTTAAATCCCTAGTTACATCAATTAAATCCCAGTAATTTTCAAGTAATATTCCACTTCTTTTCTAAAATTTTTGATTGGATATTAAAATTAGAATATCCCTTCAAATTTAAAAAATTCATAGTAAATTATAGAAAATTTATTTGTCTCGAAACCCTAGTTAGATCTACTAGGTTCCATTTAAGCAATAAATTTCTCATAATTTTTTGAATTTTATCTTGCATACTTAGCCTAGAAAATCAATTTCAAATTCAAATGTTCATAAAATTTTGTAAATCATATTTCTGAAAAATCCCTAGTTGCATGTACTAGTCCCTACTTTACATCTTGAGCTATCACCTTACATACTTGGAGTTTGATATCCTTTTTATGCATATTCTAGTTCATTGTTAGATTATTTTTATGTAATCTACTATGTTATTTTCCAAATTATTTTCCTTATGCAATCTAAACTCCTTGCATCTCTTCCTTTGAGATGGAGTGCAAGACTTAGTGGTAACCCTCCTGAATTCAACAAGATTCTTGCAACCCATTCCTATAACATGGATAAGCAATCAACTCAGGTCCCTATTATAGATCTTACACATCTAGATTACACTACTTTTAATGAACATGATTTTGATAGTGAGCAATATGAGAATAATAATGGTGAGACACATACTGATGCTCATGTTCTATCACATTGGACTACTGATCCACTTCCACCCATTATTGACAATGAAGTTTTACTTACAAAATTTCATAGAAAGACTCAAGGAATAACCCCACAATCATGCTAACATATTGAAATCTATCATGGAACTAAAGAAGGCCAAACGAGTTGAATCTTCTCAAATTGTAGAGCCACTAGTTATATATGACACTATGGGGGTAATTATGTCACAACAACCCCTTATAACAGCCCAACCTCCTTCTATGCCACCAACTATAGCTAGTACATCCCTTTCTCCTAATGTGGTAACCCTTATGTAAGAGATTCAATCTCTTCAATCATATGTACAATGTCTTGAGCAAGGTACCACTAGATTTACACAGGTATTGGACTCCACTCTATTGCATACACCTTTGGCATGACATATAGTTGTTACACACTTGTCACTTATATTTGTACAACCTAAGCTCACTCTTTATGATGGCAAGGGTGATCTAGAGATACATTTGAGAACCTTTTATGTAGCATGTTTAGATTATATTCTTAATGACTAGCTATTAACTAAATTATTTTTAAGGAGCCTCAAGGATTATACATTACAAAGGTTTTACAATCTATCGAATCAGTTAGTTAATGCATTCAATCTTCTTATCAACATGTTCGTAAAACATTTTAGTATCAATACCGATGATAAGGTTTCATATGCCCAAATTTTACAACAAAAATAAAAATCAAATGGGCCTCTTACTGAGTATGTTGTTAGATACAAGACCATATTGGCTAAGATGACTAGCCCTATGGAAGATCAGGAGTTACAGGACCTCTTCAAATAGAGTCTTCTATCAGTTTTGCATGAGACAATCATGTTTAAACATTTATCTTTTTTCACTGAATTATGTCACACTTTAAAAGATAGAGAAATCAAACTCATTTCAATGGTCAAACTTAAGTACACAAATGTACTAGATACAACTAATAAGAATAACAACAAATCCCCACATAAGGTTAAGTTTAATGATAGTAAAGGACTAAATTAGTAGATAGCTAATGCAACTTTAGAGCCCTCATAGAGAGTCACTTTACCAATACCTCCTCAGTGACCTTTTACAAATCTACCAATTCCTCTAGCCAAAGTTATACAACATTTATTAAAATGTAACATCATATCTCTTCCTCTTATCAGAGAAATTGATCCAATAAAGCCTCTTCCATGGGGATATGATCAAAATGAAATTTGTGACTATCACAAGGTACCAAGCCATACTATAAATAGATTCATTAGTCTTAGGCATAAGATGTAAGATCTAATTGATGGCAATCAAATTGATCTAGGCACTTTAGCTGAGCCTCATCCAACCAAACCAATGTAGGATAAGTCACTTAAAATATTTGTAGATCTATTTACATAATATGGTAAGTCAGAGACATAAGACACATCAAGTCTACATCATGCATATCAGGCACATCCTCCACTAGTTACATACAGGGCACTGACAATCCATTCACATCCATTGAGCCACATGATTGGTAATTTTCATTGTAGCATTTCAATTTGGCCTTTCATCTCCTTTTTTGAGTAGGAGATTATTGAGGATGACATAGATTATCACATGCTCTTCATTAGAGATTTTATTGATAGTCATCCCATTCAAAAGGTTCTAATTGATAATGGATCCAATGTTAACATGTGTACTAGGACACTAATACATCACTTGGGTTATAAAAATCAAGATATTACTCTAAAAAATATAGTTATTAGTGGTTTTAGTGGACATAGACATACTACATTGGGTGAGATCTTCATTCCTCTATAGGTTTGTCCTACACACATGACCACCTCATTTACTATAGTTCCTAACACAGGAGTTTTTGACATCTTACTTGGTAGACCTTGGATACAAAAAATTTGAGTGGTTTCATGTATAGTACATTGATGCATGAAATTCATTCATGCTAATCAGGTTATCATAGTTACTAGAGTTCCATATGAGTTGCCACTTTTGGTTTTGAGCTAGTTTTGGTTTTAGAGCTAGTTTCAGTTCCATTACCACTTCTAACTATACCACTAATTTTTTCTATAATTCAACATCAGACACAGATACAATATTTATCACCAGTATAGAAGGTTCATATACCTCCATAGCTTCTAGAATCTAGATAGTTTCTAGCTAAAATATTCACACCCATAGCAGTTTCATTGAGATCTCATACATATACACATATAACACATGTTCAATGATTTTTTCCTACTTCTAGATGGGTCCCTAAGAGCTCTACAAATACATCCACTTCTTAAAATTATAGAGAGTCCCCATAGTCAATTTCTATTTCAAAGAATTCACAACATATACAAATTTTAAAGCCACAGTCTTAGCATTTCCATTGTGCTTCATGATCATGCATGATTCCACTCTTAGATATAGGACACCATGATAGGGATTCTTATCCAAGACTCATTGGTTATTATCATCTCTTTCTATCATTGATTGTACATATTATCTCTTACTTAATTTTACATAGTTTCCTCTGCTTGATTGCACATAGCTCAAATATTTCAAAATACAAAAATAATATAATATTTCAAAAATACAAAAATATGTCAATTATATACATCATCTATGTTTTACATTGATAATCATTATGATAGACTTACATTATGTTGTTCTATGCCATTATTCATTGATTTATCTATATTACTAAGATTTACTTGATCTTATTTGAGTGTGTGCAGTACATCTAGATCCTTGATTGCTTCACTTCACCCATCAAGGGGGCATCTTACTTCTACATTCCAGCTATATATCGATATATCTACCCATTGGGGCATACTCTACATGATTACACCATCTAGGTTATGTCATTCTTACACTATATACTCTAGACATCTTATTGTAGTATGTTCTTTAATTTCTTACACAAATATCACATCAACATCCATTATCATATATCAAACCTTTGTATTTTATAGCATATACATTAGTCTTGTATTACATATCTTATATATTCTTGCTTCTTAGTTTCCATTTTTATATGCATGTTTATATTTCCATTACTTAACATGATTCCACTCTTTGATTTGATTAAGATATATGTGTTTTCATTTTCTAGTTCTTTTTTACTTCTTGCTTGTGTTTTAGGACATTTGCCAATGTCCTTTGTTACTATCTATATGTGTGTGCCTTTACCAATGTCCTTTGTGTATGCCTTTCATGTGTTTGTAGCCCTTGTGCCAATCTTTTCTTATTCCCATTATGTGGGTATGTGACATTTGAACATGCCTTGTATTCTTTATGTGTTTATTTATCCCCTTGGCCACCCTTGCATGTTTCTTACTTCTTGATTTGTATGCTTGTTGCATATGTTTGTGTGTAATTCCATGATTCCAATCATGCATTTACTTTACATCTTAGATGCCATGATGGACATCATGCTCCATCCCTCCATGCCACTAACAACTAACAACTAACATTTCAAATTATAGTTTACTCTTATGCACATGCTATTACATTTTTATATCTATCTAGGCATACCCTTGTGGATTTAACAATCTCTCTTTACAACTTTTTCTAAATCTTGAGATAATCTATATCAATGATATATCAAATGTTTTCATAGATTAACACACTTACAGGGCTTCTTCTTTTGAGGGCAGTCATTACAAGATCTTCATTCCTACCCTTAGAAGAGGGGGCAAAAAATAGGGGTTTTGCCATAGATATCAGAGCTCCTAATGGTCAAACAAGTAGTTTAAAAATACTATAATCTAAAATCTAAAACTCAACATTGGTAAACTAGACCAGGTAGATAGTAGAGAATCTAGATCAATCATTAGTTTTAACTCTGGATAATAGTGCCAAAAATGGGACTACAGCCCTAGACCCCAAAGCGTCTAGTTTTTGGTGCTATTATCCAAATAATAGAATATTCATTTTTTATAAAATTAGGGAGAGAGGTGAGTTTAGTCACAGTTTTTCTAGTATAGTTCAATCCAAAAATTAGTAGTTTTTAACACTTATTTTTCTCAAAAAATCTAGATATAAGGGGCATCATGCATGACATGAGGGTTTTCATTTTTATTTTATACATGGTAGTTGATACAAATTTTAGTTCAAAATATATGTTATAAACACCAATTATTAGGGGAAATGTGCATGACACATGGCCCTTCTCTATTTCTGAGTTTATAGCATTTTTTGCACATTCCTAATATTTACATGCCTTATTCCATCTATAAGTGGTTGGCATCACATTAAAGTAAAATTTCACACAATTTTTATTCTCATGTACCCAAGTTCTTGAGTGGCTTCCTAATCCTTGATTCTATTTTTAGGAGGGGATTCTATACAAGTCTAATCTCCATCTTTTGAAGCGGCCAATAGTGGCCTAGTTTCTAGTTTACATTCGGCTATCCACACCAACATTGTCAGATCACAACACATTCAGGGGCTCCATGAGACATCTCATATGACATTCATCTATACCAATATTTTCTCATTTAATTTCACATCATGAGTTAATGATGGAGCCAAATGTCTAGATAACCTTTGTATTTTAGAGCCACATATTCAGAGGGATTAGACAGATAGTCCAGACATTGATTAGCACATGCATGATTTGTTAGCTTCAAATAGTTGGTGATGATGGAGCCAAAGGGCCTACCTTTGCATTATTGAGCCAACTTCTATGGGATTGAACACTTATTATTCATTGATATAACTCTTGGTTTAGCATACTTTCAACATCACCTAACATAACCTAGCAGTATAATAGGGTTTGTATTGGTTCACATACCCAGTGAGGTGTATTCATTCCTTTACCTTCCTTCCTCTCTCTTTACCCAGATTTATACATTATTATTTTAATATATTGTATCTCGTAAGAATTGATCTACTTTCACTTCCTTTTTACAAACTTACATAGTATAACACGCTCTCACTATACACAACCAACATCACACAACTTCTTGGGCTTAGCCTCATAGGTAAGTTCAATTACACTTCTTTTTTTTCTCCTTTATCCTAGTATTTCATTTTGTTTCATATTTAGAATAAAAGGGGGGGGCTAAATGTAGTCCTACTAAAATGCAATTTATACAACTTGAGCATGACTTGTGACACCCAAACCATAAGTCTCTCTTACTCTCTTACACAACTCACTTAGGCATGTTTTCACTATTTCCCAGCCATTTGAAGCCTTCTAGATTCATCCCTTGCTATCCCAATCTCCTCTCATAGGCACAAATCTATCCCATAGGGTCCCTTTACCCCTAGACAATACCGCCATAAGTTGGACTATAAAGCTGGGACCCAAGGTGTCTACTTTCCAACATTGTTGTCCAAGTCCACAATAACCTCAAATGGTCAAATTTTCTTGAATCCTTATCTTTTCTCTTGTCAGCCTAATGCAAGTTCATCTAACCAAGGATCACTAATTTACTTATAAAATCCCATTCAAAGGTTATGTATAAGGGTTGACAATCATTCAAAAGGCACAAGTTAGAAATATACTAAAGCACACTCAAGAAAATATTCCTATTCTCTATATACATCTAACCACTGTTATTTCTAGCATATCCAAGCTCTCACACCAGTCATGATTCATCTCAAGCTTGCCCAAATTTTCATACACTTGCATTTCATACATAGGATTTAAAAATACACATTCAAATTAAGAGAACTACATTGGCCTTGATCCCTCTTTGGAGTATTGGTATGTAAGTAGCATGCCTAATCACATGTTTAGTGCATATTACACACCAACCCCTTTTTCTAGTTGGATTTGAGATCACCTATTAATCATGAAGAGGAACTAGGAACCTTGAAGACAAAATCAATTACACACAGAGATTTGTAAACAACCAAGACTTGATATTTTAGGTATAGGGACTCCCAGAGCAGATGAATAGAACCTAAAAATATCATAAGGCTTAGACACTAAGCACTATAGTGTCAAAACTTGGACTACAATGCTAGACCTCTAGGTGTCCCATTTCTAGTGCTTTTGTCCAGGCAAAGAATAGACTTTTGGATCCTATTTTTGATAGTCTACCCGAAGCTCTCACACCAGTCATGATTCATCTCAAGCTTGCCCAAATTTTCATACACTTGCATTACATACATAGGATTTCACAATACACATTTAAATTAAGAGAACTACATTGGCCTTGATCCTTCTTTGGAGTATTGGTATGTAGTTATCATGCTTAATCACATGTTTAGTGCATATTACACACCAACCCCCTTTTTCTAGTTGGATTTGAGATCACCTATTAATCATGAAGAGGAACTAGGAACCTTGAAGACAATCAATTACACATAGAGCTTTGTAAACAAACAAGACTTGATATTTTAGGTATAGGGTTTCCCATAGTAGATGAATAGAACCTAAAAATCTCATAAGGCTTAGACACTAAGGACTATAGTGCCAAAACTTGGACTACAATGCTAGACCTCTAGGTGTCCCATTTCTAGTGCTTTTGTCCAGGTAGGGAATAGACTTATGGATCCTATTTTTGATAGTCTACCCAACCAAATCAATAATTTGTAGCCTTTGTCTCCTCCTTCTCAACCTAGGATTAGCTAAGTTTTACTCTCCATCCCCTTGTTTTCTATTTTTAGAAATTAATTAAGCACTTTCAGATTCAATTAATTAGTAGGTTAATTAAGGCACATTTGTTTTTTAATTTTCCCCTTAATCTAGACCCCTTTACTATTTGTTGGAAATATTTTCATTGATTTCAAAGGTTTAGAATTATTGGTGGTAAAGGCCCCATTACATTTAATGGTGTTTTTAATATTCATTTCTTGGCTAATGTGTGTTAATATTTATTTAATACTGATGAATATATTTTTGGTTGCATATAAGTCAAAAGAGGACCCATGGAGAAGTCAAAGAGTCACGGGGTAAAAGATGAAAGAGGAATGGGACACATTTTCTCATGAAGGGTCACCTTGAAGAATTCCAAGAGTCACCATTTGAAGACAAAAGAGGCATGGCACATTTTTCCATGAATAGACACTTTGAGGAATATGAAAAGTCACCAAGATAAAGACAAAAGAGGAAAGGATGATTTTGCCTATGAAGGGTCATCATTAGAATTTTTAAATGCAAGGATACAAAGGGTTATGAAAGTTTGACACCATTTTCCATGAGGATTGAAGGGTCACAAAGGGTGAATGCCAAAGGTCATTTGGAAATCTATAGATTAAGGCTTGAGAAGGCATTTGGAATATACAATAAAGTACATAGATTTTATTTGTTTTTAAAGAGAAAAGTAGGAGATATTGTAGAGTTCTATCATTTATTGAGTAGGAAACATTGAGAGATAGTTGTGTTTTATACACAAGAGGGGTTGGTGCTCCTATGGGTTGGTGCTCACATATAATTGCTATGTTGGTACTTGATAAAGGGGTTGGTGCTCCTACAAGTTGTTGCTTGTGAACTTTGTATTTTGAGTTGGTACTCATTCATATACTTGATATTTTTCTCCATGGTTTTTCCCACTTTGGGTTTCCACACAAAAATCTGGTCTCTCTCTCTCTCTCTCATGTGGTGTAAATTATTATTTTAGTTTTACTGCATATCTTGAATTTATGATTGAGTGGTTAAAGAAAATAAATTAAATTAAGTAAAAGATATATAATATACTGATTCATCCCCCCTCTTAGTATATTTCATACTTAATAATTGGTATTAGAGTAGGTTCCTTTTGAAAAAGTTTTACAGCTTCAAGGAAGATCAGGAAAGCACGATGGTTGGATCACATGAAGGATTTTATACAAATAAGGAACCTTTGTTTAATGGGATGAATTATGTTTTTTAGAGCATAAGGATGAAGACTTATTTTATGGCCCTTGGATTCAACATATGGCAAGAAGTGGTGGAGGAATATGAAGAGCCACAGACTCTTGTATCTACTCCGATAGAAAAGAAGGCAAGTGAAAATAATGCTAAAGCTTTAAATGTTATTTTATGTGAATTAAAATTTGGTTAAATTATGCAATGTAAATATTCTCATGAAACTTAGGTAAAACTTGAGAATATTTACAAAGATGATGGAAAAGTTCAGCAAGCCAAGCTTTAGACTTTTAGAAGATAGTTTGAGAGTTTGAAAATGGAAGAAAAAGAAAATATAGAAAGTTATCTCTTATGGGTTGATCAAATAATCAATAAAATTCAAGGTCTTGGATAAAATTTAGAATAATCAATTGTGGTTCAAAAGGTTTTGAGATATCTACCATTGAGATATGATGCAAAAGTTTTAGCAATTGAAGAGATGAAGAATTTAGCCAAGTTAAAGATGGATGAGCTTCGTGGTATTCTTATGGCATATGAGATGTGGACTAAACAAGATAAACCTTCAAAGAGAGAAGTAGCTTTCAAGGCATCAAAGAAAGAGAAGCCTAAAATTTAAGAATCAATTGATAATTCTAGTGATGATGAAGATGATAATGGAACTCTATTCATTTGTAAGCCAAAAAAGGGCACAAGTAAATATCAAGGAAAATTATCTTTTAAATGTTTTAATTGTGTAAAGATTGGAAATTTTGTAGCTAAATTCCCAAATAAGGGTAATGATGAAAATGAAGAAGGAAAGTTTACATACAAGAAGAATTTAAAAGGCAAATTCAAGAAGGACTTCGAGAAGAAGAGTTTGTATTATAAAGATCCTAGCTCAGTTGAAGATAGTGGAGTCAATGACTCAGAAGAAGAAGAAGAAGAGATTCTATTCATGACCAAACATGAAGATGCCTCCATAAGCAAAATTATATATGATCAAGAAGAAGAACAAGATGAAGCTAAAGTGAATCTAAAAGGAAAACTCATTTGTGCCTTAGAAGAGTTAAAATCTCTTGAAAAGAAGAATCAAAGATTAAAGATCTAGATCGAAAAAAATGAAAAGGAGTCAAAGGAAATAATTGAAGATCTACAATAACAGTTTGAAGAAGCCAAGAAGAATGAATAAGATCTAATGAAATAGTTTAAAATAGTAAGTAAATAATGTGAAAGGTATGTTATTGAAATTGTTTCTTTAAAATCAGAGCTTGAGAAAACAAATAAAGCAATCAATGATAGAGCAACCAATGATTCAAAATTTGAGAATAACACTAATATGTTGAATAAGATATTAGAAAATCAAAGATCAATGTCAAATAAGATAGGTATTATATTTAAAAAAGAGAAAGAGGAGGTCACTACTTTCACAAACAAGGAAAAAAGAAAGAGCTATGATGAAGCTCTTACAAAAGAAGAAATAAAAAGGGAAGAAGTTAAGAATACATAGGACATCTCAAACAAAAAAGTTTGGAGGGAACAAAGATACAAAAGGAAATCAAGTCATAGATATACAAATATGATCTATTTTTATGGTTAATATTTTTATTTTAATGGATATGGTCATAAGAAATTAGAATGTCAAAAAAGAGCTAACAGTTTTAGAAATAAGGAGAAGGAAAGTCATGTAGAGTCAAGTAAAAACCACAACTCTTTTGCTCCTCTATCAAGATTTAATGAAGAGGCCATAATATGTTACAAGTGTAAAAAATTTAGACACATAGCCTGATACTATAGAAGTGTGTTTGAGTTAGTCAAGAAGGACTAGAGTTTCAAGGCTCCATTGATCAAGAAGAAAGTTTAGATAGGTTCATGGCAAATAAAACAACCTAAAAAATCTATGTTGGTGTAGATTGCTTTGAAAGCAAGAAATGAAGAAAAGTCATGGTTTATTGATAGTAGATGTTCAAGGCACATGATAGGATACAAGAGAAATTTCATAACCTTGAAGAAGATCAAAGGTGACATAGTGAAATTTAGAGACAATACTACTGCCATAATTGTTGGAAAAGGTACACTAAGTTTGGATAATGGTAGAACTAAAACTAAAAATGTTTTGTATGTAAAAGGTCTTAAGCATAATATTTTGAGTGTAATTAAAATATGTGATTAGGGGAACACACTAAATTTTTATGCATAAGGTTATGAAATTATAAGAAAAGATTCAAATATGTTGGTTGCAGATGCTCAAAGAACAAGCAATAATTTGTATATGCTATCAGACATCAAAGGTTAAAGATGTTGTTTGAGATAGATTGAAGAAAGTTGGCTATGGCATAGGAGAATGGGGAACATAAATTTTGAAAATATTTTTAACATCATCAAGAAGCAAGCAGTCAGAAATCTTTCAAAGATTACAAATCCATCTGACATGCTTTGTGAACCTTGTCAGCATGGGAAATAGGCTAGAAGGTGGTTTTAAATAAGAGAATACTCAACTACTCAGATACTAGAACTTATTCACACTGATCTATGTGGACCTATGAGAACTTAAAGTACTCAAGGTGAGTAATATTTTATGTTGATTATTGATGATTTTTCACATATGACTTGGGTAATGGTTTTAAAGAAAAATCAGAAGCTTTTAGACATTTCAAATCATTCAAAGCATTAGTTGAGATTGAAACTAGTTTGAAGATTAAGTGTCTAAGATCAAATCAAAGAAGAGAATTCATATCAGATCAATTTATTGAGTCTTTTTAAGACCATAGAATAAAGATATATTATTTAGTAACCAGAACTCCAAAACAAAATAGAGTAGTTGAACGAAAAAATAGAATAGTTTAGGATATGACGAGGAGAATACTAAATGAATCTAAGATAGCAGATAAATATTGGAGAGAGGTAGTTGTTATAGTAGTGTATATTTAGAATATATTATTATTGAGAGTCAATAGTGATATGACTCCTTATGAGCTAATGGAAAGATAAACCAACAACAATTGATTATTTCAGAGTTTTGTGCAGCAGATGCTTCATAAAGAGAATTGATGAAAAACTTGGTAAGTTTGAATCTAGAGCAGATGAAAGTATATTTCTTGGTTATTATTGTAAAAGTAAAGCTTATAAATGTTATAACAAAAGAATCAAGAAATTTTTTGAAAGTGCAAGTGTTAGGATAGAAGCAAATGGAACATAAATAATTAGTGATCTAGTAGACATTCCTGAAATCATTGAAGAGGAAGATTTTAAAGAATCAGATGAAGATGAGAAGGAGAAAGGGAACCAAAACTACATCCAAATATGTTTAGAGAAATCATAATGAAACTAACATCATTAGGGACATAAATGAAGGAATTCACACCAGAAGAATGATGGTAAGTGAATCTAAGCAAGTTAATTTCTCTTTGTTATCCAAAATTCAGCCTAAAACTTTTTCAGAAGCTAGACATGATAAGCATTGGGTTAAATCTATGGATGAAAGATTAAATCAGATAGAAAATAATGATACTTGGGAATTAGTGCCTAGACCAAAAGATCACAATGTGATAGGAACAAAATAGGTTTATAGAAATAAGTTGAATGAAAATGGAGAAGTGACTAGAAATAAAGCAATATTAGTATGTAAAGGATATGCTAAGATTGAGGAAATAAATTTTGAAGAAACTTTTGCACCAATGACAAGGTTAGAGGCTATTAAAATGTTTCTTGCATATGCAGTGTCTAAAATTTTCAAAGTGTTTTATATGGATGTCAAATCTATCTTTCTAAATGGGAATCTAGAAGAACTCTACATTGAGTAGCCTGAGGGATTTATTCTCTCAAATATTTGTAACCATGTATGCAGATTGAAGAAAGCATTGTATATATTGAAACAAGCTCCTAGAGCTTGGTATGCAAGACTTGATAAGTACCTATAGGATCAAGGTTTCAAGAGAGGATTTGCTAATAGTAATCTTTACATCAAAATAGAAGGTGAGAATCAATTGATTATTATGGTATATGTTGATGATATCATTTTTAAAGGAAATATTGAAAAGATGACAAAAGAATTTTCTTATAATATGCAAAAATAATTTGAGATGTCTATGCTTAGAGAATTTTCATTTTTCTCAGGATTATAAATATTTTAGTCAAATAAAGGATTTTTCATATCTCAAAGTAAATTTCCAAGGAAATGTTGAATAAATTTAGTTTTGAATATTGTGCACCAGTTGGCACACCAATAAGTACAAGAAATAAGGTAAGGATGAAGATTCACCTATTCCAGATCAATATTTTTATAGATTTATGATTGGTAGTCTTTTATATTTGACAACATTGAGGCCAGACATCATGCATGCAGTAGGTATGGTTGTAAGATATCAATCATATCCAAAAGATAGTCATGTTGAGTTGGTGAAGAGAATATTTAGATATATCAAGGGGACATTGGATTATAGATTATGGTATCCCACAGGTGGATATTTCACTTTGGTTGCTTATACAGATTTAGATTGGGCAGTGTGCTTGGATGATAGAAAGAGTACAAGTGGAGGAGCTTTGTTCCTTGGTGATATCTTAGTATCATAGCTAATCAATAATAAAAATTTAGGATCACTTTCTATAGTTGAATTAGAATATATTTCAGTAGTATTGTGTTGTACTCAAGTGCTTTGGATGAAGCAAACTTTGGAAGATATCAAGGTAAAGTATAATGATCCTATTTCTATTTTTTGTGATAACACAAGTGCTATAAATATTTTGAAGAATCCAATGATGCATTCAATAACAAAACATATTCACATTAGATATCACTTCTTGAGAGAGCAAGTTGCAGATTAATAGGTTAAGATGAAGTATATCAGTACTATAGAGCAAATTGTAGATATTTTCACAAAGGCACTACCAAAAAATACATTTGAGTATCTATAAGATAAGTTGGGAGTAATTTATTTTACTTGCTACCATTGAGGTTCAACATTAGTTGAAGGGGAGCTAAGTGTTAGCTCCAAGTAGGCCCTTTACCATTGATGTCAAAGGAGGAGAATAACATGTATAGGGAATAGGTATAGGTTATTACAATAAGGGGGAGTTAATTTATGTTTTTTAGATGATAGTATGTGTAGGTTTTAGAATGTGGTAGTTTTAGTTTGAGGTTTACCTCAATGACAAAGGGGGAGATTGTTGGAAATATTGTCATTGATGTCAAAGGTCTAGAATTATTGGTGATAAAGGCCCCATTGCATTTAATGGTGTTTTTAATATTCATTTTTTGGCTAATGTTTGTTAATATTTACTTAATATTATTGAATATATTTTTGGTTGCATATAAGTCAAAAGAGGGCCCATGGAGAAGTCAAAGAGTCATGGGGTAAATGATGAAAGAGGAATGGGATGCATTTTCTCATGAAGAGTCACCTTGAGGAATTCCAAGAGTCACCATGTGAAGACAAAAGAGGTATGGCACATTTTTCCATGAAGAGACACTTTGAGTAATAAAAAAAGTCACCAAAATAAAGATAAAAGAGGAAAAGATGATTTTGCTTATGAAGGGTCACCATATGACTTTTCAAATGCAAGGATACGAAGGGTCATGCAAGTTTGGCACCATTTTCCATGAAGATTGAATGGTCATAAAGGGTGAATGCCAAAGGTCATTTATAAAGATATAAATAAAGGCTTGAGAAGCCATTTGGAATATGAAAGAGAGTGCATGGTTTGTATTTATTTTTTAAGAGAGAAAAGTAAGAGATATTGTAGAGTTCTATCATTTGTTGAGTAAGCAACATTGAGAGATAGTTGTGTTTTATATACAAGAGGTGTTAGTGCTCCTGTGGGTTGGTGCTCATGAATATTTTTAAGGGGTTGGTGCTCCTATGGGTTATTGCTCACAAATAGTTGCTGTGTTGGTGCTTGGCAAAGGGGTTGGTACTCCTGCAAGTTGGTGCTTGTGAACTTTGTATTTTGAGTTGGTGCTCATTCATATACTTGAGATTGTTCTTCATGGTTTTTCCCACTTTGGGTTTCCACCTAAAAACCTGGTCTCTCTCTCTCTCTCTCTCTCTCTCTCTCTCTCTCTCTCTCTCTCTCTCTCTCTCTCTCTCTCTCTCTCTCTCTCTCGTGTGGTACAAATTATTGTTTCAATTTTATTGCATATCTTGAATGTATGATTGAGTGGTTAAAGAAAATAAATCAAATTAAGTAAGAGATATATAATATACTGATTCACCCCCCTCTTAGTATATTTCATGCTTAACACTATTTAGGAAATTAAACCTATATTTTCCCAAATTTAGTAAAAAAATTCCAAATTCATAACTATATTAGTATCTAAACAAGCTAAGTAATTCAATTTTTTGTAATTTATATATCTAGCATAGTTATACTTTCCATATTTATACTATCTTAGCATAATGAATTCAATGTATGCTTATATCTAAGTTTAACATCTAATTATCCTACTATAGATATGATTATCACTCTTATGCCATTTAATTTCTATATACCCCTATAAAAATCTAGATAAAACTAATATAGATATCATTTTAGGGTCAAATATTTGGTGAAGCTGATGTGATATATGCATACACAGATACATGATACATTCCTAGTTAGGATGTTTGGCTTTCCTTTTACTCATGTCATATAGACATTGGGGGCATCCATTTATTTAGTCTTTATACACATAAGTTATGTGATTTGATGATGACTCTACATTATCATGTTTGAAATTACATATGTACTTACACTTGCCTATTTTCCATGATTATATTTTACACATGGTACTTGATATGCTATACACGTGACATACTTTTCATAATGCATTGGATCCATGGGATACTATGACATGTTTATGGTAGTTTCTTATGCTTATATTTATGCATTTCCTTGAGTATATTTTTTTTCCTTTTTAAGAATTTGAATATGTTCCTTTGCTTCTAATCCTTGTGCCTATGTATTTTTTCATTAACATTTACATATGTAATTATTTCTTATATGGAAATTTAAATATGTCATTCTTTATTTTATAGACATTTGACTAAGTCATGTCCTTTTGATTATGTGGAATTTAAACATGCCCCTTGTTTATGGTCTTCTTGGACCATTGCCTTTTAACTTGCTTTTGAATACTCTTATATGTGTGCTTGTTTGCTCGTTGATCTTGTAGTGTTATTATATAGATGTTTTCATGTTATTTATCATTAATATTAGGCCTAGTGATCACATTGGTTCTATGATCTTAAATGATCCATTTATTTAGGAATAATCCCTTATATATGTTACATGGTTACAATCACAAATTATACAATTGTCTTACCATTTTGAGGCGAGGTAACTACTAGTTCCTATCTTTCCCTTACCTTAAATAGGGGAATATCAGTGAGGGCATGTCATATGGACATCGATTCCACACATTCACATTTATTAGATTTAGTGGGGACATAATTTAGAATCATATTCTCCCACATGCATTTAGTATATGGTACTTATATGAATTTTTAGATTCAGTGGGGGTATGCCATATGGCAAGGATTCTACGCATGCATAGTTCTTAGATTTAGTGGGGGTATTTTTGGAATCATGTTATCCAAACTCATTCATTATATGATACTTATATTAGTTCTGATATTTAATGGGTGAATGCTTTGGAAGAATGTTATCTACATTAATTTAGTATATGGTACTTATATCAATTCTGAGATTTAGTGGGGGCATGCTTTGGAAGCATGTTCTCCACACATATTCATTATTCAACATATCTAGATTATAGTGGGGGTATGTTTTGGAAATATGTCCTCCATATTGGTACTTATATCAATTTTTATATTTATTCATATATAGTTGGGGCATGTTTTGGAAGAATATTCTCCACACTTATACAATTATCCAAATTGGACAAAACACATAATTATATGATTTAGATTCACAATTGTGGCATAATTCTATACATTAGTATTATTTTCATATATAATTTCAACATGAGACACATATAAGGTGCATATGGTATGAAACATAGGCCTAATATTTAAAAATCTAATTCAGTTTTGGATTCCAAAACTATTTTATGGACTCTTGTCATATCACAAATTTTTTCATATTGATACCCTGTAGACTTTTATGAAATTTTATTGATATAATCTATTGAAGTAGTTGGATTATTTTTAGGTATGGTTGAGGTTATCAAATAAATCAATATTTATAAGTTTTTATTTTGGAATTGATCATCTAGCCTTACAAGGTTATATATGTCATTGGGTTGTAAAATTAAGCTAATCTCAACTACCATATGACAACTCACTTTTGCTCCAAATTTAGGGGCATGTTCCTTAAAATATATTTCTCTCTCCTTGGATATATTAAATTTAAATATTTATCTATATTTATCCTAATCTTAGTTTCATATCCTTATAATGATACATCTTTCTCATAATAACTTGCCAATAGGCAAGGTTATTACATTGACACACAAGTGTACTCCCAAACCTTGTTCTTTCAATTTTAATGTATTTCAAGTAATTTTAACACATATTATATTCAATAATTTTATATTTTAACATGGTCTTGGTTGTAATTCAATCACCAAAAAAGTACTTAAGTTGGGCACACATAAATACAAGGTGTGTATACAAACCCAAGTATTCATTCCTTTCCTTTAAACTAGAAATTTCATTATTATATTAAAGGGGGGAAATGTAGATGATATTTTAAGATTATATAAAAATTCAGTCTTGTACACTTGTAAAAATTAGATCTTGAATATTCCTCTTAGTTATTTACTTTTTTCTTTTTTTTCAAGTCTTGCATCTACTCTATCTTTATGCCCCTTAGCTTATATCTCTTAGTCTGACCAATCTTATATTGATGACTTAGGTCTTCTATATTTACCAAAATGCTTAAAATATAGTTATATTCCATCTCTAAAAGTTTTGAACCTATACATATTATCCTTCTCCCTAGACACTAATGTATGGGTCAAGCACTAGCATTAATGTTAGTGTCTTGACCCGATGTAAGTGTCTAGTGAATTAAAGCCATCCAATTTGTAAATGAAACGTATCCTAATAGTCAAACATAGTGATTTAGTGCAAGTTATTACTCCAAAGGGATTAATATAAATAAATTACCAACCCTCATTTATTTCTTGCCTAAAAAACTAGCTAACCCTAGTAAAAATACCAAAAATCATTCAAAGAAAATTCAATTGAATAAAACTTCCCTATTTATTCCTATTTTCATATAAGTCAAATGAATTTCAAAACTACATGTTTGAAGTACTAAAGAAGTATCCTAAGGACCTAATTTTTCAACTTAAAATTTAGGTCACTATTGTACTTTGCACATATTATATGACTCACACACAAGTCAAAATGTAGGGGATAACTACATCAATCTGAAGCCCTCTTTAGAGTATTGGCTATGTATGTAGTATCCTTTGATAAAAGGGTTATTGGGGTTAGATCGACACCATATACCCACTAACCTATTTTTTCCTAAGGTCACATTGAATATGAAAAGATGGGGTTTTTTAATTTCACAAGGACCGACATTACATGACCTAGATTTGAATGCACCAAAATAAAGTCAAAGCAAAACTTAAAAACATCTAGGTGGTCACATCCTATTTTAGTAGATATTCCATATAATAAACTAGTGTTAAACCTAAATAATAGCATCACGACCATCCTAGATGAAAGGTACTATTTATAGATCTAAAACCATTAAAACTATAATTTGATAACAATTTGAGAATCTTCTTCCTACTTATTTTAATCTTGTTCTAGATCCATAAGTATATTAGCATTATAATAAGCTAAGAAATCCACTTCTTTATCATTTTTATATCTATGATAGTTGTAAATTTTATATTTATACTATATATACATAATGAATTCAATATATGCTTATATCTAAGTTTAACATCTAATTGGCCTACTATAGATTTGATTATCACCCTTGTGCCATTTCATTTATGTATACCCCTTTAATAATCTAGATAACACCAATCTAGATTTAATTTTAGGGTTAAATACATATCTAAAAATTCTCTTCATTGATTGAAAATGATTGAGTGATGGTTTATCCATAAATATACACAAAGTATATATTTTATCTTGTCATATATGCTCTAATACCAACTTAAGACTTTTAATGAATTAGTGGACTGAAAATCAACATTATTTCACTCTAAAATTGAAACTATTATCAATAAAAATGTCCCATCACTTTTAACCTTGGTATTTTAGACCCACTTTGTAACAATGACATATTTATTCAATGGAGGATGAACTAAATTAAATTTATCATTCATATAAATTAAATACATCTCTAATTTCATAGCATCAACCCATTCTTTTCTTTTGACTATCTTTTTCATAGCTTCTAGGTTCACTAGTCATTGATGACAATGCAAACATAGTATTTTCATCATAAATATCATAAAATAAATTATCTTCTTGATATTTTATCCTTTTTATATTCCTCTCATAATTATGATCTTACATTTTATTGATTGGATATTGATTCAAGAAACACTTTTTCTTTCTTTGTGTTGATGTAGATGGATGACTAGTCTCTTGGGAAGAGCTAATATTATTTCTTGTTGAACTAGAAACCTGTGTATGACTTTATAAACCCTAAAAATAAACTTCAAGAAGCTTTCCCTCTTAAATTTTTAATTTTTAACTACGTTATTAGAATCATCATATGCCTCATTTAAAAAAAAAAATACAATCCCTAAAAATAATTATGGATTTACTTGTAAGATTATAAAATTTATATGCTTTTATTTCATCACTATATCTTGTGAAATATTCAACAACACTCTTAATATAAATTATATCACCCTTAAATTTTATTATAGTGCATATTTTAATGCTACCATTTCCTTAAAATTGGATTAACTTTCCATCTCTTTATTTCTCTTGGATTTTGAAGGAATCATCTAACTTATTGAAATTAGGTTTTTGACTTGTCCCCTGATTTGAGCAACCTAAATCAAAATAGAAAAATATTTTATTATTATTTTTATAAGATACATGTGAGATAATAATATGATACACCTTTAGACTCACTTTTTTCAGCTTGAAAATCCTTTTCTTTCCTTTCTTGATTGGCTTGATTCTTAGATGCTAGTATCTTGCAATCTTTTATCACGTGTCATGGATTTTTTGCAGTAATGACAAGTAACATATTTATTTTTATTACATGTGCTATTATCTTAAATTTTTACTTATTAATTTAATTTTTTTAAAATCTCTTTATTCTTATTTTTATTTGTCTCTTTGGTCTTTCAAAATCTTTGAGTTCAAGTGCTTGTTATAGACCATGTTTTAGATCTCCTACATATAATCTCATCTTATCCTCATGACATGATATATAACCCAATAAATGAAAAATACTTATAGTATTCATGTATTTACACTCTTAAAGAGTAATCAAAATATTAATTCATATTTATCTTAAATATCTCAAAAAAAATCTTATTATAACATTATATTTTATAGTTTCTCCACAAACCCTCATTCTATGAACTAAATCATTTATCCTTATGTAATAATATCCTACTCCTTTTGAATGACATTATCAAATTATCAAAATTTATTTTAAGAGTTTAGATTTTTTATTCTGATACCTTAATATATACTATGTATTAAGTATCCAAGGTATTTCATGCATCATGACATTCTAAAATTCTTTGATAAATGATTGGGTTTATGACACTTTGAATATAGAAAAAAAATTGTGCATATCCCTTTTCTTCATTATTTTTTGTTCTTTACAATCTTGTGTCAAGGTATTATAATCTTGAGGTGATGTGCATCCATGGATAACATTATCTCAAACTCATTTACACACAATAATTCTCTTCAAATGATCTTTCCAATACTCAAAGTTTTCACCTTTGAAAATAGATATATCCATTAAAGCAGAATTTGCTAAAGCCATTGATTCTTTTGATAATGGCTTGAAACCCTTATGAAACTTTGTTAAATATTTTTTTGTTTTATAAGGTAAACCCAAGTTTTATATGGAATTGGAACCATGAGAGTAAGATACAAAAGTTTAAATAGGCCCTTCACAACCAAAGGAGCAAAAATAAATACTCTAGACTAGAGTAAAATAAAACTAGAAACAAAAAATTAACCATATTATGTATAGGAACCTCTTGGGTGTCATAAAAAATAAAACTATCCTTTACCAGAATGCTAGTTTTATCTTTTAAAACCTTAGCTTAGGTGTGATTCCTAAGCCCTTCAATAGGTTCCCCAAGAAAAATCATCTTTTATCACTCCCTGCCTTTCACCTTTAAGGGATTTTACTTTGGTGGGACCCACTTAGGAGAAACCAGGGGGGATTTTAGGACCTTGGGGGATTTTAAAGTAGGGATTAGGGAGGGGGATAGGTAAAATGTACAAAATAATGAATAGTGATCTTTTCCACTTGGTGAAGCTCATTCTAGTCTTGTATTAGCTTTGCCAAACCAAGTCCCACCTATTGAACCTTTACATTGAAATTTTCTAGAATTATTTATTTTTTTCAAATTACTCTATTACAATGACATTAACCTTCTAGTCTGAGGTGGTGAGAGACCCAATTTTGATGAGTTTGGGCTTAGAAATAAATGAAAACTTAAGTGGTAGGTCATTCGTTGGGGATTTGGATATGCCCTTTTGGGGAGAGCATTCAGGGGGTGGCTGGGATACGTATATAGGATCCTCTTGAGGGAACCTTCTAACCTAGAAGGGTTTGGAAATGTTTTACAAGTGTAAGGATAAGGCCTTGATGGAGAGTGGGGTTAGTATCATTAACCTGATGGATCAGGACAATGATTTCTAAAGACTTAAGAAGGAAATAAGGGAGGCTAATTTTAAAATTGATGAAATGATTAAGCAATAAGTAGTGGTGTGAGATAATCAGGGTGTACTTACCTTCCAAATTTAGGTACCTCATGACTTAAAGGTAGACATCAAGCCAGTATCATGGTAGGTTAGCATGAGGAAATCCTTTTTTAGTTTGCACAAAGTCATTAGTTAGAAAGAAACACAACAAAGATTCCTATTTCTTAGACTGGTCTTTAAATTCTTTAGCACCAACATAATACATACCTATGGCATTACTAATAAACTTCTTAGAGACATTTATGGAGATACCCTACATAGTGACCTTTCTTTTAGTCTATGCAATGACTAAATATTAGACCACCATGGCATTGTGCTTGGTAATATGCTCCATAAACTCTATAGTCCCCCTTATTAAGTTTTTTCTAGACCTTATTCCATTCTCAAACCTATTTTCATGAAGTTGGCTCTAAATGGTTTGTATCACTGTCCATGGTTGCAATAAGTGTAGGAATGGAGGGAGTGAGCTGAGAATTCTAGATGTGGTCTAAATGTCTAGGGATTGAATAAGGTGGGACACCCACCAAAAAAAATTAACATAATTGCATCCCCTTACCTCAAAATTAATGTGGATCTATAAGATCATGATTAGGCTCATTGAGTTGAGGGGATACACGTGCATACAGAGATAATGATTTTAAGTTACATATGTACCTTCCATGTGGATGACACTATATGCCTTAAGGGGGACACTACCTTCATCATAATATTTAGTTAAAAGTTTGAGATCCACTCCAATAATGGTGAGGAGGTTGACCACCCCATTTCCTTCCCTATAGGTGTGGGTGAGTTGGAATTGTGGTATGGTTCAGAAAATGTGCTTCACATCATTAATAGGATCCTTTATAGTGTGTGAAAGAATAGATTTACATTTTGAGGAATTTAGGATGTTAAGTGAATCCCCCTCTATAATGATTCTACTCTGGTTGAGGATCTACACTAGCTAAATACCCTATAGGGTTGCTTTGGCTTCAGCTAGATGGTTTGTTTGCGTACCCATGGGACCCATGTAAACCACCAGCATATCCCCTTTAGAATTTCTTATGATGCATCTTCCACCTATAGGGCCTTGTCTTCCTTTAGAGGCCCCATAAAAATCTATTTTTACCCACCCCTTAGGTGGTTTTCCATTTGGTTTGTTTTTAAATTAAGTCTTTTATGGAATAACTAATAACTTGTTGTAATTTCTAGTTATTAAGAATGAGTTGGACTGAAAGTGGGGTGGGATCCTTATCTTTGGGAGGTATATCCTTCCAATTTTCAAAAATAGCTTGATAAATCTAAGGGAAGATGATATTCATCTAATGAATTTTGTTTCAAAATAAGCTGTCATTACAAAGTTTCCAAATGAACTAAAACTAGTGAGGGAGGGTGAGGTGCCAAAGGAAATATAGAGAAGGAATGCTCCACGGGGGGTTCCATTGTAGAATGAGGTCCAAGATGCTATTGATTTTAACCCAATTCATGTTGAGGTAATTAAGGAGCTTGTTAAATAATGAAAAAGTAAGGGGGCATTCCAAAAATGGGTGTTGAGTGAAATCTTCTACACTTTGATAGATTAGGCATCTATTTGAGATAATCATTCCCTTTTTGGCTAAGTTTTCTATAGTCAATTTTTTTTTGTGCTATTAACCACTAGAAGAAGTTGACCTTGGGGATTAGATGATTTACCTATAAAATTTTCTAATGATCCTAATTACTATCCAAACTAAGTTCAATGGCATGGCCTGAAGACATTGAATATGTGTCATTATCTTCTAATCTCTAGACAAAATGATCCTCTTCCTAAATAGAGGGAATGTGTATCTAATTTAAATCTTGGTTGAGTTTTTGGATAGCTTTCAATTATTTCAAGGGAAGATCTTCACTGGGTATGACCTTGTAATACTTAGTTCCTTCCTTAATTTCTTAGTAATCCTTAATATTAGATCCCCATCTTTGTTTGATCTATCCATACCATCTGACCCATGTCTCTTGGGTTGAGATTAGGGTGGGGGATATCCATGCATCTTCCCAAAATTAAATTTTCTCACCATTACTATTTTTTCATGAGATTCCCATTTATATAATGTCTTGTAGCAGATATAGCCTTCTAAAATGTGAAACTACCGATGGGGCCCTCTTCCGATAAGAAGGTATCTTCCCCTCCTTATAGGTATTTAGCCTTAATAATTCTTGTCCATTATCCATTATCATTCATTATGTGCTAGCCTATTTTATGCAATAAATTTCTATTCATAGTATTTATGATTCTTAGCTCGAGACCTCCATTAGCTTTGGGAAGGCAAATTTTTTCCCAAGTGACCAGATTGAATTTGACTCTTTCTTTAGTGCCTCTCCATAAAAAGTTTTTTTGAATTTTCTCAATTTTGGAGGCCACATTAGATGGCATTTTTAAGATTGACATAAATTAGATAGGAATGCTCTGAATTGAGGCCTTGAGTAGCTTATATTTCCCTACTTGGGTAAAGAGGTGACCTTTATAACCCATTAAGTTCCTTTGAATATGATCAATTAGGGGATTTTAGAGTTGGGATTCCATTCTCCTAGGAAAGAAGGGGATGCCTAGATGATTATTCAGTAAGTTACCCACTTGGAAATTTAAAATTTTATAAATTCTTTTTTGTTGAGAGGGAGGTGTGTTGATAAAGAAGAGGAAACTTTTTTTAAAGTTGATACATTGATTGGACACTTTTTCATAATTGTTAAGGATACATTTGAGGCTCTTTAATTTACCAGTAAAATCATCTCCTAAAATAATGTCATTGGTGAACTATTGGTGAGTGATAGGAGCTATATTTTAGGCCACTGAAGTCCCTTTTATCATACCCTGGCTGTTGGCATGTCTCAAACTTCTTCCTAAAGTTTCAAATAAGATGATGAAGAGGTATGGAGAGAGGGGATCTCCCTATCTTAAACCTATTAAGGCATGGCAAAAACATTTAGGGACCCCATTTATAATGATGGAGAACTTAGGAGTGGCTATACAATTCCATATGATTTTTTGGGTGTCATAATTTAGCCCAAGCTTTTTTAGAATCTACAATAGGAACCACCAGGAAACACAATCATAGGCCCCCATTTATAAAGTTTTAGCTAAGATGATGAAGAGGTATGGAGAGAGGGGGTCCCCCTATTATTAAAACTCTTGAGGTATGAAACAAACCTTTAGGGACCCCATTTATAATGATGGAGAACTTATGAGTGGTTATACAATTCCATATGATTTTTTGGGTGTCATGATTTAGCCTAAGCTTTTCTAGAATCTATAATATGAACGACCAAGAAACATGATCATAAGCCTTTGACATATCTAATTTAAGTAACATTCCCTATCTAAAATATTTGGTAATGGAGTGAACCACTTCATGAGATATGGCAATGCCATCAGAGATTTATGAGCCAACTACAAAATCCCCTTATTGTTCCCTGATGATTGAGTTAAGAAGGGGTTGCATACACTTGACTAGGATGGAGGAGAAAATATTAAAAGTGGTATTACATAGACTAATGGGCCTAAAGTTTTTAACGTTTTATCCCCTTGTTTTATGGGGATTAGGACCAATAAAGTATTGTTGATTTCTTTTAGGATGGATTTGGATTGAAAGAATTCTTTAATAACTTCTTCAACTTCTAGGTGAATAATGTCCTAGAATTTTTGAAAAAAGAAAGTGGGGAAACCATCCAGTCTAGAAGCCTTAAGGCCATCCATGAAAAATATAACACTTTTGATTTCTTCATTAGAAGGGATTTGTATGAGGGAAGCATTATCCACAGTTGTGAAGATCTTATCAAAGTTAGATAGAGCAAAAGAGACTAGTGAATTATCTGGCTCACCATCCTCTAAGAGAAGATTCTTGAATAAATTAACAATATGTTGAGATATGTACTCCTCATCCTTTATAATGTTTCCATCTTCCATTTGTAGCTATGGGATTCTACTAGTACTCCTGTGTCTAGAAGCTGAATGGTGGAAGAATCTTGTATTCCTGTCCCCTTCCTTCAACCATAAACATCTATATTTTTATTTCCAGTAAGCCTCTTATTTTTATTTTAGATTGTGAAAGTGACACAAGAGGTATTTTTTATTTATCATCCACATGCTCATTATAATCCCCTAAATCACTAATTTATTCAATAGTAGAGAGTTTCTCTTTATTAGCCTTTTTTGCAAAAGATGTCTCCAAAGACTTGATTGTTACAGATTTTTAGCTTGTTTTTTAAGAAGTTGAGATTTTTTGTGAGAATGAACATGATTGATCCTAAAAAAATTTCTTCCCACAATTATTTTAAGGAATATATAAAGTTGGGTGATGGGTCCAAATAATTTCAAATCTAAAAGGGCAAAATTTAGGATTAGAAAATTTATCAACTTCAAAAATCATGGGATTGTGGTTAGACCCAATTCTAAGCAAAGAAGAGAGACTACTATAATAAAGAATGTACTAATTTAAAGAGATCAAAACTTTGTTAAGGCAAACCTAGATCAATTTTTCTCTTAGTATTCTATTCAGCCAAGTATAAGGGATTCCATTAAGATCCACATCAACTAAGCTTGCATTTATAATAAAGTCATTGAATTCGAGCATGCTATCATTAAGGTTGATTAGGCCAAATTTTTTGTCCCTTAGGGTGATTGGAGTTTTGAAATCACCTTCCACAATCCAATTCTAACTAGTGTAGTTTTTTCAAAAGTCTACAAGTGCCTTCTACAGGAGGTTTCTAGTAGATTTGGAGTTTGGGGCATAAACATTAGTGAGAATCCATTTATCCTTACTTCTAATGTCAATGAGTAAGATGGAGATTTGGTTTTAGGATTTAAAAATTAGGTCACCTTCTAGAGTGTCAAGATTTCAAAAGATATCCAGTCCTTTTGATACACCTATGGATTCTAAGGCAAGAACATGGACATTTTTCCAAATCCTTGCCATGCTGATTTTGAGATTATAATAAAACATTTTAGTTTCTTAAATGATCAAAATAGAGGGATTGACCATTTTTAAAATGTTATATAGTGTCTTTTATTTATTGGGGTTATTTAAACCCTTGACATTCCAAGAGAGAACTTTCATTTTTTATCCTGTTGGACCTTAAGAGTTTGTTGAGAGCCATTAGCAATATCTTTTAAAGTTTCTAGATTTATAGTTAAGATTCTAGGAGATCTGCCAACTAGTTTAGGAGTAAATCTAAGGTTAAATTTATTCCTACCTCTTTTGTATTTAGGAAAAATAACAAGCCATTCATCTTGAGGGGGGTCCTGGGATGAAGACAGGGGGTCAGAGCATTGTCCCACTTCCCTATCAAATAAGGGAGAAAGAGGGAGGGAGGGGATGGGGGGGGTCCTAGGGGAGGGGGAGGGGGAGGGGAGAAACCCAAGCTAAAAAAGAGGGGTTTTTTTTGAGAAAGGGATTAAGAATTCTATGAAGGGGGGATAGGAGGGGGAGGTAGAGGGGGGGAACCAAGGGAGAAGGTCAGGGTGCTCAAGGGAGAAAAAGAGGGGAGAGAGGTACCAAGAGGGGAGAATTAGGGAGGAGGAAGGTCAAAGCTAGGGGGAAGGGGGGAATGAGTTGATAGGGGGATAGGGGAGAAAGGAGGGGGAATCCCATGAAGTGGGTGGAGATAAAAATAGAGGTGGTAGAGGGATAGAAGAGGGGGGAGGGAGAAAAGGAGAGGTGGTAGAGGAGAAAGGAGGAACACTAGGTAGAAGGTGGCAGTGAGGGGGAGGGGGGAGTGGGGTTAAGGAGAGGGGTAGGGGATGGGGGATAGAGGGGGTATTCTTAGTACCTTATGAGCACTTGAGGGCTTGAAATTAGGCAATGAAAAAGAGGAGTAAAAGGGTTAAATAATTTTGTACCTTTGATACCCTTTAAAGAAAAAGATATCATGGGAGATCAAGAACAAGCTCATAAAATAGGGCTGACCAAGGTAGAGGCCCACATAAGTGCAATAAATTTTAGACTGGAGGTCTTTTCAAGATTACCTAAAGGAGAATCTTTGAGATTAATAGTTGTAAGAGTCCTTGGGGGTGCTCAAGGGGAGCCAATCCTTAGTAGTCATTCTAAGTGAGAATATTTCTTTGAAGCATCAACTTTATCTCTAAACAAGGAGGATTCCTCTGAAACATGTTTTTTTGGGTAGTTTCATAATGTTTGACTAGGAACATTACATCTGTGGTAGATAATAGCATTATTTTCATAAACATTATTTTTGTTTCCATATACCATACTTAGATTTGATCTTAATATCATGGAGAAGGGGCTTATTGGATAGGAAAAAAATGTGAACATGAGAAGTAACCATTCTTCAGTGAGAGAGAGTGACTGGGTCAATTTTGATAGGTTGACCCAAGGATCTATCAATTTTAAGGATAACTTTTAGGTGCCAATATTCTAGTGGGACCTCAAGTAGGAGGACCCACATGGGAATGTCATCCATGGAAGTGGAGTTGAGACTCAATCCAACTTTCTATCTTCAAATTGAAATGCTAGCCTTCCTCATGAACCAGGGCCATTTTGAAAGGGCCTTGATGTAATATTTTTGGAGAGAGAAATTAGTAAGTAAAAAAACCTTGATCAACATGATGACCTTTAAGTGACCCTTAAGTTTCCATCTTTCTTTGTCCCATTTTATGAAGGCATCTATGTTTGAATGGAACCTATTTACTTTTCCAAGAATGGGTTTGGAACCATTTGATGAAGTCATTTATGTTTGATCTATTTTATAATGGTGTCTGGGATTGAGACAAAATTTTCATTGTCCACATCAACTAGGAAAATCTAATTGCCCAAAGGGACATGGCCCACTAGATCAAAAACTTTGACCATGTTAGCCCATGAGGGTTTTGAAAGGTTAGGGTCTAGTAATTTATGAGTTGGAGAAGAGATGTCCAAAAATTTTGGGATTAGATCTGAAAAATTTGGACATTTGTCCTAAAGGACCAAAGGATGCAAAAACTCATGAGAGGACTCATGTGATTCTAAAATAATGTTAACTAGGGGAATTTCACTGATGTATCTATCATAAGGATAAGAACTATGAATCTAGCTCATTTGAGATTCTTTCCTAAACAAAAATTCAAACTACTGAAGGTCTTCCACAACATTCTCCATCTAAGGCCAAATATTAAAATTCATTATCTACTTGTTTATGAATGATATGATAGAAAATAAATATTATTAATATATGGAGGGATTTAAAATAATCTCTCAATTAATCTTAAATTGAATCTATGTATCAACCAATCTATCCAAGAATCACTAGTTGTTAAACTAGTTGTGTTGTGAGATTATCGACTGAAACTTGTATTAAATAATTTCAAAACAAAAAACATATTTTTGTTGGTATTGCTTTGTGAATAAAATAAAAAAGGTAATATATAATAATATGAAACATTAATTTATAAAATGAATTATTGTGCTACACTTGTGCACAATTATTTATTAATAATAAGGCTTAAAACAAGCCTATTACAAGATAACTTGCATGACAAGTAATTCCAAGAATAACATAAAGTAAAAAAAAATAAAAAATTGAAAACTATGTGATATATAATTATACTTATAAAATTAGAATAAAATATAACTAAAATAACTAAAAATTAACTTAAGAAATAACTAAGAGTACCACTAATACTAATTAATAGCTTTTTGGTCATCATGTAAGAAGCCGCTATCAGTTGACTACCACAAGCTATAACTAGATAAAAATGGTATGCCATAATCCATATATGATAGTATATTGATTAAAATAATATTAAATTTAGTTAACACAACTTTTAAAAGGTAACCTATAATTTAGAACTCATATGAGTACTTAGATAGTGAATTGGAGTTAACTAATAATTCTAGCTATTTTTTACAAAATCATTGTAAAGTGTCCAAATGTGACCAAAAAAATAATTAAATTTATAAAAAAAATAAATAAAATTTAAAAACACAAAATATAACAAGTATAAAAATAAAACTCAAGTGCCTATATTGGAGTCATACTTAACAAACCCATCGTTCTTATTTATCTAATGTAAAACAAAGGAGATACCCTTCTATGAATTTTTTGACCACTTTTGTTTGAACTTCAGATTGAGGATGATATGAAGATATATGATCCAAATAAGTACCAAACATGAAAATAGACTAGTCCAAATATTATTGGTAAATATGGAATCACAATCACTTACAATAATCTTTGGAGTACTATGTATATTTTAAATTATATTGAGAAAAGCAATAACTATTGTAATTTTTACAAATGATTGGAATAAGGAAAACATGAGAATGTTTTGTGAGCCTATCCATAATTACCAGATGAAATTTTTACCTCCATGCCTTAGAAACCTTATAATAAAATCCATGGACTCCTCTTCCCACCTTTGACTATGGATGGATAAAGGTTGTAAAGGACCTAGTGTTTTAATTATTTCACCTTTGTTATGTTGACATGCCATGTAATCTACCAAAAAAAATTTGTGTCCCATTGATTCCTTCCCAAAATAAATCATGCTTTATTCTATGATAGGTATTTAAAAATACTTATTTCCCCTCTATTAGAGATGCAAGAAGATTAGGAAGAATCTTGTGTTTGAGGATAAAATTATTATGTAGGTATAATCTATCTTTATACCAAATGTGTTCCCTTTCGACTCAAATTTTTTAGAAACACCAGAACCATATTTAATATTCTAAATCAAAACCTATGTATCTATGACATTATCCCATTAATATATTGCTTCTTCTAAGAAATATTCCTACTCAATGTTCATTTCACATAATAATGCCTCAACTGATTCATCCCTGCTGGATATTAAATATGCTACCACATTGTATTCTCTTTTCTTATAAACTATTTAAAATTAATATCCCAACATTTTATTTACCAATTTTTGTTGTTATTTTTATGACAATAATTTTTTTATAAAATATTTTAAATTGTCATGATCATTCTTTACCTTAAAGTTTCTACCCATCATATAAGGTATCCATTGCTTGACCACATGAAGAATAGCCATAATTTATTTATCATATATTGGCTTGATCCTATTTTTTCATTTGAGTTGAATACTATAAAATATAATGGATCTTATTTATTACATGAGTAATGTCCTATGCCATATCTTTATGTATCGTATTCAACATCTTTTTTTGAAAAAATCATGGGTAGCCAAAATTGGAGGGGTGCACATATCCTCTTTCAGCTTCTCAAATTATTTGGTAGTTGTTTTATTCCAATGGAAGAAGTTTTTATTCAGCAATTTTTTGAGTGAAGTTTCTATGCTACCATATTGTTTTAAAAATTGGTGATGATAACCAGTTAGCCCACAAAATCCACAAAGTTTCTTGAGGGTTTTGGCACTTTCTACTCCATCATAGCTTTGATATTCTTAGAGTTGACTTTGACTCCTTCATATGATACATTATGACTCAATTACTCCATCTCTTTGAATCTAAAATAAAATTTGGAAGGTTTGACATAAAGTTAATGTTACTCCAAAACTAATAGTACATGTTTTAGGTACTTCAAAGAATCTTCCCAAATTTTGTTGTATATTAGGATGCTATCAAAAATCACCAACACAAAATTCTTTAAGAAATTCCTAAACACATTATTCATCAAACTATGAAATGTATAAGGTACATTTATGAGACCAAAATACATGCTAATAAAATATAATGGCCTTCATGAGTTATGAAATCTATTTTAGGGATATGTTCATCTCTAATCTAAATTTGATGATACCTAGAACAAAGATCTAGTTTGATAAAATAAAAAATACCATATAATTCATCTAAAAAATCATCAATTACTAGAATAAGGAATTTATATTTGATGGATTAATTTTTAATTTCTCTATAGTCTAGGCACATCTTCTAAGTGTCATTCTTATTACGTAGTATGACCACTGGAGATAAATATGCACTCTAGATATGCTTAATAATACCTACCTCCAAAATCTCATGTACCATATTTTTAGTTTCATTATTATAGGCATATGGATACATGTATATTATGATGTTTAGAGGTGTACTAACTATAATTATTCTTATGTCATAATCATGTTTTCTTCTTGGTGGTAGTCTTTTTACCATGACACCAAAAATAGTTGGGTGAACATCAAGAATCATTTGTAAATTAGGATGTGTAGACACATTTGTTAGTTGAAAATTTATGGAAAATAATGGTGTTAAAATCCTTCATCCCCCTTTTAAGAATATTCATTATTTGATACAAACTAACTAATTATGTATATTTTGCCCATAATCCATGTAGTTCAAATTTCCTACCTTTAGAATGAAAGAGCATTAATAATTCATGAAAATTAATCTCTATTGCACCCAAAGTTGTGATCCATTGTACTTATAAAATAATATCAACCCCACCTATGGGAATAATCGACATAGGATAATATAGAATGTAATATTCCATAAAAAGCTCAATACTATGGAATTTTTCAAAACAATTTATAGTATTGCCATTTACAATCATTACCCAAAATTATGAGTCAGGTAAATGAAATAGTTCAAACAAGTAACCAACTTATTCTTGATGAAGTTGTGTATAATTCATGAGTCAATCAACATTGTCACCTTATGTTTCTTGAGGAAATGTACCATGTTAATATTTTGATGAGTATTAATACCAAAAATTTCATGACATGAGATAGTAGGGTGAGAATATTAATATTCCTCTTCTAGCTCTTCTAAACCCTCACCTAATACCTTATCTTATGATTCATATTCATTGACACCTTTAATGTAGAACAACTTATTTTCAACATATTTATGTCATTTTATCCACTTATTTTAATAGCCAAAACAAAAACCTTTTACATGCTTCTCTTCAATTTTATGAGGGGTCATTTTAATAAGATGAGAAAATGACTATGTTTTGGAATTACGTTCACAACTATTAGCAAAATCCCTTTGTTTGACCATATTTTTTCCTTCTTCCTTACATGATAATGGTATGGATTTAGATATTGAATTTGGATTAAACATGTGAACCTCAAGGTCAATTATATCCTTAAGCCCACTCAGGAATAGGCTAGTCATGTTTTTCTCATTGATTTCATCCATGTGTAAAGATAGATTCTAGAATTATTGAATATAATCCTTAACAATTTTTATTTGTCACAAATTTTATAATATAATGAAGTAGTTTTTTTGAGATGTTTTTTTGATAGTGCATTTGTAACTCCTTATTAAACACAAACTAGGTAACAAGAAGGCATTTCTATTTATTTTTAGTACACAACCACTTATACCAAATGAACTTCTTAGGTTATAAATACAGAGATTCTATAACCGATTTTGTGTACATGGGTTCTAATGTAGATCAAATATTTTTTCTATTTTATTGATCTAAGTGAGTGGATACTTAGCATTAAAATTTCACACTTCTAAGATTTTTATCATGTAACTCAAACTAATATTGATGTTGTGATTGTTATGATTGGGAGAATCTGAATGGAAATGTGGAGGATTATTTTTTGGAACAGGATACAAAAGAGTGGTCAAATTCCCATTGATATTTTCAAACTAATTATTCATAAAATATATGTCCCCATTGACCCCATTGATGTACCCTTTTACTACATCAAGATCATATTTATTCACCATGATTTGTATATCTAATTATATTTAATAAACTACCTTAGAAACTAAACCATCTAAAGTTTTAGACTCCATGTCATCCTTGTGAGGAGTTTTTGGAGTGTCTTTCCCTTTTCCATGCCCATGAGTGTTAGGACAAACCATTAAAAAACCATATAATGGAGGTTTTGGCTCAAAAAATGTGTATCGATAGATTATATCATTACCATTGTATCTCCAAGATGAATCCAATGATTGTTAATTTTCACAAGGGTGCAAAAAAAACTTTAGACTTGTTTTTTTAAAATAATTTGAACAATAATGTGGTGACAAAAAAATAAAATTATTCCCATATCATAAGTTATGTTTTTTAATTCTTCAACTCTCAGGAAAAATATATTACTAGATCCAAAAAACAACACTACAAAAACTTAGGTAAATGGACACTCTGATTCTACTTGTAATGAAATCACTTGAATGTTTCACAATAATGAAATAATATATCATAAAATTAAGAGCATAATAATTATATACATAATAATGAAATATTAGAATAATTAATAAATATGATTGAACTAATTTAATGGAAAAACTTCCACAATAATGCAGTAAGATCAAAATTCACATTATGATGATTAAAGACTATTCACTACCTCCTACATATACTCTAATTATCCATAGTTATTCCATAAGACAACCTCACTAAGAACATAGATAAATATAAAAATATAATATGGAAGGTATGTAAGCCATGACTTAGCCACACATATACCTAAACATGCTATAAGTTAAGGGTGTAGCAAAAAAAACACTAAAGGTTAGCTTGAAAAAATACAAAAAAATAATCTAAATGATAACCAAGAAAATGAGATGGAGAAATTGTTTAGTCTTTCATAAAACATATATCACATGATTCAGTTGAATACTCATCTAAATAAGGTACAACATTATTCTTTGAAGATACCAATATTTTTAAAATTCAAATTTATTTAACTTTAGAATGAGTGGATTTAGTTTTTTTCTGCAATGATAAAATCATGATTTTTGATGCCATAAATTTTAGAAAGATGCAGTTTCTAAAATTTAACAATATCATGCCCATATCTATCATAATATCACAATGTTAAATATTTTAACTAAAATACTATCAAAATGATATGTATATTGATTCTTAGATATAAAGGACTATCATGCATTGTCCTATGATCAAGAGGGCATTATGAATTGATATTAATATTATCTTTAATAAACTAAGAATTTTAAAATTTGAATTAGGTTTAAAAGAAATAGGTTTAAGAATATCTTGTTCATCTTTATCAAGACCACCTCCATTCTATCTTATCAGTTTCATAATTTTTAAACTAGAATTAGAAAAATAATTTTACATAGATAAACATTCATTATTTGAAGGAGAAGAATGATCACTTTAAATTTTAATATTAGAGATGTGATATTTTTAAAAATATATAATTTTAACATTAAGAGTATCTAATAAATTATGCATAATTTTTCAATGTACTAATAGACATTTTTTTACACTTGATAATTAATAGCATAAATTTTCTTATATCTAAAAGTAATTTATTTTTTAACATTTTTGAAAGTAAAAAATAATAATGATTTAAAATTTATAGAAAAAAAATGTTCCTCTAAAATAAAATTCATCTATAAATGATTATAGTAAAAAATGATAATAAAAATAATAATATTTTTAAATTATTTATCTAAAATCATCAAAAATAAATTTATTTAATTTTTTTTGAATATCTTTACTTTGTTATAAAACTCAAATAAAATATATTATTTTAGAAGAGAGTTATAAATTATTTTTTATTTGATAAGGTAAAAGCTAGGTTTTACAGGGACCTAGAACCACTAGAGTGCACTATAATAGAGTCAACAAGCCAACAACAGGGCCAAGAAGCCAAAAAACAAAAATATACAATACTTAGAATGAAAACAAAAATTGGAAAGTAAAATAGAACTAGGAGAGTCCCTCTTGAGGGCCTTCAGTGTCTATAATTCCCTTTGTAGGGATGATTTATTTTGATTTTGTAATTTTAGCCCATGTATAGTTCTTGGGGCTTTCAACCACTTCTTCGATGAAGATCATTCTGGGGCACTTTTTTCCTTTTACTTGCAAAGGGGATTGCTTAGGGGGACCCCCTTAAGGGAGCCTTGAGGGAATATATTAAAACATTTAGAGATTGAAAAATAGGGGACTGAGAGGGTTGTACAAAAATAATGAAATTTTAGATTGTGGCTTTAGCTTGTCTATGGAGTGCATTCCATTCCTAAATGAGTTTGGCTAGAACCAAAAATTGCTTATTGGACCCTTGAATTGAATTTGTCAAACTCATTTTGTTCTTTTCCAGTGCCTCCATAACAATGGCTTTTCCTTTCCAAGCTGTCTTTGCAAGGGTTCCCAGTTCTAGAGCAATGAGTTTTGGTTTGGGGATAAAGGGTTATAACCTATTAAAAAAGATAACCTAAAATTTTAAAAAGTGGAAGTATAAAAAGATAAAATCAAATATTTAAAGGCAATTATAAAACTTATTAACATATTAACATATTCCTTGTAATATATTTTAACTTCAAAAAGATAAATTTCACTTTATTAACATATTCCTTGTAATATATAACTTTAAAAAAAATAAAAATAAAAATAAAACCATAACTTACCAAATGAATGCAAGTTTAAAAAAATATTTTTTAAAATTTTGAAGCACATGTATAAAATATATTTAAAAACATGTCTAAATCCTTAAAATCTTAACACTGGCATAAAAACCAAATATTCACATATTTTTTGAATTTTAGATTTAAAAGCTTTACTAAAATTATAAGGAAATAAGAGTCATGTAAGGGTTAGTCCCTACTTTTGTATTGTAAATTGTTTTAAGTAGAGTTTAGATGTAAATTAATAATACATGGTTAGTGAAATAGTTAATAATAGGTAAAAAATAAAAATGATATTATTATTATATTTAGAGATTCTATTTAGCAACTATCAAAGCTAAAGATATTTTGGTTAAGTGTGATATAAATATTGGCTCTATGTCATTTATGAATAGATATTATTTAAAAAAAAATGGTGAAAGGTTTTTATCTTAGGAACAACACTTAGTAAGCTAAAAAATAGCTTAAGGCCTTTTGCCAATTAAATAGAGAAGCTATTCACATCACAAGTAGGCTTAAATTATTATTCAAACTTGTGTTAGAGAAAATGTGCTAAAGTAGCTTGGGTGGCCGAGGGGATATAGATGGATGACACATGGAGATCAATCCATAGTTCTTTAGTTCAAATAATATTTAGTGACTCTAAATAATCTTTAGGTTAAGGAGACAAAGTATTTAATTACATATATATGTCTCAACATATCACGTTAATTGATCAAGATGTAGGTTAATAATTACATGCTCTAAGTATAAAGAAACATGCTAATAAACTATTGTATGTTTTATAAATTTTAAAAAATTATTAATTTACATGATGATGATGATGATGATGATGATGATGATGATGAGGTAACTATTATAATAAGGCATAAGGTTAGTCAAGTTTAAAATATACAAAAACAAAAAGAGGTTTATTTTATATTACTTTGTGAAAAAGTACACATATATTATCCTATGAATTGCCCTACAAAAAAATTGTCATCCCTAAGTAGAGTGTAAATGCCCCATATTCTGTTCATTTGAATTAAATTATGTATGTAAAGGTTGAGTAAAGAAGGTTTAAATTATGTTATAAATTACAACACATAAAGCTTAATTTTTTATAGATTTGATTCTAGGGAATTACTTTTTTGATACGAAAATTGGCTTTGTTTGTATGTGAAAGGATTAGGGATGGAATTAAACCATTTTGTATTTGTCTGTATATGGAAAAAATCAACTTATGGGGATTTTCCAAATGAGGTTTGTGGAATGCGTCTTATTGTCTTGCATTATTGTCAGATCAACTATTTATTAACTATTATTTTTATGATACTCTAGTTAATTTTAAATATAATTTTCTATTTTTAAAATCAAGTGCATTTATATTTGAATTTAATAGAGTGGAATATTCTACAATAACACCTCCAAGCATATGCCATTATTTATATTTAAATTTTTATAAAAACTTTTCATTTCTATTGTGATATATATTCCTAATCATTTGAGTGGCTGAAAAAAATCTAACTAATTAAAAATTGATTCATATAATCCCCTACCATATGCACCTTTTTGCAATGTTAAAAAAAGAGTTAAAATTTTAACTAATTTAGAGGTGTTAAACTTAGTATAAAAATGGTTATTTTATCACTTCTCTTAATTTGATTGTCATAAACAAAAACAAAGAGATAAATGTTACATATAAAAAATAAAATAAAAAAAGTTTTGTAATAACTTGATCTTTAAAAAAAATTATAGAAAATAAATTATCAAACAATTAAAATATAAAAACATTAATTTTTTAATTTAATAATAATTTTTTTGGATTTAAAATATTTTGAAAAGTTAACATATATGAGTATAAAACTCCTAAATTTTTAAAATAAGTTGTTTGAATTTAAAGAATAATTTGATGTTTGCATGACCATATTTTTAGTTAATTTTTCACTTAAGGAGACATTCATTGGACCATCAAACTTCATGTAGAAAAAAATTATATAGCATCTCATGAAAAAAAATAAAAAAAAAGGTAACAAAAATAGTAAATCATTTATCTTTAAAATATTATATATTTGTAATACCTTTATTTAAAAAAATAAAATGAAAGGAAGGTTTAAAAGTCCTCTATTGATCTTGGTTAGAGCATACACAAATAAATAAATAAAATGTTTTTATTATTCAATTATCTTAATTTACATATAGAAAGGTGATCTCCTATAAATCAAGAGTCTACCTTTATCACTACTAACACAAAGTCCCTATACTCTCTCACCATAACATTTATTCTAGGTGAGATGTTATAACTCACATATAACTTACTCAGATAATATAATTAATCCTAAGGATGTACCAACTAAATATTCCTAACATTCCTCCCACTTAGTATGGACATAGGGAAATGGAGAAATATGCATGATTTAGAACATGTGATGTGACAAATTTTGGATGGTTAGGAGACATATCAACCTTTCATCAACCATAAATTTTGATGGATAGGTAACACATGGACCTTTAGCTATTCAATTATGAACATGGAACATATCAGATTTTTATATATGGAAACATATCAAGAATCTAAGTTACATGAAACATATCAACATTTCATAGATAGATACATATCAACCATCCAAATAGGGAACATATCAACCTTCCATGGATAAAATCACTTAAACTATCTAGGTTGGTTTATAATAAATGTATACCTTATGCATACACTAGATTACAATCATATATGTAAATAGGAACACCCATTTACACTTATTTACACCACACATGATTCTAATGATGCTAGTTTTGCTCAATATTGAATCCATTACAAGGAATTTTTTTTGACATTTTGATGTCAATTAATGACATATAGAAGATTTTATTTTGATCAAAACTATTTGACCCTATTAGATACTACATCTAGAGTCAAAATGGACAATAATGACTACAAAATCAAGACTAAATTTTTATAAAACCATTTATTTTATAAAATAAACAATAATCTATTTGTATATAAATGAAAAACATTAAATTTAAAAAAATAATTATTAAATATAGAGTATTGAAATTAAACTAATAAATGACACAAAATAACTATTTTGATATTTACTAAACAAACATTTAAACTAGTAAAAACTAATCAATAAAAAATACACATTAATCTATTATAGACGCTAAATTTGAATTATATAACACCTTAATCTTACACACTTAGAAAATACCTATCATGGCTATAACCATTAGTTCTTAGACCTTCCTACTGTCTAAAGGCTCACATACACTATCTTTCTATGAAAAATTTCTTACCTCTTAGTCCTACTATGGTTATTTTAATGACCTAGGCCTTATATCATGCTCAGGGTGTTGTAAACTTGTTTATATTTTATCTCCAAATTTTTTAGATTTGTAGTTATTTTACAGCTTCCCATCCACTTGCATCCCAATCAAACACCTACATTTATGTAGTTTCATGTGCCAATGCAAGTGTTCAGTTCCCTAAAGTCATCAAATTTACAATTTATAGCATGTCCCTATGGTCATCCTAAGTGATTTAATGTGATATATTTCCTAATATGATTGGTATATATGCATGATCAATCCTCATACACTCACCACCTAGCATAGACCTAACATATATAATGCAACTTACCAAAATCATTCAGTCAATTATTCAAGCAAGAAAAGCTTCCCTATTTTATCCTATTTCCATATCAATCATAGGTAAAACAAATCTACAAGTATAAATTAATGGAGTAGCCCATGATTCTTATTTTTCAAGTTACAAGCTAAGTCATTGTTGTACTTATTTTCAACATATTGAACCCTTGTGCACATACAAACCAATGCATTAGGGGATAACTACATCAATCTGTGACTTTTATCAGAGTATTGGCCATGTAGGTAGCACCCACTTGTAGAGGGGTGTTTGGGGCTAACTTGACATTATGAGCTTGATAACCCATTTTTCTCATAATCACTATAAATATGAATAACTAGGGTTTTTTCTATTTTACAAAGAATGATAACCCATGATCCAAATTTGAGCACGCTAGAGCAAAGGTCATGTGAAACCCAAAATATTGTAGGTGGTTTCATCAATATTTGATAGATATTCCATACTAGACACCTTTGTCTAAGTCAGATAGAAGTGTTGAAGTAAATGTCTAAGGTCAATGCAAGTGTCTGAGGCTATAAAGTGTAAATTTATAAAATATGATGACTGATTCAAGACACAAATCTAGTCTATTTCTAGTTTGTTATACATCATATTTACATGTGCATAGTAAACCAACTAAGTACTCTTATTTTCTAATCAACTTAGTATTTTTATCATATCTTAGTATTTAAATTTAAAATATTATTTTTTCTAAGCTTGGAATTAATTAGCCTACCATAGATCTTTTTATCACCTTCGTGCTTATTCATTTCTATATTATCAACCCTATACTATATTGACCCATCTTAATTTAGGGTTAAACATATATAACTCAAATTAACATGATAAAAAATTCCTTATATCTTTGATAAGATGAAATTATAAGTACACTGATGACATGATCATTCTATGCATGGAATTTGTCAATACAAAGTATAAATTTATAGGTTTATTATTTGTTGTAGAATGCAAAAGTCAAATAAAAATGATGTGTGGGAGGTGTATGGAACTAATCTAAATAACAACATGCATAGGTTGGCATAAATGTAATTATGCTTCTATCACCCATAATAAATAAAATAAACACATGAGATAATAAATACACCCTAGTATAATGTATGACCAAATGTAACAAAAACACAGGTCAAACTTGGACTATAATAACATATATAGAAGCATGATGGTATAACCCATGAACATTAGGAAACTACACACCCAAATATCAATCAAGAGTCAATTCAAGTACGACATGGGCAAAAAATAAATATCACACTTGAACTAAAATGGGGATCTATTAGATAGAGATTTAAATAAGTATAAGATCTAACTTAGTCATAGATATGTAAATCTCCCAAAAAATTACCTATGTAAATAAATACCTTAACTTCCACAAATTTAATATATACCAATTTATAGGTTTATAAAGCCAAAATTTTAAACATGATAGGTGCAAATAAAGAATAATAATTTCCCCTAGTTTAATCTCAAAAATCCATTATAGACACAAGATTACTATTGCTCTGATATGAAATATTGATTTTGGTTAGAGGATACACACAAAAACTTAATTTTTAATATTCAATGATTGGAATTTACATATAGACATGTGATCTCCTATAAATAATGATTATACCTTTATCACAACTGACACATAATACCTATATTATCTTTGCATAACATATACTTTATGTGAATTGTTATAACTCATGTACAACTTAAAAAATATAATTAATCCTTAAGATGTACTAACTAAATATTCCTAACATCATATAAACTACTAAAAAATTTAGTCAAAGATGATTTAAAAATATGTAAAATATTAACACAAAGTTTGCACAATTCAAGAGGAAAATAAATGTGTTTATTTGGGGTTTATGACCCACCTAGCAATATGATAGGAAAATTTCTTCTTATTTTAGGATTACAAGGGTTAACCCAGGGTACAAATTGTAGGTATTTAGTTTTATAAATAACCATATGGTGGAATAACAATTGATAAAAGTGGTTAATACCTATAAAAATTGTTCCTTCCCATCAAATAGCCCACCTAATATATGGGAAAACTATCCTAAAATTGACATCCACAATGATGTTATTGTAAAAGAGACATTTTGATGAGAATGAACAAAAAAAAGGTTAAGATAGAAAATAAGGTTTCATGAGTTAGGAAAAATATCTTCCTAAATAAATAATTTTTTTGAGATTTAATGTATAATTTAAATCATTGTTCATTTAAATATAATTATTAGTCAAATTTATGTGAACACAACAAAGATTTTGAGGGAGAATGATTGAAAATAAATCCTTGTGACATTTACTTAATGGATGTTTTATTACAATAAATCACTTAAAATACACATTCATTCACAAAATCAACATTATAATATAATTTTTAGTCACCAACAATCAAAAAATTTATCTGGTAATTCAAATAATTTGTAATTTATGCACATGAATCTCATATACTAATAAATATAATCTAAGATATCAAACATTACTCAAAAATTGAGAAAATTTAACAAATAATAAGACTCACTGACCTTTATTATGATATTCTATTGCATAGATATTTTTTTCCTTGATAATTTAATACCAAGTGTATATATAAATTTGAATGGGCACTACCACATATAGAAATAAATCTACATGAAAAATTAAAAAGATATTTTCTGAATTTGTAAAAAAGTTATATCATGAAAAATATTAAAATACTTTTCTTAAATCCATATACAACCAACAATAGATTTTATTTCTTAGATAACTTTTAATTTTCTAGAGCTTTAGAAGAATTATCTTGTTGAATTTAAAAATCAACTTCACATGCCTAATAGTCCTCATCTATTCTTGTCATGTTTATTATTGGTGCCGTAGATAGGGTCTCTATTTTGGCCATGAGTCTTGCATGATTTTATAATTTGGTGTGGATATTTCCATTGATTATATTACTCTCATTCAAAATTTTCCCTTGAATAGGTAACCAAGTGTATGACTTAAGTGATCCCTCCATGGTTCAACACCAAGACTTACGCTTTGAAATTTGTCATAAATTTAGCCAACCTGGGAGAGAATTATACTAAAGGTACTAGTTTATAATTTGGGATAAAAAATGAAATAATTCCAACCTTCTATAAAAGTTCTAAAATTATTTATGACTAAAATTATTTACGAAGCATTTTAAATATAATTGAGGACTATGATCATGTCATTTGACCATTCTTTTACAAAATTCCTCATGTGCATTTTAAAATTTGTATAAAAGTTAATGTCAAACAATGTCATCAAATTAAAATGCAGAGACATATTTTTATTTATCAAATTTCTCAAGTTTCCAAACTTAACCTCCATTTTATCAATGTTTTCTTGATAAAATTTGACCTTATAATGTAAAGGGACACTACTACTCTTTACTTCAAAATTATCAATCAGTATTTGATATAATGACTTCAAGGCTTTTCCTCCTTCCTCAATTATGATTTTTGGGACTATAGTATTAGTTTGAGAGTCTAGTATTTTAATTTTTTTCCTACCCCTTACATAAATGTATTGGTTAATTCCCCTGTGGCTATCACTATTGAATCAAAATCCTCTATAAATTCATCTCTCTCACATGGTATAGTTTTTATCTTCCTTGTCAGTGTAACTATATATTATGTCTCATACAATGTAGGAGTGTGCCCTTTGGAAATATTTCTTATGATAAATATTTTGAGATTCCATGTGTCTTGTTAAAAATTTATTTTAATGTAAATCTCCATGAATATAATCATCTCTTGACATTTTAATTTTGAAAGTTAAATTTTCTAAATGTAGTTCTCCTATTCTTATGTCACAACTACATTAGAAGTTGTAGGTGGTGTGACTAGGGTATATGATGTACTAGGGAGTAGAGTGGACACTGTAATATTGACATTGTGGCTATAAATAATGAATATAATGCATTTAGTGGATGCATGGGTTTGGATAGTAGTGCAAATAATAGGATATGGACTTGAAGGAGAAGTGGTAAATGGTGCTAGTGGTATAGATTATGGAGTTGCAAGAAAAGCAAAATTGGATTTATCTAACATAATAATATGCATTTTTCTATTTGACTCCTTATGTTTATATATGAAATGAAAAATAATTATAGGTAACCCTATAATTATACTTATCTTTGAGGTGATAAATATGTTTAATGGATTAACCATTAGTAATGGTGTTCTAGATTGGAGTTGGGTCTCCTTTAGAAGGACTTGTCTATCCAATGTTGTCATAGTGATAAAAGATGAGGGAAATTTATCACACTAATATCGATAAGGGAAATATTTTCTTGAGTAAAAGGTTGGGCTTGACTTGAAATAGGAAAAATAGACACTTATAGGCTCTAGGTGGAAGTTATTGAAACCAATTATCTAGTGTACATTTTTGTAATATAAATGATTTTTTTGGGAGTATTAGGGGTTAAGACATCAATTTGGGGGACTAAGAGAGGAGTGTAAAGTGGATCTTCCTCCAATGGAGGCATGTAAGTATAAAGAGGAGGATTTAATATTAACTATTTAATATATGATGTCACATGTGGGCTATCAAGAAATTCAACATGTGAAAAAGAAGGAATTCAAACAAGAGGATGAATAAGGGACTATGCTACCTCAGAAGATGAAGGTGTTTTCTAAGAAATTGGTGAAGGAAGTATCCATTGTATCACATTATTTTTGAAATATGCATATCTATTTGGATAATCATCATAGGATGTATACACATCTATGTTAAGCATAGAATATACAGAGAGGGGGGGTGAATTAGTATATTCTATATCTTATAAAACTTTCCCTTTATAAAATTCCACTTAATCAAACATTCAAGATATGTAATAAAACTCAAACAATAAACATCACACAAGAGAGACACACACCAGATATAACGTGGAAACCCATTGTGGGAAAAACCATGGAGAATCAATCTCAAATATATTTGTGAGAACAAACCCACAGGAGCACCATACCCCTTTGCCAAGTACAAACCTCAGCTACAATTCATGAGCACTAACCCATAGGAGCTTCAAACCCCTTTGCTGAGCACCAACCTGGCACCTATTCATGAGCACCAACCCAAAAGAGCACCAACCCAACAATAATTCATGAGCACCAACCCATAGGAGCACCAACCCCTTTGTTGAGCACCAACCCAACAACAATTTGTGAGCACCAACCCACTGGAGCACCAACCCCTTTGTCTATACCACACACCTATCTCTCAATGTTTTTATCTCAACAAATGATAGATTAATACAACATCTCCTTCCTCTCTCTCACCTTTGCTCTTCTAAGCTAGATATAACAAATACAAATCATATTCATCTCTTACAATTGCTCTTCTAAGCTAGATATTACAATATCAAATCAACCTCTCTCAACCATATTACAAATGGCTACTCAAGCCTTTATTTATAGATTTCTAAATGACCTTTGGCCTTCCCCCTTTGTGACCCTTCAATCCTCATGGAAAATGGTGCCAATCTTGGATGACCCTTCATATCCAAGCATTTTAAAAGTCATGTGGTGACCCTTCATGACCAAAAACATCCTTCCCACTTTTGTCCTTATCTTTGGTGACTCTTCGTATTCCTCAAAGTGTCCCTTCATGAGAAATTGCACCTTTACTCTTTTGTCTTCACTTGGTGACTCTTGGTATTCCCCAAGATGACTCTTCATGGGAAAATGCATCCCATCCTTCTTTTGTCTTTATCCCATGGCTCTTCGACTTCTCCATGGGCCCTTATTTTGTCTCGTATGTAACCAAAAATATATTTGTTAATATTAAATAAATATTAACTCATATTAGCCAATATATATTTATTACCAACAATAATAAATGCAATGGGGCCTTTATCACCAATAATGCTAAACCTTTGACATCAATGACAATATTTCCAATAATCTCCCCCTTTGTCATTGATGGCAACCTCAACCCTAAAATTTCCACATCTTATCACCTGCACATATCATCATTTGAAAACATACAGTAACTCCCCCTTATTATAGCAACCTATACCTATTCCCTGTACCTATTTTCTACACTTGTACCTATACCTATTATTCTCCCCCTTTGACATCAATGGCAAAGGGCCTACCTAGAGCTAACACTTAGCTCCCCCTCACTTGATGTTGAACATCAATGGCAGGAAGTAATAGAAATTACTCCCAACTCCTCTCGCTGATCTTTGAATGTATCCTTTGATCGTGCCTTTGAGAAGATATCTGATAAAACATATACATTGTTCCTTGTCCTTTGAGCATCTACAATCAACTCATTTGAATCTTTTCTTCTAATCTCACAACCTTCAGCATGAAACCTTAATGTGTATCCTTGATCACAAATTTGACTAACACTCAACAGATTATGCTTAAGACCTTTTACATACAAAACATTTTTAGTCTTAGTTATACCATAATCCAAACTCAAAGTACCTTTTCTAGCTATCTTGGCAGTGGTTTTATCTTTGAACCTTACTTTACCACCATTGATCTTCTTTAGAGATATGAATTTACTTTTATCTCCTATCATATGCCTTGAACATCCGCTATCAATTAACCATAGTTGATCTTTACCTCTCACATGTAGAGTTTTTTACACCATTATAGAATCTTAATGTTGTTTCTTCTGCCATGTACATGTCTGAATCTTCTCCCTGATGAATGGATCTTTGACACTCTAATTCTTCTTCTTAATGAATGGAGCTTTGAAACTCTAATCCTTCTTGACTGAATTGAACACACTTCTGTAATATCAAGCTATGTGTCTAAATTTGTTGCACTTGTAGCATACTATGGTCTCTTCATCAAAGCTTGATAGAGGAGCAAAAGAGTTGCGGCTTCTGCTTGACTCTTCTTGACTTTCCTTCTCCTTATTTCTATAATTGTTAGCTCTTTTTCTACATTCTAATTTCTTATGACCATATCCATTACAATAAAAATAATAGCCATAAAAATAAGACCTGTTTGTATATCTATGACCTGATTACCTTTTTTAGCTTTGTTCCTTCCAACTTTCTCTGTTTGGAATGTCCTCTGTATTCTTCACTGCTCCCCTTTTTGTTTCCTCTTGTGTAAGAGCTTCAAAATAGCTCTTTTTCTTTTCAAAACTGATCCCTATCTTATCTAAATATGCTTTTTGATTTTCCAATATCTTATTTAGCATGTTAGTGCTATCTTCAAATTTTGAATCACTGACTACTTTATCACTGACTGCTTTCTTAATATCTTCTTTTAAAGAGGCAATTTCAATAACATACCTTTCACAATCTTTTCTTGCTATTTCCAACTGTGCTTTGAGATCTTCTTCATTCTTCTTGGCTTCTTCAAATTATGCTTGTAGATCTTCAATCATTTCCTTTGACTCTTATTCATTTTTCTTGATCTAGTGCTTTAATCTTTGATTCTTCTTCTGAATAGCTTCTAACTCTTCTAGGGCACAATTGAGTTCTCCTTCCATATCTACTTCAGCTTCCTCTTCTTCTTCTTCTTGATTATCATGTATGGCCATGAATAGAATCTCTGCTTCTTTTGAATCGCTGACTCCACTATCTTCAACTGAGCTAGGATCCTTAGAATACAAGCTCTTCTTCTCGAATCCCTTCTTGGATTTGCCTTTGAAATTCTTCTTGTATGTAGGCTTTTCTTCTTCATCATCATTAACCTTATATGGGCATCTAGCTAAAAAATGTTCAATCTTTCCACAATTTAAACATTTAAAAGGTAATTTTCCTTGATATTTACCTGTTCCTCTTTTTATCTTGCGAATGAAAAGTGCTTCCTTGTCATCTTCATCATCACTGGAACTATCACTTGATTCTTGAATCTTAGCTTTCTCCTTCTTTGATGTCTTGAAAGCTGCTTCTCTCTTTGAGGGTTTATCTTATTCTATCCACATCTCATATGCTGTGAGAATACCATGAAGCTCATCCATCTTTAGCTTGGATAAATTCTTCATCTCCTTGATTGCCAAAATCTTTGCATCATATCTCATTGGTAGAGATATCAAAACCTTTTGCACCACCGTTGACTCTTCCAATGTTTCTCCAAGACCTTGAATCTGATTTACTATCTGATCAACTCACAAGAGATAACTTGTTATATCTTCTTCTTCTTCCATCTTCAAACTTTCAAACTACCTTCTAAAAGTCTACAACTTAGCTTGCTGAACCTTTCTATCACCTTTGCAAATATTCTCAAGTTTTACCCAAGTTTCATGAGGAGATTTACATTGCATAACTTTAACAAATTTAGATTCACATAAACCACATAAAATAACATTTAGAGCTTTAGCATTACATTCACTTGCCTTCTTTTCTACTGGAGTAATTATAGATGTCTATGGCTCTTTATATTCCTCCACCACTGATTTCCATATGTTGAATATAAGGGCCATCAAATAAACCTTCATTTTCATGCTCTAGAAAGCATAATTCATCCCATCAAACAAAGGTGCCTTATTTGTAGAAAATCCTTCCTGTGACCCAACCATCGTGCTTTCCTGATCGACTTTTAGGCTGTAAAACTTTTCAAAAAGGAACCTGCTCTGATACCAATTGTTAAGCATGGAATATACTAAGAGGGGGGGTGAATCACTATATTCTATATCTTATAAAACTTTCCCTTTATCAAATTCCACTTAATCAAACATTCAAGATATGTAATAAAACTCAAACAATAAACATCACACAAGAGAGAGAGACACTAGATATAACGTGAAAAACCAATGTGGGAAAAACCATAGAGAATCAATCTCAAATATATTCATGAGAAAAAACCCACAGGAGCACCATACCCCTTTGCCAAGTACAAACCTCAGCTACAAATCGTGAGCACCAACCCACAGGAACTTCAAACCCCTTTGTCGAGCACCAACCCAACACCTATTCATGAGCACCAGCCCACAAGAGCACCAACCCCTTTGCCAAGCACCAACCTAGCAATAATTCATGAGCACCAACCCACAGGAGGACCAACCCCTTTGCTAAGCACCAACCCAACAACAATTTGTGAGCACCAACCCGTAGGAGCACCAACCCCTTTGTGTATACCACACACCTATATCTTAATGTTGCTATCTTAACAAATGATAGATCAATACAACATCTCCTTCCTCTATCTCACCTTTGCTCTTTTAAGCCAGATATAACAAATACAAATCATATTCATCTCTTACAATTTCTCTTCTAAGATAGATATTACAATATCAAATCAACCTCTCTCAACCATATTACAAATGGCTACTCAAGCCTTTATTTGTAGCTTTCTAAATGACCTTTGGCCTTCCCCCTTTGTGACCCTTCAATCCTCATGGAAAATGGCACCAATCTTGGATGACCCTTCATATCTAAGCATTTGAAAAGTCATGTGGCGACCCTTCATGACCAAAAACGTCCTTCCCACTTTTGTCCTTATCTTTGGTGACTCTTCATATTCCTCAAAGTGTCCCTTCATGAGAAATTGCACCTTTACTCTTTTGTCTTCACTTGGTGACTCTCGGTATTCCCTAAGATGACTCTTCATGGGAAAATGCATCCCATCCTTCTTTTGTCTTTATCCCGTGGCTCTTCGACTTCTCCATGGGCCCTTCTTTTGTCTCATATGTAACCAAAAATATATTCATTAATATTAAATAAATATTAACTCATATTAGCCATGATATATTTATTACCAACAACAATAAATGCAATGGGGCCTTTATCACCAATAATTCTAAACCTTTGACATCAATGATAATATTTCCAACAATCTAGTATTTCCTTGATTTCTTGTGCTCATTCTTGTCTTGAAGGTGATGCTCCAATTCCTTCAACTTGCATCTTTATTTCCAAATTTTCATCTATTTTTTGATTTATATACACCCATTCATGGGGGTATGGATGATGATTATATATTGATAATACCTTCCCTCTGAGAGACCTTATATGTGCTTTTACATTTCTTCCAAGATCCCATTACATTAGGTCATGGTAATACAAATAAAATTAATACATGTGGGTTAATGTTGTATACCACATCTTCAAAATTATCATGCTTAAATTTTATGGCATTAAGGGCACAAATATTTGTTCTTATATTTTTATACTCCACCAATTTTATGGATAATTTGATATGCAATTTCATGCTCTACAAGTTTTTCCCAAACAAATATGGGTAGCCTAAAGGAGATGTCAAAATCACCTCAATTCTAGTTAGAGTGAAATATAGGTAGTATTAATAGGCTCCCATGCTTTTGATTAATTTTATAATGTATTCATAAATTATTTGCATTGGTATTTCATTAATTACTTGGCACACTAGTGGGTAAAAATAGTCAAAATTTTCCTTGATGAAACTACTTGAATTTGTGTGCATATAACTTCTAAAACTTGAAGTGGACAATGATCCTAGAGGTAGAAATCCACTGTGTATTTTTTTCAAATAAAATTATGGCACATGTATTTTCGACTAAGTATGACATCATATCAAAATTCCATCCATCCCTGACTCCCATGACATATTGTCTCAAATTTAATGAAATAATTTACCACAAGGTAGGGACTTACTTATCGTTGATGATATTTGAAAATGGTGACACCAAGAGCTTATTAAAATGATAAATATTTGAATCCCC